>FJOG01000001.1:3154506-3238784 GCA_900073065.1 Phialocephala subalpina
CGACAAATCAGGCAATCCATCTCATCACTCTCTTATCTGGCGATACCGAGGTCGATGGAGTGATTTCTATTGTGTCTCCTTTCTAGGATCATTCATGGACTCCTTCTTTGTTTCGCTCTTTACTTTCGCAGACGGCGAGGTCTACGAGGTCAGCAATTGCCACAGATAATCCACTGCGAATCTGCGAAGCTCTTTGTAAGCCAACACGAACCTGCGCAAGACGGCCGAGACCACGGTGTCATTTCCCTATCGCAGAATGCCTCGACGACAGCATATTACGTTGCTGACCTTGATTGGAGGAGCGGCTTTCCTGGCAATATTCTTTGTGTCAGTATTTCGAAATAAGGCAGAAGGGACAAGGCATCCGGACTATATCCCATCATACCAGGAATCGCGCGTCGGCTTGAATCTCAATGAAGGAATTTTGCATGGAGAGGCAACTGCGCCGAAGCTTGAGAATGCGACACTCAAGTATGTCCACGGAGCCCTGAAGGTTGTTCCTATGCTGACCGTTTACAGAGCAGAGCTTGGGCATTCAGCATGGAAAGTCCTTCATACGATGATGGCCAAGTTCCCAGACAAGCCAACCGCAGATGACAGCGAAGCTCTGAAATCTTACATCCACCTCTTTGCCCGATTATACCCCTGCGGAGATTGCGCAAGACATTTCCAGAAGGTACTCCAGAAGTTCCCTCCACAAGTTGTCTCGAGGTCGGCAGCTGCTGCATGGGCATGCCATGTGCATAATGAGGTCAATAAGAGGCTGAAGAAAGACCTGTTCGACTGCTCTAAGATAGGAGACTTTTATGACTGCGGTTGTGCTGAGGATCCAGTACCAGGAAAGGAGAAGGGCGGGTTCACACAATTGGAACTGGAGAAGGAGGGGTAGGTGCGGTCTTTGCAAAATACGAAGCAGAGAAATGCTGACTGCAGTAGATTGACCAGAGGAGGTTGAACCATTTAAGATGGGACTATGTAGATATTGTAGGATTGGCAGTGTTCGATAGCGACAGCAGCATAGCATGGCGTTGGGACAGGAGGACTTCTTGAAAATAGCGGTGGTACTCTTCTTACATATTCTAGGCTCATCAACTAGAGCCCAAGTTTTCGTCTGCAGAGAAGTTCAGACGTGGTCTTCATCTTATGAAAGCGTAGGAGTTTGTGGGACATTTTACTTTCACTTCACTCAACATTGCAGCCACAATAAGATCAGGGAGGACATCAACCTTATGATCGTGAATGAACTTCGCAGTAGTTCTCACAGACAATTTCAAGACGTAATTGTTTTAAAAATCGTGGGACATTTGAGCCCCAATCTCAAGCGCACGTGATCGCAATGGACAAGGCGCGATTCGCGTCGGAGCTGCCTTGCAAGCTTCAGGTACAACAAGCTCTATCAACCACCAATTCCTCCCTCCACCGACACTTCACAAACCTTACGTATCTCTGCGTACCTTCTCCACGCTTTTCCACTGCCTCGTCCTACCCGCAATCGCAATCATGGAGTTCGGAACCTCAGGAATGTTGAATGAAGGTGCAGAGGCCAAAACAGCTTCATCTATGCACACAACAGCTAACAACACCTTCTACAGATGGTATTCACGTTGATATGGATCGCCTGAAGAAGGGTGAAGTCAAGTAAGAGCTTCTCCCCGGCCATAGCACCTCTGCTAACCTTCTCTTCAGCCTGGGAACCTCGATGTAAGCTAGACTGCAGGACAACAGTATCGAAGGACCTTATTGACATTATGGCAGCATGGCAATAAACTTCAAGGACGGTGTTATTCTGGGTATGTCTTGTGGATGGTATCAGTGGTCGAACTACGCTGATAATTGTGAATACAGGCGCAGACAGTCGAACCACGACTGGAGCATACATCGCAAACCGAGTTACCGACAAGCTCACCCAAGTCCACGATACCATCTGGTGCTGTCGATCAGGATCTGCTGCGGATACTCAAGCTGTGGCAGATATCGTACACTATCAACTGGGCATGTACGGCGTCATGAATGGCAGACAACCAACAACACAAACGGCGGCGGCGATGTTTCAGGAGTTGTGCTACGAGAACAAGGATAGATTAAGGTAGGGCTAGAATGATGGCAGATGATTTCACTGGCTAATAGAACCAGTGCCGGTTTGATCATTGCGGGCTGGGATGAGCGACACGGAGGTCAGGTCTACTCGATACCTTTGGGAGGATCATTACACAAGCAACCATATGCTATCGGAGGTTCAGGCTCGACCTATATCTACGGATACTGCGATGCCAACTGGAAGGAGGGGATGGACGAGCAGGAGGCTGTTGACTTTGTCAAGGGTGCTTTGCAAGAGGCGATCAAATGGGATGGGAGCTCTGGCGGTGTCATCAGAATGGTGGTCCTAACGGCAAAGGGAGCAAACAGGCACTTGTATCTGCCAGATACCAATTACTCCGTCCGTCACCAATAGGCACAATGTACAATTAGAATGGAGCATTAATGGCATGGAGTTCTGGCACACCAAACTCGTTTAAGAGTTCTCGCAAGAGCGGTCAGATACAAATGCATCCTGCGCAAGGCGGCGGTGAGGGAGAGAGTGAACTTTGAAGTCGTGCAGGGCCTATGAGCGGCCTCCAACGTGTATTCCCCGAGGTAGAAAAGCCAAACACCAAGCATCCGAGGATCACGTTTGGGCAGGTATCGGCACGGATCGCAGGCAGGTCGTACAAGACACTTGGTTACTGGGAAGCCGGATCTCAATACACAGCCGGTACAAGGCGCCTCGCTCCAAGTCAAGACCACGCCGTCAGCCTCTCGATTTCTGTTGGCGGGAAAGATTCCAACGGCTCGAGTCGAAGCGTTTGTGTTTGCTCAAGCCCCCCCAGAGTCCGGATTCTACCAAATGTCTCCGATGCTTCCACAATAAAATAAATTCTTGCCCACTCGTCTGCCCGTCCATCTGCATTGCATGTTGATCAATGCTGGATATTTTCCAGAAATACACTGATACTGGCCAGCGTTTTCTAATACCTTTTACCCATTTGCTGGAATTGGTTGTGCAGGATTGTTCGCCTTCGCCGTCGTCATCTTGCGCCTCGTCTGTTGACTGGCTCCCGACCACTTTGGACCCTCCGCAACTTGTGACGAAAGTGCACTCCAAGATACATACAACAATTCCCCAAGCCCGCGATATCGACCACCACCGCCGACGCTCCCTTCTCCTGCGCAGGATACTATCACGGTGAAAGGGTTTATTCTTTCTCTAATTCTAGGAATGCTGCAGGTAAGCTTTTCTGTCTTTCGCTCTCTTGATAAGCCTCGCCGGTGTACCCCCACGGAAGTAATTCACGCGTCCTTCGATCTCGAGTTCCATGTTTGGCTTGAAGCAGCGCCTACTTGTGCTGGTGATCAGGGGCAAAGGACAAGTATTTATCATCCCACTGCATCGAGTGAACACGCCCAGCACCGCCAGTAAACTCCACGTTTGCGCAGATCGAGACCGATCAACTTGCCTGATTACTCGACCTCACCACCTTGGCGCAAACAACAGGCTCCAACTGACGTGCCGCCAATCTATGAAATCTGCCATCCTTCCCTTCATTCATACATGTCATCACAGCGACGTCGTCGCGCATTTGAGCATAAGCTGGCGAAACAGAAGCTAACAACATCGTATCAGCTCTCTCCACCGTTCACACGCACAGAAGGCTGATATGGCCGAAGTCATCAGTGATTTCGGATCAGACTCCTCACGCTTCCATCACGGTCGTACGATGATGGGAGGGTCTGGGCCACAGCTGTCTGCGCCAGAATCACAGTATAGACAGCGATCACGAACGCGAACCGGCCCTCCGCCGCCAAGTCCTCGAACTCAGCCCACTTCCATACCAGCAGGAACTCCTCCTCGAAGTACAGTCGCTCGAGCTATAGCACAACTACCCGCAGAAGATGTGGCAGAGAGAACAGGGTCGGTGAGGACTGAGCCTCCATCACCGCCGTCCAGCTCGAGTCCCAATCCCGAATACACAAGACCCCGCTTCACAAGTCAGAGCGAATTTGTGCACTCGGCACAATACGAAGAACCCCCTTCAGATACAAGGGCTCAGACGCCTTTGAACTCTTCTGCCCCGCAGGCATCCATCACCAGATCTGCAAGATCACTCGACAACGTAGCGCGGTATGGAGGCAATACAATTAAAGTACGGGATCTTGCACATATACAAAGCTTTGCCACGGATGAATTTCTGTCTTACAGAGGACAATCTGGGCGACGGCGGACTGCAGATGATCCAACTTTGAAGTACGAGATCAGTGGGATGCCTATCACGGATATCATTGAGATGGTTGCAGGACTTCTGACAAAGATTACCACAACGAACGACCGGCAGCATGAGAATCTGCACCGGCCACTGCCAACTGGTGAAAGTGCTGCTAATATGACAGGTCTCTCTTCGAGCGTACTTGCTTTCCATGGGAAGAACGTACCGAGCATTACCATCCTGAGCTATCTGAGCCGCATACATAAGTACTGCCCGACGACGTACGAGGTGTTCCTGAGTCTGTTGGTATACTTCGATCGAATGACAGAGCGGGTGAATGCATCGCCTTTGCAGGCTTTGAACAGGGAGAATGTGGAGGAAAACACTTCAAGACCTTCGTCGAGCTATTCAGCGGAAGGGTCAGATTTAGCAGACAGCCCGCCTTCGTCAAGGAGTGTTCCAGAGCTTCAGTCTGAGCGTGAGAGAGCACAGTACACGCACGCACCAGCTGCCGAACCTAATCCTTTCCCTCTGTCTCACTTCTTCGTGGTTGATAGCTTTAATATCCATCGGCTGGTCATTGCAGGTGTTACGTGCGCCAGCAAGTTCTTCTCTGATGTATTTTACACGAATTCTCGCTATGCTAAGGTAAGCTTCCCTCTTTACGGTCGCGAATAGTCTGTGCTAACTTTCCCAGGTGGGCGGTCTGCCACTTGCCGAACTGAATCATCTCGAACTCCAATTCCTCCTCCTAAACGATTTCCGCCTCTCTGTCCCCGTAGAAGAACTCGAAGCATATGGCACAATGCTGGTGGAATTCTACGCCCGAGAAGTCATCGCACAACGACAAGGCCAAATGCCACTAAATATGGCATATCCGGATGACATGGAAGTCATACCACAAAGCCCTTGATTGGGCAAAGCACAGGGTTGCATATGAATTTCACAATCGGTCGGCAAAGGAATGTCTGTGATGAAAACAGGCTCTCAAGCGTACCTTTACTTTGTGCATATGACATGGAAGAAGCTGGATGGCTGGGAAATACCTTTTTTCTTCTGACTCGAAAGCGACACAACAAACATAGATTTCTCCTCACTCACGAAACAAATGACACGACTATCCGGTTCTCCCTGTTCCAGATACCCTGGCCATTAGGCCTTTTCACGAATGATAAATATCGCAAACTTACATCAGATGGCTTCCCTTTTCGGATTGGATTCGGTGGCCATATTTTCCTCTTTTTTCGACTGTTTTTTTTTCTTTGCTTGCTACGTTGGTGCGGGCGGACGGTGGAATGGATGGTCGACTGGATGGTTTCTCATGGCACGGAGTGGACCTTGGATTCACAGATGGAAATTGTTTCCAACATAGCGATGTGACTGCGACTGCAACTGCTGCGACTGTTTTCGTCCTTTGAGAAATGGATGGATAGATGGCGGCGTTTGGCGTTCTTTGGGAGGATGTGGCAAACGTTATTTCTCTCATTACCATTGTTGAGCAGGAGCAAGGGGCTGGCATGGCTGTTTTCTATCTATGGGCCGGCTTTGGTGGTATGGAGATGGGAAGGAAAGGGCGGATGGGTGGCATTGTGAAAGAGAGGATTGCTGGAGAGGAATGGCGGAGTACTGTAGTTGATATGGGGAATGGTATAATGAATCGAGAGGCCGTGCTGGTATTTCTTTAGGCTTTCCGTGCATGCTCCCCATAGCGCAGGTGGTACATCCCAATTTCAGGGCGTCCCCGGAAGTCCGGACCGCTGCTGTGTGTTTTTTGTGGGGGTTTCGTGTGCTTCACTGATGGAGGATAGGGATTTGTTGCAACTTCATTGTCCCAAAATCTTTGAGCTATCTTCTTTTCACGTGCCGTCATGCTTCCGTCTGGAGAAGAGTTTAAGCTTCGACAGCCGGGACCCAAGGGGACTGCCGAACTTCCTCGTACTCATAACTTTCTGTTCAAGCTCTCTCGCCTTTGTAGGATTCCATCGCCAAAATGCATTTCTGATACATTCAACCTCGCCGTCTCCGTCATTTGCCTCAACATCTGCACCGTATTCAGGAAATAACTGCACGAGCTCTGCATCTCTTTGCATTACGAGGTTTTGATATGGGTGCTGCCTCATTTCGCTGTCTGAGCTCGCTAGAGATATCAGATCCTTCCAAAGGGACGATCCGCCGTATTCTTGATTGACACTCGCGCCATGTCTCAGAAGAATCTGTATGAGTCTCATTCGCAAAACAGCGAACGTCTCAAACTCAAGAACTACCAGCGAGAGAATGGGTGTCCCATCGGCATCCTGAGCCACTAAATAATTTGCTTGAAGTTGTCGTTGCACGGAATCATAAAGTTCGCCTTGCATTTTAAAGCTCAGATACTGTCTTGTCCCTTTCGAGAAATTCCGGACAGGCTTGCTCAATATCGGGTGGTCTCGGTGGTCGAGGAGCGCACATCGTTTGGTGATGACATATATTTTTGCATTGGTCAATATGAAGATGTCTGATCCGGATGGGCCAGTCTTCAGGTATGTAGCAACTCGCTCAAGTTCTTGGAGAACAGGTGTTTGTGAGCCATGATAGGCTGCCTCAGCTTGATGAGCATATTCCCAACAGCACTGAATAGCACGCCACATGTTGTCGTCTCCGAACAATTTGTCTTCGCTGTGGTCTTTGAGCCTCATGAGGAATCCTCTTGCAAGAGAAGCTGAAGGATCGAATGGCGGACGAGTGGCTGCCAGTATCATCTTCCAGACCTCGGGCTTTTCGACGAAGTCTTTTACTGTGCGGTGAAGGTACTCCACTCTGAGGTTTCCCATATCGTCGGGAGGATATTGCGAGTGTACTGAACCGGGGCGGTGTTGTCCATTCCCTCCATTAGGAGGCAAAGACAGGTTATTGCTCCGATATCCAAGTGGTAGAGGATTGAATCCGAGGTGGTTCGCACCGTTCGCTTCATTTTCGTCCTCGTGATCGGACCGCAGAGCCGGGACCTCCAAAAGGCCTTTGCTCTTACTGTTCAGCTGTCTTTTCATTGTATCGCACCGAAATTGTTTGTCTTCGTCAGTGGCAGGTTTGATCTCTGCCATTATTGCGGTCTGAGGGTCCTCTTCATCCGCGAACGAAAGTTCGAGGAGGCTGATGGGACCTGAGCATTGGTGGACAATTTGAATCAGTTGAGATGCGTGTTCGAAATAGAAACGATCCAGACTGTTCAATATGTTCGTGTATAAGCCATCCAGGTCACCTGGCATGAGTGCAAGCCGCCTTGATAGATCCGAAAAGCGGTCCGAATTAGCGAGTCCCTCCAGGAGTGACCGAACAACGAGACTGATCCAGAGAAAGACGCCAGCTGATTTCTCCGAAATATCTTTGACAAGCTGAGCAGCATACCGAGGTTCTCGAGTTTGTAGCTGGCAGAAGCGCTGGTTGTTAAATATATGACTCTCGACAAACATTTTTATGTCTGGCTGTGTGAGATCTTGCAACATCAGGCTGGGAAGCGACTCGAAAGCATCCTGGAACACAATCCAAGGCCTACTAGCGAGACAAATCTTGACATTTGGATGCGCTGCCATGGATAGCATCAGATCGATGAGCTCCGGATGTTTGCCATTGAACTCATCCATACCATCGACAAAAAAAATATTTTCCTCTCTTCGCCAGCTTTGGAAACGAACGACTTGAAAGCATCCATGAGCTCCATCCAACTCCAAGGATGCAAATCTTCTCTGAACATTTGACATGCCTGCCATCTTTCTGGGAATACATGGGCCACCAACGATTGCTGTTGCCGAAGACAGCTAAACAACAACGTTCGAAGAAGTCCTGTACTAGACATCTGCATCTCGCTTCCTGAGTTCCAAAAGAATAATCCAGCAGCGATCAAAGGCATGCCTCGACACCAAACTTTCAAATGTCCCCAAGTCCGTGAGTCTTTGAAAGGTATTTCATCAGTGTCGACTTGCCAGATCCAGGCTTTCCGGTTATCCAGTAAAGATTGTCATCGCTCTCGAGCCATTTCACAAAATTGCCCCAGGGCTTGGCTCCTTCTTCCGGGTCTCGATAAATCCATTCGAAGGTTTTGGTGTGGGCTGATGCTATGCGTGCTTTGCGATCGGCCATTCCTGGGAATCTGAGTTTGTTGATGAGTTTGTGCTCGAGATGATTCCTCCAGTCCGTTTCTGCCATGCCAGATAGCTTGGAAGAAATCCTTTGAGACTGATACCGATCTTGTTTGCTGGAACTTGCTTTGATAGATGGCAGAAATCAAATCAGCCTGCGACCTCTGACTCTGCTGGATGTGTCCAAGAAGCTCGGCTCTGATGGCTTGGGTATCGGCTTGTATGGTTTCGAGCCCTCCGCGCACGTTGTCGCTTTGCGTTACCAATTCATTGATTTGGAATCTGCATGGGACTCAGCTAATTACTTGATAGGTGCCTGACTTGGAAAATACCGTAAAGAAAACAAAATGGTCGAATCTAGCTGTGCTCGGAGCTCGGAGAGCCTCTTCGAAAGTAGCTGGATCTTCTCAGGATTCCAAATGGTCTTAAGAGCTACACAAAAAGAGTCCCATTTTCGATTGGTACCTTGCACTTTGAGTTTCTCCAAGGCGCCTATCAGCTCCTTAGAAACATCTCGACAAGCTACACACACATTACGAATGGCTGCATTGTTCTCGTTCCTCGATTGTATCAATCTCTCCGCTTCTTGATCCTCGCGGCTACTGAAGATCGATGTGGTTGCTTCTTCGCCGCGTCTATCGAGTCTGACGAGTACGGGGACTGCTCTCATTTTTTCTAGAGATGCAGAGACATTGCGACTAAGCTGATAGACACTTTCTGCGACTGCCTCTATTTCGAGGTTCTCGACAAGGGCTCCGCTGGCTGAATTGTACAACTTGTGACCCGTGGAAACGAGTTTACTGCCGAAATCTATGAATTGGATAATATTGCTGGCAACTGAGAGGGTTGTGAGGGGGTCCATCGTAAGCGCAAGGCTCATGCGATATTTGCAAAAGTCGATCACGATAGATTGAAGTGGGGATTGAAGTGAAGTCAAGTTGCAGCCTCGTTCTCAGCCCTCGGTTCAGGTGAAAGCCACGCTTTGAAACCGCCTCTGAATGCCTGTCTAATCTCAGCCATCGCGGGAAACAAGTCAGCTGGGCAGCCAATGCAATTATTGACCAACAAGAGACGCCCAAGCGACAAGTGTACGGAACAAATGTAGCAGTACGCCCAGCCGCACAATATTGATTCCGCATGGTATTGAGCTAACCCGAAAAAGAAGCACAAAAATAGAATGTTCAATCACAATCACGCCAGAAGCTGAATTGACGTGAGTGGGATGTGGTGTTGCTGCAACAAATCCGTGAACCAATCACAATTTCTTGGGCAAACAAGCAATTATGCCGACGACAAGCCGGGGAAAGTTCAGAACACAATGAGAAGAAAGTGAAAATGTGGCCGATGCCATCATTGTGAAGAGATTCATGAGCTTCCGGGTCTAGATTCATCTACCTCTGCAAGCGCTGAAGAGAAGGAAAAAGAATGCTAAATGATCAGTGACGGGTATCTCCCCATGGTTCTCACTGCCTTCAAAGTCCGGATCCCTGATGATGTTGCATATTTTCATTCGTTTTGGGTTTTTTCTACAATTTTATCTGTAGTCATGGCCAACATGCTATGAATGTTTATATCCCAGGGCATCTACTAATTTCTAAACCTCTGTATTAAGTGACACTTGATACTAAACCCCATTTTAGATTTCAGAACTTCGTCTCCAAAGTCAGTGATGGCTGCCGCTGGAGCATCAGCATCAGTCATTTCACTCTCGATGGAGTCGCTATTTTCTGAGGGGCTGTCTTCCATGACGTGCTCCATGTCTTGAGCGATGGCTGTGCTATTGGACTGTTGGGTGAAGTTGAAGAGAGAAGTACCATTACCGTTTGAGAAGGCGCTGACTTGTTGAGAGACCGAAAAGCTCGAGATGGGGACACTCTTCTGGACACTCATTTTGCTGAAAGGTGCCAAGATGGCGTCGAGTTTGGCGGACTTACTATGCTCCATCTTTTGTTCTTTGCCCTTGCCCCAAATCTCCCTAGGGTCAGGGCGGAATCTCTGGGCCTTGATCTGATCTCCCTTGCGATGGTACGCAGTTCCCAAAGCCCATCTGAGAGAATTTCATCATAGAAATCAACTTTGGCCCGCTTGTTCGTCCTGATGTTGTGTCGTTCTTCGATGGCTAGCTGCTGCTCTGGTGAGAATGTTGAAGCGAATGCTACCTCCTTGACACGGAAGTTGGTGGGTTTTGCCACACCCTGTAAGCTGTTAGTGTACTTTGCTTTTGGTGTGGGATGAGGAGTGAACCTACTGCAAGGAGAGGGCTAACAAGTTGTTTAACTCCATAACCTTGAAGGATCTCTTGTCCGACGTTGCTTTCGGGGTGCGTTGGAGTATGTCTTGAGAGAATGTTCGTGCTTGAATGCGTTGTTTCGAGACCGCATCTGAGAGCTTCCTCTCATTGCATCCGACTGGCGAGTTATCAGTTTTAGCGGAGTTCGGTCTTTTGAATGGGAAACACTTACTAGATATTGACCAAGGTGGCCCATTGGGACGCTGCAGTGTGTCGCGAGACCTTGGATTGAAGAAATCATATTGTGTTTCGGTGTCGCTTTCGATGGCCGTTGCTTATTGGTGTTCCTGGGAGATCGGACTTCACCGTCCCGGCGGGCGGTGGTGAGTTGAGTCCGGATTACAGTACGAGAGAGTAGAAAGTGCGAAAAGATAGAAGGGGGAAAACTCAAAGCCGCTAAGAGGTCGAAAGCGTGGAGATATCTTGACTGACGAAAAACAAGAATTGGAAGTTTGAAATAGTGAAGTTGGTGTTATAAAATTTTGAGGCTTTCAGTCGATATCAAAATTTATCAAATTGGTTTAGGGACATTTTGAGGGTCGTGAGTCAATATCAAAGTGCCATGAGGGAGCCGTTTGGTGTTCTAGGACCTAAAGTTTATGGACTTTCCATTGGCACGGGCTGGGTCACGGGGACAGGCCCGGCCATGCTAGAAAAGGGGTTCGCTAAGCGAGCATCACTTCACAATGACGCTCGAGGTACGCAGAAATTGAAGATGCCATGGCCGGTTCAAAGTCCTCAAACCTCGCTGAATTTGGAGTGATTGCACTGAGCTTATATATACACCTTTCATACTCCAGTTCCCATAGGTAGTTCTCGCTATGATGCGTCCAAACTTCACTTTACCAATCAATGTCCCAATCGCATTCTCCCAATCACTCTTCTACTTCGACGAAGAACTCCTCAGCATCGATCTCCGTCTCGATTGGGGCCATATTTAAGAGGGCGTAAGACGCGATCTCGGCCAGTAAGTCCTTTAGATATTAGTCCTTGTTTTCGACGAAGAGGGTTAGGTCGGTGTATTCGATGCATTGACGAACTAGCAGACGGCGCAATGGACTCTCTTCGCCTTGAGTGTTGTTGTAAACGTAGTCGAAAGTGGCCTCCGGGGCACAACTGTGTTCAACAGCGATCCTCGTAATGGCTTCGATCGCTGCATTTTGCAGAGTAGGAATTGACAGCTTCTCCGCGAGAACCCAGAGTTCTGCAAGAGATTTGTCTTCTTCTCCGTAATCTTCGTCATCGAGGTCCATATCCGGGGGTGGACTCAGCTGCTTTGTCATGAGTTCCTCGTTGAAAAGCCAACCATGGAGAATTTGGAAAGCCCTTGAAGTTGTATCGATGATACGGTAATGCGTTTGATGCTCGACGGAGTCGCCGTTCAAGGCTGCCTGTGAAATGTCAGAAAATCTAGAGGAACTTTCGACAGGCTCGAAAAACATTGGCAGGCGAACTTACATTCAGGACACTAGAGTAAAAGCAAGCCAACTTCTTAGGTACCGTGAACTTCTCTGTGTTATCTTCGGGACCGATAATGAATGTAACATGGGCATCGCCATCGCTAATAGATGGTTGTATGTTAATGCACACAGATCGACAATGCAAAGTAGCAAGAAAGGATCCATGGGCGGAACTTACGAGAGGAAAGGCTTGTTCTTTTCTTTCTTTATGCGGATACCGCCAACCTGCTGTGAGGGTTTTTTGATTTTGTTTGTGTCAATCGACGATGCCCAAGCTCGAAAGGCAGACATCTTGTTCTTCTTCGGGCTTGGTGAGGCAATGATCCGTGCGGAACTCTTTCTCTTCTCCGGAGTTTTGGACAGCATGGTGTAAGGAAATGAAGTTCCACTTTGTGTTATTGCTGTTGGTGGGAAGGATTTCAGGACCTAGATGGCTCGAGAAAGTTATGTTCTGTCGACGGAGGTGGAAAGAGATCGAAGGTAGTATATATAGCACGAATGTCCGGTGAATCGGACGAGTCTGTGGCAACCGAGCCTGATTGAGTCGGACGAGGCTGTGAAAAGTCGAGCGGCTGTTAAAGAATGTAGAAAGTGATGGAAAAGAATGAGTTGGTGCCATATTTATACCATGGTGAACATCAATAGCTCTAAAGCAAACGAAATAATCACAGCTGTTTGACATATGACCGTCACGAAGTTTAAAAAAACAGCAATTGCAACAAGAACATTCTCGTGCATTAATTTGAGATCAAGGAATATGATCCAATTGTCACATCAAAAGCTGGAACGCAAGCACGTTTTATGCAGACACCAGAGCAAATGGTTATTCATTATGCTTTGCTACTAGTAGCAGACCTTGCCGGTACAATCTCTCTATTAAGGATGTCTCCTCCACATCATTACTCCACTGGAACGAAGAACAACCTTGCGGCATCGAACTCGGGCTCATAGTAGTCTCCGCCCTGATCATAGCTTTCGCCGATAAGGTAGTAGAAGGTCAACTAGCAGTTGCTTGGGAATGAGGTCTGATGTTTGGCGAATCACAACAGCCCGAGGAGTCAATCTGGCGCATTTGTGGACAGCGAGGTCTCTCAACGTACTTCCAGCAGCAGTGTTCTCGTAGACATAGTTGAAGGTTTCAGAGGGCGCCTTTTTGTATCGATTCTCAATCCTCACCATGCGTGTAACCAATAAGTTTTGAAGTGAAGGGATGAGAAGTTTATCAGCGAGAATCCATAGCTCAGCGAGGGCGAGATCTTCGCCAGCTTGCTCCGGGAAAGATGGTTCCGTGCTTGGATGCAGTTGCTCCAGTTTAAGCTTCTGGAAATAGAACCACTGAACGAGAAGGCCAACGGTAGCCGGCCGTCGGGAAGACGGTAAGTCTGTGGGTTTCCTTCAATGAATCCGGAGTTGAACGCAGCCTGAAAATCAGGTCAGAGGTGAAGTTGATCGTCAGACAGGGGCTCAAAGCTCGTGTCTGATAATGTAGATGAACTGACCTTCAAAACAATTGACCAAAAGTACACGACGTCCTTGTGGACCAGAAACTTCTCGATCTTGTCATCGGGTCCAGCCAGAAATATCACCATTGCAGCTGGTTCTCTGTGGACAAATAGTCAGCTTCAACCTGTAGCAGCGGAGCACAATGAGCTTACGAGAAACTGGGCACCTTCCAGTGATCGTCCGTGAGAGCAACGTCAACAGCAACAGATCCAGACTCGCTGTTGGTGTTTGTGCCAGCATCGCTCTCGCTTTCTTGATTCTCTGGCGTCTCCATCCTAAATGAGGATGGTGTTGTATCGTGATGGTCGAGGTATCGTTGTCCGGGGGAGGTTTTTGAAGACGGGATTCTGTAGCGAAGTTGGTTCGGCTAAGTTTTGTGGGGGTACGAATGAATTTCTAAGACATATGAAGCTGAACAGTAAGCAGTAATGTTCAACGGGTATATGGAGATTGAGATTTTGATTTATTTGAAACAAGTCAAAGGGCGAACACGGAGGGGGCTTGCGCAAGCACTAAATGTCGGAAGGTTGGAATGATCAAATGCTTTTCTGGTGAAGACCGACCTTCGATGCCTCAATTTCCTAGCTAACTTGAATATCATTTTATGCTTCCTAGACTTCCCAGAGATTCTGCTGTCCTAGCTTGAGTTCTTTGATGTATCTCCTCAATCCTAGGCGTCGATACCCTTTATTACGTTACGAGCCACACTTGAACTTCTCGGGGTCTTTTTTCTGTGTCGCGAGGAGCATATCAGCGCTTCTTCAATTGTCTGTGGCAGACAGGGGCATTGGAGGTACTGCATAGAGTGAACTTGCAATGACCTATTCTGTTCAAGACTTGTCCTTGGCAGTCTCATCAACGAAGAAAGTAGCAGCCGATCTATCGATATCCGGCTCTGAATCTCCCAGGAGTCGCATGGACTCGGCGGCAATATCTAGCAAGAACTCCATTCCGTAGCTCTCGGCCTGAGCGTACGAAAAGTCTCTGGGGCTGAAGTAGCTGACGCATCAACGGACAAAAAAATGCTCGTGGCATGCTGTCCTTTTCCGTATTGGCGTAGATGTACTCGATACTGCATAAGCCTGCAGTCTCGTAATTCTCGTTGATTGCTGCGATCTTCCTCAGGGCACAATCTTGCAACCTTGGCATGAAAAACTTGTTTGAAAGCACCATAGCTCGACCAAGGCCGTGTCTTCTTGCTTGCTTGCATAGATGATTTGAGCCGAAGGTATCCCAACGTAGATCTTTTTGTTTTTCCTCCCACCCCTTGAGCCAGTGTACATCGAGATCTTATCGATACAGCCATTGCACTATGATCTAAAATGCTCGAGACGTGGTATCTCCAAGTCGATAAATTTGGGTTTGGCCTTCGATAAAGTCGCTGTTGAAAGCCGTATCGAGCACGGGAGAGTAGTGACACGCGAATTCTTTGTGCACTTTGAATTCTTGGGCGGTTTCGGTGAGGCCAATGATGAAGGTAACGAGGGTACCGCCAGGTCTACGCAACCTCAGCTTCTTGTCCCCGACGTGGTGGGACATTGGGAAGAGAACTTATGTGAAGAGTGGATGTCCACCCTTTGGTTGGTTGCGCGGTTCGCGCTTCGTGATTGTTTCGGCCATGGCGATGTCTTGTGCAGGTTTTGACTGGAACTTGGGGAGGGTTGTTGAAGAAATGGAAGGGGTATATTTCGAAGATTAGGAGCGAAGCCACTTAGTTCAACGAGATTTAAGATTCGCCCTCTTGAGCAGTTCGCAAAGTTGACTGTCATTTTGGAACGGAAACTCAACGCCCTAAATGAAACCGGGAATTACGATGGTCCTCATTGTCAACTCAGACTAGGAGAAAAAGAACCAAAATTGGAGGAAGTCACTTCACAACTAAAATCAAGAACCAACAGTCAATTTAGCACGAAATGTACAGACTGGTTGGGACATTCAATACGGGTATCGTTATGGTCTCTCCAACTAATGTCTCCATACACGCACTGCTTTATCCTTCCCACCACTTCCCACCTTCTGCCCGTCAGGGCTCCAGTCAACCGCATAAACTTCATCTTTATGTCCTGGAAGATCTG
The DNA here is from genome assembly GCA_900073065.1 of Phialocephala subalpina. Taxonomy (NCBI): domain Eukaryota; kingdom Fungi; phylum Ascomycota; class Leotiomycetes; order Helotiales; family Mollisiaceae; genus Phialocephala; species Phialocephala subalpina. Next base: position 3,170,191 of record FJOG01000001.1, read on the forward strand.
CAAATACATTAGATCCGAGCTGAAGTTTCGGAATTCGGGAATCTTACCGGCAGATAATTTGTGCGTCCTCATGTCCCATACCTTCAAAGTAGTATCTTTGGAAGCAGTTACGAGCAGCCTGGAGTCTGGACTGAAAGCGCATTGATAAACAGGAGCTACATGACCTCGTAAAGTATTTATGAATTTCCCATCCCTCGCATTCCATACCTACAAGAAGTTAGTATGGGGTTTCAAAGGATCCTCAGGGGTTGAGGAGCCGAGCTCTTTGAGAGCTCCTTGAAGACCTGCAAGACATGTCTCAGGAGCTCGACTCCTACGCAATGGCGGATTCAGGGTGGGATTTACCTTGGTATGGTTATCGAATCCACAAGAAGCAATCAAGAGCCCATCTGGCGAGAATGTGACATGGTTCACTTGCTTCTGGTGGCCAAGCATTCGTGCCACTGGCTTCGTACCTTTCAGAGGCTCCCACAAATACAAAGTGAAGTCCTCGCTGGCAGAGACTAGTCTCTCGACGATTTCACCTTGTATTGTGACAGCCTTCGTAAATCTTTCTTTTGCTTTCGCCAATTTCCCCTCTTCTGAGTCCGGTATCTTGCCAGTATGATCGTGGAATGCCGTTCGGTTAACGAAGTCAGTGGATAGCGCAAGGTGATTTACCCAATGTGCATGAGCGTTAAGAGAATGTGCAAGTGTACCGTCGTTGGCATTCCAAATCTTGATAGCTTTATCTTGAGAAGCCGTATATATGAAGCCCGTACCTCCCCACTTGACGCACGTTACCGACCCCTTGTGTCCGCTCAACACCATCTCAATAGTCTGCTGATTTGTCGACCACACCCTAACAGTGCAATCCTTCGACGACGAAGCCAAACGTGGCTGATCGGGCTTCTGCATGTGGTATGGCTCCCAAGCAAGACTCGTTACAAACTTTGAATGCCCTTTCATCGGATTTCCTAGCTGTTTCCCAGTCTTTGGGTCCCATATCCTAACAGTTTGGTCGTAGGATCCGGTGGCTATCCTCGATTCGTCCGGTGACCAACTCACAGCTAAGACCCAACTGGTATGCCCTTTCAATGTATGTACCGGAGTACCAGTATCGCAGTCCCATATTCTTGCCGTAAAATCGCCACTGCCACTAACCATCCTTGAAGAGGATCTGGGTGAGAATTGTGTTGCTAGGATTGCTTCTCCATGGCCTGGAATTGTTGATGCGCACCTTGAAACTGCTTGAACTCTGAAAACAGCTTGCGGAGCGGCGGATATGTTCTGGACTTCTTCCGTGCTAATCAGACCCGGATTGATGAGGGTCTTCCAAACGTTCGTAGGGTATGCTGTCGTGATGTCTTCGGAAGTCTTCTTGTCTTTCACAGGAAGTGTGAATCGATATGGTATTGAATCTGAGGAGTCCTAAGGAAAATGTTAGTAAGTGAACAAGATGCTGATTTGTTCAAGGACGGTCAACTTGCATGTCCTTGTAGGGTGTTCAAGAGAAGCTCAAGATTCTTTGGAGTTGCATCTGCGACCGGGACCAATACTGGGCCTTGACCTATTGGCAGACCAGTAGTCTCGTCGAAGAATTGTATGCGCAAGCTGCCCGCATCGCTAGGAACTTCTTCGATGTCCTGCTGTTGTCTGGCTCTCTCTGCGGCATCAGTGCGCTGCCTCTTGCTGGGTGGTGGAAGGACAGTCGCCATTGCAGATACTTTTTCGACAAATTAGAGAAGCAATAAAATGACAAATGCCGTCCAAAGCAACAGTTTATGTGTCCTGCTGCTGGTCGGATGCCTCGTTATTGCGTATGGCGGGGTGATGATGCGAGGCGGAAAATGTGTAGAGGAATTTTTTTGAAATTACTGCCAGCCTCGTTGGTCCGTGCGCGAGGCTGATCCGAACCCTCTTTCAACCTTCTCTCGACAACAACACTCAAGCATCAACTTGCAGCAGAGCCTGATGAAGGCCACGCATCACCTGCGAGGCCACCATAATCTGCCAGGAATCATCACACACTTTGATATACCATTAATCTCTAGCTACTAACTTTTCTTTTCCCTCTGGAGTCTATATTGCAGCAATGGCGACTTCTCGACCGTCAACGTCTTATAGCTACGCATCCACTTCATACCAGAATGGCTACACAATATCCACATCTCAAGCACTGGATGGTAGACCAGGAACTGCTAGACCCGGGACTGCTCGTCCAAGTACTGGACGTCGCTCACGAGCCAGTTCTACCTTGGGTGGCGAGTCTGAACAAATTATCTGCGCCGTCAATGAGTCGAGAGGTGTATCTCCCACCGTCGGACTTTCATTCGTCAATATCACCACAGGCGAGGCAGTCCTCAGTCAGATCTGCGACAATCAATTCTATGCTCGAACACTTAACAAACTACAGGTATTCGAACCTACGGTCATACTGGTCATCTCAACATGCGGCCCTCCGAGTCCGTCAAAGATGTACCTGGTCATCGAGGAGAACATCATCGGAGCCACGATCACCCTAATTGACCGTAAGTATTGGGTTGAATCAGCAGGCCTTGAGTTCATCCAGCAACTTGCATTTATGGAGGACGTGGAGGCACTCAAAGTTGCGGTGGAAGGGAACTTCTTCGCGACTTGCTGCTTTGCTGCTGTAAGTGCCACAATTCGTAGCTTTAATTGTATCAAGCTCATCCTCGAAAGGCACTGAAATATATCGACCTGAAAATGTCACTTACCTTCGCCTTTCACTCTCTCCGCATCAAATATCAGCCATCAGAAGGCTCGATGATGATCGACCTTTCTACCATTCAGTCCTTGGAGCTCATACAAAATATCCAGAATGCGAAGTCAAAAGACTGCTTGTTTGGTGTGATGAATGAGACGTTGACGCCAATGGGAGCTCGCCTACTCAGAAGCAACATCCTGCAGCCCTCAACGCAAGAAACTGTTCTCAAGCAGCGTTACGAGGCGGTCCAGGAGTTGAGCTCGAAGGAAGATATGTTCTATCAGACCAGGCTAGGTGGAGTTCCTCATCCATTTAAGGCGAGTCCTGAGTCCTGACTATCGATAGGGCTCAAGACCATCCAAGATATAGAGAAGCTCCTGACGAGTGTACGTTCTGATCTAGTCTGGAAATATGCCCTATGCTGACCGTATAGCTCATTATCATACCCACGCAACCTGAAATCAGACGTTCCGAGCAATCTATCAACAATATCTTGATGCTGAAGAGCTTTGTCCAATCTGTTATGCCAATCTACGAAGCACTTGCAGGAGCTCACTCTGAATTAATAGTCATAATTCGAGAGAACTGCCGACCAGAAAACACCAAGCGCACCATGGATTTTATCCAGGAGGTGATCAATGAGGATGTCACGTTCCAGCAAAAGCCTCTCGATCTGCGCAATCAGAGAACTTATGCGGTGAAGGTAGAGTACTCTTCCCATATCTTCCACAGGTTATACTGATCCTTTCCCAGTCTGGTGTCAGTGGGCTTCTTGACGTCGCACGTCAGACATTCAAAGAAGCCACAGAAGATGTTCATCAGCATGTCACAGATATCAATCGTGGGTCAATCTTCCTGTATTACCAACGATGAAACTCACATATCACAGAACGATTCGAGATGCAGGCTGAGACGAGGTACGAAAATTCTCGTCGGTATTACTTGCGCCTACCGGAAGGCGAATTTGACGGACGAGCCGTACCTGACATTTTAGTCAATCGATATCGAAAGAAAGGTTTCATCGAATGCCAAACCTTGGACCTGATGAAATTGAACAAACGAATCGAGGACTCGCATCAAGAAGTGGTTCTGATGAGTGACAAAACTATTCAGGCCTTGATTGACAACATTCTTGGCGAAATTCCAGTCCTGTTCAGGGTGTGCGAAAGCATTGCTATGCTGGATATGATAATCGCGTTTGCTCAGCTTGCGACCTCGGCTACCAACAACTACGTCAAACCAGAAATCATAGATTGCATTGCCATCAGGTCTGGTCGTCATCCTGTTCGTGAAAAGGCAAGTTTGGAGAGTTCTTGTTAGCAGGTGTCTGGCTGACCAAGCTTGGAACAGGTCCACAAGGAGAAATTCATTCCCAACGATGTCTACGCATCCGCACAGAAACGCTTTCAAATTATCACAGGCTGCAACATGAGCGGTAAAAGTACGTACATCAGGTCTGTTGCTCTCACCACTGTCATGGCTCAGGTTGGAAGCTTTGTTCCTGCCGAATACGCCTCGTTCTCCTTGGTCCATCAGTTGTTTGCACGGGTCTCGATGGACGATAGTATCGAGGCCAATGTCTCGACTTTTGCTTCTGAGATGAGGGAGACTGCTTTCATTCTCAGGTATGTCCTCGACCTTGCGCTCTTAGATCGTCACTGGTTTAATTGGGGTATCAGGAACATTGACAAAAACAGCCTAGCCATCATTGATGAGCTTGGTCGAGGTACCAGTAGCCGTGATGGTCTGGCAATCGCGCTGAGCATTGCAGAAGCCCTGGTTGACAGCAGAGCCATCGTGTTCTTCGCCACACATTTCAGAGAGCTTGGCAAGTTGGTCTTTCCGCTCAGTGAGCATACACTAACAAGTAATAGCACAAATCATGTCCGAGCGAGTCGGCGTTGTCAACCTTCACCTTGCAGTCGACATGAGCGAAGATAATACCATGACTATGCTGTACAAGATTGGAGCAGGCTTCGTACAAGAGAAGCACTACGGGATTGCCCTTGCTCGCGTTGTGGACTTTCCACCTCAAGTTCTTGAAGTCGCAGATCGAGTCTCGAATGCTCTCGACGCTCAGGCTGCCGCCAAGAAGCAGTCTTCCAAAGCCTTCGCGCTTGCCAGGAGAAGAAAATTGGTCCTTGGCTTGAAGGAGACCCTCAATCAGGCTGCGAATGGCCCTATGGAAGGCAAGGCCTTGTTGAGTTGGCTGCGCAGATTGCAGGACGAGTTCGTTCGGCGTATGGACCAAATTGACAACGACGTTGGTAGCAGCGATACAGAGGAAACAGTCATGGACAATGAGGAGTCGCAAACTGGGGATAGTCGCCGTGAGGTTTCCGCAGACACCCAAGGCTAGGATTTGCCTGTCATATTTTGCTGAAAGTTTGTTGCATAAGTAGCTCCTTACATAGCTGTCAAATAAATCGTATGTTCCCCGCTACTTCATTTAGCCTCCAAGATGTTCCAGGATCGCTAGGTAAGGAATGGGTAATGAATGGACAGCTTTCAAGTTTGTGATGGCGTCACATCACATGCCCTCATACCTCACACTTGGCAACTGGTGCACCATTACGGGCCGATGCGAGGATGAGCCACTATTCTCAATACTGTTGAGCTTAGCTCCGGGCGTACACATGGTTAGAAATCCTAAGTACGTCTTCAACTTGTGGTACCGACCTCGCGCTAGGGTATGTTCACCAAAGTCAGAAATTATGTCGAATTTATTCCTTGAACATGAGTATAAAACCGAAAGCTGTCATGCTCCACTCATTGACAACTCCCCGATAGACTTCATCCCAGCGTCGCGCCTGATACTCGAAATGGAACCTTTTAGTCTTAAGCGTTCGGAAGCACTTTCGGCATCTATGTAAGTCTCGTCTTCTTGGGGACATTTGCCTCTCTTGTGGCTGTGTCCAGGATCAATCCCAAATGGGCTTCTGGATTTTCTACAGCTTTTGTTCTTCGACAAGGACAGAAACGATTGTTAATGCCTGGCGAAACTATAGGTGGTCGTATCAGCGAATCTCTCCAAGCTCTACCCAACGTCAATCCCACACACCTGCCTCACAGAAAGTTGAATACAAAGTATACTATGAGAATGGAGTGGAGTACTGCAGAGAGAGCAAGGCAACTAATGGAGAGAATGCCTTCCACAAATTCCTCGGGCTGGTTGGATATCACAACGACGAAGAGGAATACGATCGTTCTCTTAAGTGGGTATGGGTATCTCTCCTTGTGGGTGGCACTGAAGTAGGTGGATATTGGGCTGAGGACAGCGACATATTCAGTTTCGAAAAGTACATGCGATGGAGTGAGATACCCAGAGATCAGAGAGCAGAATATTCGAAAAGGCGTGGAAGACCACATGATTCTAATGCTCGTCAAAGAGAGCATTTTCTCGATCGCGTGCACAGGGCAGCTGCAGCCGAACAACGGACCGCTTCGACTTTGACGAATCAACCACGTCGGCCTCTTCTCGGCACAGCATTACAATTACATCCTATGGGGCCTTCCGACGAGGAGAACGACGCTGACGACGAAGACTCTCCCATGGGAGTTGTTTCCGATGCTTCCACGTTAGAAAGAAGATATCAGGTCCGCACATCCCACCGTGACTTGAAGCGAATAACGCAAGAGCAAAATTCGAGGACTGGCCAGGACACTGCTGCAGAACGGAGTGTTTCCGATCGCAATCACTCCCTCGATCAGGACTTTCGTTTGGGCCCTGTCCTGGGTACTGCCATTGAAGGATTTGTCGAAAGGGCACCTGAACCTTTTGCAATCGTGCGAAATGTGGAAGAGCGTTTTGAGTCGTCCATAGCAGCTCAAATTGAAGTTCAGGCTGCTAGGGCGAATACTACAAATCGGTCCTCAGCCACGCCAATCCCAGCGACAGATAACACGGCCATGCCGCCTCGAACTACAAATTATCCTCAGTCTGCTGCAGGCTCAGCCGGTACACGAAGACCAGCCACCTCGAATGTATCACTTCAGCCTCTCCAAATACCACCACGAATTTACCCAGCACAGTCGCCTTCCCGAGCCCCTTATCCTGGTCACTTTATCCCTGGTCCTCCAGTTCCAACACTCCCAGATCCCTTCTTTGGACGATTCCCGGCGGCAGGATATGGAGTCGATTTTTGGGTCATGCAGCAGCGAAGATATATGTTTGAACGACATCTTTGACCTCGAAAATATAAATGACTGCTAAAGTTATAGGAAGCATCATTGCCCAATCTTCGCTGAAAATTTCCAGTCTCTAGATTCCGCTACATCGATTGGACGATGGCGCTACGAGGCGCAAAAGAAAGTTTAAGAGGTTGTAATGGAGGTGCGAGTTAACATTGGCGTTAGTCGTATTCATTTCACTGAACTCTCATATTACTTTATCCCTTCGTACCATTTCCTCTGCCCCTGATGGCTTCAAGAATGCCGTACTTGTAAAGTCACAAGTAAGCTCTTCGAACCTTCCTGAGGATGTGGCTTAGGGGCTCAACAGAGTACCTGTCAAAATTTCAAAGAATTTTTGGCAGAAACGAGCTGTTCACTTGTTCCACGAATATTTGATTTATGGACTTGATTCTTGATACAGATTCAAACTGTATCTGTCCTCAGACGCCAACCAAACTCCAGACTATGACTCCATGAGCACAAACTCGAACCGCAAGGTAATCTTATATTCCAGCTCAACTTCTTCCTTCGAACAATTGACTATACTCCTGCCATTCGTCGCCTCGCTTTTTCCTTGCCCCTGACAGCAATCTCAGACAACATCTCACGAGGGAGAGACTCCCCATCTTCGTTGAAACCCTCCTTTGTCATCTCGAGCACGAATGAAACGGCATGATGGCGTAGCGCACTGCCCCGCTTTGTGTGCGAGTAGATATACTCGAACACCATTGCGATATCTAGTAATCCCTTGTCCTCGAAGATGCTGACTAGACTCTTCATTGAGAGCACGCGGACTTCGAAGAGATCCAGTCTGTCGACGAGTACCCAAAACTCAGCTAGAGAAAGTTGCTCTAGTTCTAGCTTGTCGAGTTCCTCGGAGGTATCAGAGTCTGTTTCACGCCGGAGGGGCTCAAAGGTCCGGAAGTACCTAGGAGAATACATGTCAGCTCATGGGTTTTGCCGACAACTTCGCCGGCGATCAGCCGTAACCACGATTAACTTACGAGAAAGTCAACCCAGATTGAGCAGACCCATCTGCTCTTTCGCCGCATCTGGCTTTCTTCTGCATCGGCTCGTAGGTGCCATCCGAGAGGCTAGACGGTCTCTTACTACCACCGGTGATGAGTGAGTCACCACTATGTGATGGCTCTGATGACCATTAGGTTTTCATGATGTTTTGTAGGCATGACATCTAGATCTGTAAGTTATTGCTGACCTGAGCGTCGAGTGTGCTTCCAAATATTCGAATCTCCAATATGATCGGCAAAGAATGTTAGAATGACGATATGGTACTAGATTATCAATAATTATATGTTTTCTCTTAGGTCGTCTGGATACCAATTTTCAAAATGCTGGTAGCTAGCTACTTTTTTTTAGTACAGCGCTAGCTAACCGAACTTTGAAAAGGGGGGAGCGGGAACTGGAACACTTAAGCCCCAAACGACTTCCCTGGGGAATACATCACATTTATCAAGTCCACGAAGTAGCATTAGACTCCTTTGAAGAATTTGATCTTGAGAATACGTCTAAGTATCAAAGAGTCGATCGGATTTTAAATAGCGATAATGCCAACGTTCCGCGAGAGGACCCTATTTGCGGACGCAGCTTCAGTGACTTCAATAACCGCAATGACTGTGTAATGGGATCCAAAATACATGTTCGCAGTGAAAGTTTTCATCTTGTTTGCTCACAATAGTATGGCTGAAGAACAAAGCAAATATTCCTGACTTCCATTTCAGGCTAATTTCTGAATGATTTCTATTCCTATCTTCACACTCCGCGTAAAGTTATTGGCCGCCGCGTGAACTTGGATGTCAAATTTGTGCTCAAAATGGCCGAATCGGTGACGGATATTGTAATTCCTGTAATATAGATCCATTTTTCTTGGGGCCTCTGGAATCTACTACGTAGACCCTTTGTGTGTTTCTGGCAGAAAGGACTAATTACATCCTGATGATGCTACAAACACAATTCTTTTTTTTCATCGTATTTTGTGCTGTCCTTTCTGCACCCGGACCCTGGCGGTGTAAAATACTCTTTGCCAGCCTCCTCCGGAATATTCTTTGAGATAGAATTTTGAAACATCATACTCCGTACTGAGGAGAGAATTTAACCTCGCGCATTAGGCCAATGACATCCATGAAAAACGCTTGCGGTATGTCGCCATCAAGACTTCCGCTATAATCTCAGACGACAAATGAGCCGACTAAAGTCCATTTCCGTCTTCGGATCTGAGCAGTCGCTGCTCTAACCTGAGCCGAGCCCTGAGTCTTGAGCACGCTGATGAGTCAGCTGGATCATGCTTAGGGGATCCTCTTTTGGCGACTTTTCAGAATCGATTACAGTTTCCTTATCGTCTATTTCAGATATTGCTAATATCTGCTGCCCTAAACACAGCCAATTCTTTCAACCTACCAAGATATTGAGCAAGGAGTCAATTCTGGCTCCCCTGCCCACCTTTACGAGGATGCCGCTCAGAGCCGATTTTGAATCCCTGTCAGCAAGAGCCGCACGTAATGACGACCGAGACTTCCGCTCGCCGCCACAAATTCAATTCCGTTGTATACGAACACATGACCTTAGAATTGTCCTTGCCGGGAAAAGCCATTGAAATTCGGTCCAGCACTTGGTATTGAACTTCCAACAGCTTGATATTGCAAGAAACTTTGCGTCGGGTAGGTGGCAGGAGGTCGGGTGGGAGCAGCTGGTAGTACTTCAGGGCGTGTATACGTCGATTTGTTCTGTGGAGCGTTGTGATATTACGTATGCCCAGTAGGGGCCTTGTGCTCAGTCCATCCTTCTGGAAAGGTAGGACGCGCCGTGGGCTTATGAGTAGCTTTCAACATCTTCTGCGCATTGTGATTGAAGTTTGTAGGTGTGTAGCCCGAAATGATTTCCCCAGGGAAATAGGAAATATTACAATGTAGCCTTGAATGTGAGGCGCCAGTGGACCGGAACAACGTTTTGGCGCTACGTTTGTAGCTGGCGACGTGGTTCGAGGTCGGGCAAGATTTTGGGGAGAGTAATGTCACGTGACACAAAGTACCGAATCTGCCAAAGCCTTGTCCAGAGAAAGGGAGAGTAGAATGTCCGAAATGGCCTCGGAGGAGGCAGACGGCAGCTACGGCAGAAAAATTCTGACAAAGCTAGCGAACTATTATTATCTAAGGCTCTAGCAGTATACAGCTGTTCGAATGTATACCCATTCCAAAGTCGGCCAAGTTCGCAACGTAATAGCCATCTTTGCCGTTGAAGACTAAGACATTTTAGATCTTGAGGTTACTATAGCAGATGTGGAATTCGTGTAAAACAGAGAGATCGCAGCCGACCTGACGCACTAGGTCCTAAGTAGCGACGACAGTCTATAGTAACCGCATCCGAACCGAAGACGAGGAAACGTCATCTGAGATTACAGCCTTTTCTGTGCATTACTCCTGAGCTTTAGATTATTATACTTAGGCAAATCCCAATTGAACGGGTTTGGCATAAATTTATGCCTGAGGCAGTATTTCATGAAAGTTGGTTTTTCCAAAACCCCGTATCTGGCGCTAAAAACCGCGCCCCTATTGGACGCCATGACACGTACTACTTCGCAAGTTTCATCCTATAACCCTAATGACTTTTTGCTTTTCTGTGCCCCTTCAATTCATTTTTAGTCCTTTCTATTACCCTTCATATTGCAACTAAGTCTTCTTCTAAATCTATAATACCTAGCGATGGAACACATTTCAAAAAAGAGGCCATCTCTCTGTCGTTCTTGCGAGACGGTGGTGTTTGGCAGAAATGCCTGGAAGATGATTTGGTACGAGTTGGGGAAGACAATTTCGGAGCGTGCACCACCATCGATCAAGTGTGATTTTACGCGCCAACAGCTACTTGGTTCCTTGATGAACAATTGCTGGTTCTGTCGATATCTCTATGATAGTGTACCTGCGGCGACCTGTGATCAGAATCTTAGCGTCTCTGTTTCATATAATGTCGCTCACGGAGTTCATCCGACAAAAATCAACATATTAGATTTAGAAGTGCAAGGAACGAAACGGTTCGCAACACAACGGTTCTCCCTAGGTGTCTCCGCAAGACCTGGTAAAGATCAACTTTATCCTTTGTGTATTCGAACTAAAGAGGAACTGACACATGTTAAGATTCTCCCGCATCACCCTTTGTTCGCGCGCCAGCGGAACACATGCGAGAAATATGTAATTTCGATCCCAGCACTGCTTTCAATTGGATTGAATGTTGCCGATTTTCCCATACTGAATGTTCCGGCCAGGACCTATACCAGCTCCCGTCACGCGTGTTAGATCTTTCGAACTACAAATCTAGCAACGTCAAACTATCCTCGGTAGGAGGCAGGACTTCTCAGCCATACGCAGCCCTATCTTACAGCTGGGGCAAATCTAAGCCATTTATGACAACATCTTCGTCACTAAAATCCCATCAAGACGGTATGGATGTGAGCAGCATGCCCCAGACCTATAAGGACGCCATTCGGGTCGCTGGGGATTTGGGAGTCAAGTATCTTTGGATTGATGCTCTCTGTATCGTACAAGACTCTGCCGATGACAAAATCGAGGAGCTCTCACGCATGCGCTATTATTACGAAAATGCTCTATTTGTTATTGCTGCTTCGGGTGCAAGCGCTGCACAAGAAGGGTTTCTCGGCTTTCACTCACTTCAATCTCCTCACTGCCCTTCCCCGACTTTGCTCTCTAATAAGGGCGACTCCAGGGTCATTGAGGTTCCGTTTTACGGCCCTGATGATAAGGAAGGAACTATTATTCTTGATTCATCGCCTAAAAAGTATCAGGCGGCCGATGAGCCACTGAATCAAAGAGCGTGGACGTATCAAGAACGCCTTCTCTGTGCTCGTGTTCTCGTATTCCCATCGACAGGAGGTTTTTATCTTCAATGCAATAAGGAGGAGCATCACGATGATAGTATAGACTTTGGACGACCGTTGGGCCGTTCCCGCATGTTCTCATTGTCCTCGGCGTGGAATACGCTAGGATTTGATATCAAGGACGTGCATAACTCGTGGTTGATTAATATTAGAGACTACAGTCGGCGCAGCCTTACAGTAGCAGATGATAAAGCAGTTGCAATAGCAGGAGTTGCCGAGGCATATCACCATCGGTTTAGGGTCCATCTGGGAAATTATTTGGCAGGCCATTGGAGCAAGTACTTGCTTGAAAGCTTGCATTGGCGTGTCGTTGCAAATGAACTGAAGCCTGCACCAAAAACTGCTCGTGGGCCGTCATGGTCATGGCTCTCAGTTGATAGCACCATCCAGCTTCAGCCCACAGTTTTGTTTCTGAGAAAAGTTGTCAGCCTAGTTGAGTTTCACTCTGTAGGCGTGAGGAAGGCGACCGGAAAGCTTCCATTTGGAACAGTTCAAGTCGGCTGCTTAGCAATAAAAGCGTCAGTTGGCAAAGCTTGCTGGACGCCGTTAAGACAACGCCCATTTTCACCCTCACTAGAGACAGAGGACGGGCGGTCCATCGAGGGAGGAGTACACACTCACGCTGATGTGGCGGAGAATTTCCCTATGAAACAGACGTTAATCTTCTTTGTTCCACTATGCACAGCCGGTCCGTCTTCCACCATCTGTGGTCTACTTTTACAACAAGTTGTACCATCCTACAATGACCTTTTCCGCCGAATTGGGTATTTTGAAGGCGCCTCCCAGTCAATCCTCCGCATTTGTGGAGAAACTAAGTTAATCTGCATTATTTGAGGTTTATAGGTTATACTTAAGAGATTCTTAGTTATGGCATTTGTTACGGTCTGGAATGAATATATGTGTATAAATGATGGAATCTAGCCGTGAGAACTGTACGCACCTTAAGCTAATATCTAGCCTTATTAGTTAAGCGGGTACAGCTCAGGTTGCTCAGGTGAGCTGGCTAAGCCGAGGGTGATTAGCGCCTGAGTATATGCGGGCCATGCCTACTAACTGAATGTGGAACGAAGATTGAAGGATCAGAGTTCAACTACCATTGCAGTCGTGGATGTAAAGCTCAGTAACGTGAAGAAGCCACCGGTCAATTACATCTTCGTTACACGTCCCCTGATAGACGTACGTATTTGATGCAATCTATTGGTGGAAAGTCCTCTTGCTTGCAAACGTCATCCATGGTTTTGATGACGAGATTTCGAAGGCGGGGGATGTCGAGTCGTTTGGCTAGGAACCAGAGCTCAGCTAGAGTACAGTCCTCGTCTGCACAAGACAAAATGCGAATATGATCACCACCATTCTGCAGTTGCTAGTTAAGGATCTTCTGCGAATACACCCTTGCATGAGTATTTGAAAGCCCGCTCTGTGGTGTGCTCGATTCGGTATATGTTGGCTTTTGCATGTTAGTCGGTCGCGCCATCGAATTTGTTGGGTGCGGTGAGTTGGGGCAGCCTTGAACTTTTTGAAATTGCATCTCCAAGTCGAAAAGAAAGCTGACGTTCCCATTCAGCTTCTGCAGTCGGGCAGCTTTGCGAAGGTGAATGTGTAGAGATCGAGATCCTCTTTGATGAACCCACCCTGACAATTTGGGCATGTTGCAGACATTGCCAGTGAACTCTCTATAAGGAACATAACTTTGGTCCCGTATGCATTTCTAAGTATCAGTGTCACGAGGGGGAAATGGTTACAGGCCTTACACAGAATTGATTATAATGGTAAATGCTTGAGAGCCATCTTCCATTGTTGATTGATTTCGCTATGAAGACATGTGCAGAACTTTAGTGCTGAAAATCGATACTCCAAGAAGAACCTAATGTCCTTCAACATATGGTGTAGTCCCATGTTGATTCTGCTCGTGAATAAGAGCCAATGGCAGTCAGGACCAAATGATGCCTATTCCCAAATGGGAAACGAATTAGTGCTCAAGACTAAGTCAAATTTTTCACTACCTAAACACGTACCTAGACATCGACGAGGTAATCCAGGATCTGGAACTTGGCTTCAATATCGCGTCCTCGATTTTTGCTCAGAAGAGCAGCCAAGTCGAACATGAAGCAAGGCGGGAAGAGCGTCACCTTAGAAGGATCATGGTAATCGTCGGCGTGAAGAAATGTAGCTATTTTGGCAACCGTATAAAGGCGCAGAGGGCTGCTATCTGAACTGTTTGAATAGATGTACTCTATACCCGCCAAGTCGATATAAGAACATGTAATCCGAATCTTGTCCATGGTTTCGATTGCCAGATTCTGTAGGACAGGGATGCAAAATCTATCGGACAACACCCAGAGCTCTTTCAGGCCTGCATTCTCGCTTTCCGATTGTGTCTGCAGGTGGTCATTATCTTCATCCCATTCGTAGTCCAGGCGGAGTTGTTGTATGTTGAGCTTCCTCGAGTACATCCATTGCATAAGCAATTTGAATGCTCTCCCGGTAGTGTCTTCGAGGCGGTATGTTTGCGTCTGCCCTTCTATGAATTGGCTCTCGAATACGGCTTTCAAAACTGGTGAGGCCTCGCAAGCAACCTCCCTATGGACTAGAAAAGTCTTCTTGTCTTCGTCTTTGCCGATAATGAGGGTGACCAGGGAAGTTGGATTGCTAATATACCGTTAGCTTTGGAACACTGAGAAACATGTGTGTGGAGGCAAAGTTTACTCAAAAGCGGGAGGGTCCATCTTCTGCCTCTTGTTCGCTCCTTCCTTCTCCTTTTCCGACGTCCATCCTTAGCGTTCTCTGCAGGTGTATCAGAAGACATGCCGTAGGAGTATTTCGATCGTGTTCTATAAACCAGACGCAGTGCGAGAGGTTTGGAAGTTCCAAGTGGAAAATGTAGAAGGGGGCTAGAGGAGGATCCTAGACTAATGCACATCGAAGTCGCAAAATGTCCTCCAAACTTTGGGTGAATTGAAACTTCAAAGGGAGGCTCTATGAGCTCATAATTTCTGCCCTCAAGTACAGCGCACCTTGATTTTGAACGTCCTGGAAAATCTAGGACCTTCGAGACAATGAAAGTGATAACTGTGGGCTTCAACGTCACGGGCTGTAAAAGCATTATCTTGAAAATGAACTTACAACCGCAAATACTAAAATTGTCACCTCACGGTTTCACGCATTTTATATGGAAGAGAGGATAGATAATTAATTCTATTTATTTGCAAGATCTGCAAAGTCAACGACTTTATGGTGCGGATACTGCAGGTGGGCTGTCGCATGCCGAGAATCTTTCACTCCCCGGCGATATTGAGATGGTCAAGGAAAAGCTTGCGATCGGGAGACCTTGTGATGTCTGAAGATTCTAAGCTGTTGATACATCAGCAGTAGCAACTTTTCCTGATAGAAGTGCTCTTACCCGAAATTGATTGCGCGGAATCTCTTTAGTCAACGTTGACCAAGAAGTCTGCGATGTTGCAGACTTGCTTATGTGGATTTCGAGGTTGATACTGTGCGAGCTCGAAGAGAAACTCGATAGAAAGCTCGCTTGGTATGTCACCATGGTCGTAACGGTCTAGACTGATGTGTTGTGCAGAGGCAGCAACAATGTATAGCCTGAGAGGGTGTTCCCAGATGTCTGTGATGTTGTAAATATGGTCGATGACATGCAAATGCACATCGCAGTGTCCTGGCTCTCCTAGTCGAATAACCCCGTCGATGGTAGTGAGTGCCAAGTTTTGAAGCTCGGGAAGCTCTAATTCCTCCGCTAGAACCCACAGGTTGATCAAATCCAACTCTTCCTGGTCGAGATATTCAGTTCGTTCATCGTCATGGGCCCAAGGATTTTCTTCGCCCTCAGCATCGTTGTCGCGAAGCCGAAAGACTGTGAGCTCCTGTGAATAGAGCCACTGGACTAAGAATCTAAGAGCACCTTCGGAGGTACTGTCGCCGAATCGATATGTGTGGTCTCTTTCCGCGTCGTAGCATTCGTCGTCTTCGTCGAGATAATTGTTGGACTCGAAAGAAGCTTTGAGGACGGGAGACTTGTTGGCAACCTCCGCGCGGACCAGGAAAGTCTTTTCGTTATGATCTCTGCCAACGATAAGGTTAACGGTGGCGGTGGGATCTCTAGAAGTCCGTGTCAGCATTGATCGATAGAAGGAAGGATTCGTGCAATGGGTAGCATACGAGAAGGCTACGGGACTCATCTTGCGCTTCTTCTTGAGCGGCTCAAGCTCGACAACATGGCTCGCGACACTCTCGAGATCGCTCAGCTCTTCGACTTCTGACATCTTTGGTAGCAAGGAAGCAAAATAGAGGAGGCTTGGAGAAGTGGAGCCAAAGAGTTGACCGAGCGTTGAGTTGGAAAGTCGGAGGAAGAAGAAAGAAAGTTGTCGGAAAGATGGTTGCTTAGGAGGAGGCGAAGCTAGTCGACAAAGAATCCAGAATCGAAGGCGAGTCTCACGTTTTAAAAGCTATATTTTTATCAAAGGCGAGTTCATGTAAAGAGCGTCAAGAGCGATCGAGATTGAGATAGGGTTGAAATTCTTTGGGGAAATTCTTATTGTACGAGGGCAGCAAGGTGATTAGTTTCGTCTATCGGTGTGCATTGTCTGCAAGAAAAACGGAAAGTAGGCCTGGTTCAGAGATCACAACTCTTCCTTCCAAGTCTTGACCATTCAGTTCCCAGCCTGTAGCGACAATTTCAATTGGAAGAGTCGTTATGTGGATGACTAGGATGACTCACCAGATTAAACCAGGTTGCGTTCAAATCACTCTTCGCTCTCTTAATCATTGACTTCATCCTTGCAATAGAAATCAGAGACGTTGTAGACTTTCTGAGAATCCTGAAGCTTTTCAAGCAAGAAAATAGCTAGGTCACAAAGAAACTCTTGAGGAAAGACGTCGACATCGGCCAGAGTAATCGAGGAGGGATCTGTGTGGGCACAAAGGGCGACAAAAAGTCTTCGGAGTTCGCTGCCGCTTGAGGTAAGATCGTAGGCCGCAGGGACGCAATGAGAAGCCAGGAAGCCGCATTTGCGGTATATGTCATCGATGGTCCTGATGGTGAGGTCCTGCAGAGACGGAATTTCCAGCTCTTTGGCTAGAATCCATAGTTCAACAAGCGCCAAATCTTCTTCGATATCGTCGTCCCGAGGGCTATCGAAATCATGACCATCGCGGAGCTGCTCAATCACGATGTCTTGCGAGTATGTGTATTGTACTAGAAGTCGCACGGCTCTCTCGGTCGAATCCTTCAGAAGGTAATGATCTTGTCCCGACTCCTCAACGTACTTTGCAATAATGGGCGACATGGCTATCGCAGCCTCCTTATGGACAAGAAAGGTCTTCGCGGTTTCACCCTCTCCGACGGTGAGTTTGATGGTAGACATCGGGTCCCTGAATGTTCCAGTCAGTAAAGGGAAATATCAGAGGTCGAAGACTTGGCTCACTTGAACGTTGGCGGGTTCATTTTGCGCTTCTTCGCAGGATGGTCGCTCGGCAGGAACAATGTCATTGAGTTGGAATCGGTCATGGCTGAAGAGATGTCCAGGCCGCGCAACGGAGACCTTGATCTTGTTCGATGGGAGGAGGTGGGAAAAAATACGAACGAAGAAAAGTCTTTGCGGCTGCCGAATGACACTACGGGATACTACCGAAGATTATTGCGGCCTTGTAAAGTCAGTTAGCAATATCCAAGCGCTTCAAAAGTTAATTCACAATTGAGCCAACCCGTAATTTGCGAACTCTGGATGCACGAGGAATGCAGACATATTTATCTCGTCTTTGCAAGCTCTTGTCGAGAGACTACTCTTTCCTCGTAGCCCTCTCCCTCTCTCCCCGACCCCTGCGAAGTTACCATGTAGAATTCAGCATTAGAGCAGCTGAAGGTTGCTAAAACAACCACCAAATATCAGCGGCGTCTGGGACATTAAGTGGATGAGTACTCACCAGTCACATAGCCGCCGAAAGCCCGTCCCCCCCTCCCCGGCGCATTACTGGCGGTGCACAAGAAGTTTGCCATATTTGGTTTACTTCTCAGGATCGCCGAGTCTCGTGCATGCATAGTCGGCCATTTCGATCAACGACGTAATGCAGGCTGTCTTGACTTGCGTACTTTAGCTATCCAATAGTAAAAAGTTCAGCAAATTATCAATTATAAACAGCGAAGATTCCCAAGAAGCATTCCAAAAAGGCCAGAACCCATTTCCCAGACCAATGAAACCGATCGCTTTTGAACTCTGTACAAATGCTAATAGTCATAATCCATACACAAGAACGAATTATGAGGATCCATAACATCGCCCACGACCTTATTATCCCACAACCCCAAAAGATCAAGCTCATAATCCAACGTCGTGTTGATCCCAGTACTGGGGTACCTGGTATAGCCGCCAATTTCATAGAGGCGAGTTTCGATGTCGGCGCTTTGCCATTTCCACCTTCAAAGTATTAGTTTTACGCCAAAATGGAGGAATGAGGGGTAAGGATGGTTACCAGAGTCGATCGATGTACGCATGATGTAGGTAGAAGAGCGGATCGTTGGGACTGACGTAGATGTCCTGGAGAGAGAAGAGTGAGTTAAGATGATGTTCTTGATAGAAATGGATCGGGTTTGAACTTACACCCATGCTTCCAGCTACACCTCCGCCGATGCCACCATGGCCACTGGAATATCGAATTAACAAGGTTTCGTCTCTCAAGGTACCGGGCATCTCTATCTACTGGCTCAAAACCCCTCTCGACGGAACGAACATCCATTCAGCGAGAGGAAAAAGAATGTCACCAGGACAGGAGAAAACAGAATAAAGAAATAGGCGTGAATGTGAAGGTGGAGATTACGTACGCTGTATGTGGTGAGGCACCTATACACCAAATGCAAGCATTCGCATAGTCGGTAATGTTCATGCATCCATCGATAACGCTCTGAGCCGCACCAGCAGCAAATACCTCGTTGACTTTCCGCTTCAGACAATATCCCTCGGGAGTGTCAGAAGTAGAGGGTCCGACATGAACAGTTGAGTTTGCAAAGGGTCCATCCACGACGCACAAATCGACTGAACTACCGTTCCCGCCGAATCCAGTATCCGCATCAAGGATTGGAGAGTTGATGTAGTTGCCTGCATCTCGTGTTTCGTCCCACCAGCTGTTTTGGCTTGATTAATATGCTGACAAGTGAGGAGGTGGAAGGTGAGACTTGCGTCATGGGTCCAGTGTAGTTGCATTCTGTTTGCAGCAGGTGCTTGTGTAATTTCATGTATAAACGATGGTATGGCAAGAATTGCCCCTGGAGATTCCTGTTTTCAGTATATGGCTTTATAGTGAATAGTAAGATATACTCACAACAGCGTGAATAGTAGGAGTCATGTTCTGGTGAAGAGCAACTAAGTCTTCAAATCTTGTCGTGGCACCAGTGAGGCCGGAGGTTGTAGGAAGGTCCCACAGACACTTCTCGGCCGTGATGTAGGCCGTCTTTTCGCTTGAAGACATGTTTGTCCATTCTTTGGAGATATCTAATTGATCCTCGCTGCAGACGGTTGTGTTCCAAACACTTGTAGTGTTGTCTCTTCTGTATTGAGGTGAGGCAGCTACGGCTGTAGCAGCAGCTAGAAAAAGGGTGAAAGTTTCCCAAAGCAACATGATGAACGGAAAAGACACCAAAAGACTAAAAGAATGATTGCTTGTAGATTGAAGTTTGGTCAACCTCGAGGGCTTAAGTAGTCCTTGAATAGGAGGCCGAACAAGGGGGTTTCTGAAGTCAACTCTAGTTACTGCAGGCCACGCCTCGGATAGAAGAGATACTGTGGTCTTTGGATAAATAAGTCCACCCTCGAGGGTTTACACTTCCAGACGTTTCCACATACAAAGTCGATGATAGTAGCTTGCTGATTGGTCTAAGACCCTTGACTTGTCTGTGCTTTAGAACCATCAGCTGCACGACACACACCAGTCGCAGCCGATGTCCCTCGTGACGAGGGCCTCGTCGCGGTGGATAGGGCTTATCTTTCATCTGATCTCATTTCCGGAGGAGACGTTGCTTGAAAGTCGGAACCTATTGCCATCTTGGGATAAATGCAAGCTTGGGGACTGGGGACAATTCTCCAAGCGAGGATCGTGCTGGGGGCCAGGGAATAATATAATTGGAAGACGAATGTCCCTGGCCCGGCACTTTTCGAGGACGACGGGAGTGATGACGCGTCCGAAGCCTTTCCTTGGTTGAAATGCCGGTGCACGGACGACGACGACGGCAATGTCGACCATGGGTCTGATAAGATCTGCAAATGTCGGGGTTGTCATGTCCACACTCAATCTTTTTTTGCATACTGCACAGTAAAGAAACAAGAGAACAGATTCTGGAGAAAGTACGCGTCTCGTCGATGTATGAGGGATGCTGGCGCATTCATTTCGCGTATCTGAGCGCATGGATAGCGTAATGGTCATTCCTCCATAAATAACCTTCTCCACCCATGCGAAGTTACAATGTCAAATTCAACATGAAGAGCCGATGATCTCTAAAATATCCCCGAAGATCAGCAGAGTACCGGACATTGAGTGGGCGACTACTCACAAATTCGCATCGTCGCCGAGGGATCCATTACTCCTCCTCTGGGTTGCACAAGTAGTCTGAGAGGTTGTAAGACTTCTGAGCATCGCTGAGTTTCGTACAGGCATGGTCGGCGATTTCGATCACAAACTGATTTGGAAGGGTATACATATCCTCGTCAAATACATGGCGATAACGGTGAAAGCCTCGAGCGCAGAGAGCGACAAAGTACTTCCGCAACGCACACTTCGGTCGAGTACGCTCGTATAACTTGGGGATATATTCGAAGAAGATCGAACAACCATGCTCTTGATACAGCACATCGAAGGCTCGGATGATCTGGTCCTGGAGAGATGGAATCTTCAGCTCCTTTGCCGTGATCCAGAGTCCAACCAAGTCCAGAAGCTCGCCGTGACGCAAGCCGCGGCAGTATTTATCGCATGGATCCTCATGGTAAAAGTGAAGAACCAGGTTTTGCGTATACAGCCATTGAACGAATCGCCTAACAACTTGTGGTGGTGCTCGCGTGTTGAATTCGAGGTTGTTATTTTCGCTCTCTAGGACCGCCTTTGCGATTACAGGTGAATAAAGGCACGCGACTTCCTCATGCACCATGAATCTCTCAAGGAAGAGAGGTGTTTTCAAGACAATGGTTGACATTGGGTCACTAGGCGTCCAGGTCAGTATTGAGTATCTCTTCAAAGGCAAAGGTGAGAGGCAAAGTCGCAAATCTTACCGGAAAGTGGGCGCCTCTAGCCTTTGCTTCTTCTTAGGCCTCTCAACCTCAGATGACGGTGGTGAGTGTTCCGCCATTCTTGCCGTGGAATTGCGCGCTGCAGTGTTTTGTGTCGTGATCAAGTCGTTGCGCGTTGACGGAGGTTGATCGCGTTGGATGAGGAAAGGAAAGAACTCGGCACTAAAATTGAGCTTGACTGAGCCGGTGCCTGAGTCTATTCTCTAACATTCACATTACTTCTAACACAAGATTGCGCAGGTCACAGTCAAGAATATCGAGGAAGTGCAGTCGCTTACAGGAGGTCAAAACAGCAAGAGAGTGCAGGGCTCACAAGTTGATGTTCAAATCAGGCGACCTTCATTGTTTGAGAGACGTTGGTACAGTTTATGCTGTCTATATGTATGGATGATGGTATGCAAAGGGGTTTCCTGTATTCGGTGTTGTATTTTTCCTCCATTTTTACTTCTCTCGGTCATGTGAAGCTGTATTCGGCAACGGAGGTAATGCATGCTGTCCTAGGCAATACTCCAATGTCCCAGCCCTGACAGGATTTCCGAGAATGCTTAGATGTTCTGAAATGCAAGGGATCGTAAGGATTCATGATCTTGCTATCGGTCGTGCTTGCTCGGAGCAAGTGAGTTGTAAAGTTCCAGTGATGCTGGGAGACTGTGGGAACTGGAGCATCTCCATTAGTTAGTAAGAGGTATGTATGATGCACTGGGAAAGTACCAATAGGTTCATATCGTCTTGTAAAAAGCCTTGCCATGTTCCAGGGTTCAATCGCAGTGGACGTTTCAAGAAGTCTTGGACATCAAGTGAAGTTGATGAGTTGTGACTGTCATTCTCGAATACCGGGCCTGCCATTTACTATTGTTCCACTTGCTGAAAGAAGTCCGATACATCGTGGATCTCCTGAGCATGCTGGAGCTTCTTGCCTAAGTAGTTGATTACCTCAGGTAAGAAGTCTCGTGGGAGACCCGAGTGGCTGGGATCGTTGGAGTAGAATGTACGACTGGGATCGTTGCAGCGCACATAGAGAGAAACTAGGTACTGCCGAAGGGGACTACCGGGTAGAGTAGCCCTGAAAGCTGCAGGTATACATAGGCACGGACATAATTTGCATTTCTTGTAGATGTCGTCGATAGCCTTGAGAGTTTTGTTTTGAAGAGCTGGAATTTCCCAGTCTTTGGCGAGGATCCACAACTCTACCAATGCCTCGTCCTCGTCGGCATTGGACGCATTGGACTTCCATTCTCCTTCAAGCTGCTTGACGGTGATATTCTGGGAATAGAGCCACTGGATGAGAAGCTTCAGAGCTCGTGGGTTTGTGGAGCGTTTTTGATACGTTGCGACATCATCGAATGCCTTCGCAAGGAAGGGCGAGTAATGGCAAACAACCTCTTTATGAACCGTGAATGTCTCGGCATAGTTCTCAGGACCGACGATGAGGTGGACCATCGATTTGACGTCGCTGTGACTTGACGTCAGTTGTGTTTTGGTAAATCGAAAGCAGGATTTTCAATCTCCCAGACCTACTAGGACGTCCCAAGCTGGAACAAGACTGAAAAAGCTGCTAGAAGACAGCTTCATTGAAGCGAGCTTATGATTGGAAGTTGTCACTTACGAGAATGTCGGAGCACCCGTCTTCTGCTTCTTCGCGGGCCCCTCACCTTCAAGGGCTTGATCCGACTCACTAGGACGTTTGTTCGATATGGAATCAGCCATGATTGACGAACTGATCTACGCCGTGGGAGGACGTGCTGGGCCGTGGTTGTTGATCGTGTTGTCGTTTGTGACGGAGTTGTTGTAGGAAGGAGGAGGTTCAGGAGACGAAAGAGGTATTTACGCCAGAAGCGAGCCTCAAAGTGTGGATCAACAGAGTCCCGCTTCCCCCAAAGATGACGGAATCTCGATATTTGATTGAGGAACACAAGGGAAGGTGAGGTTGAGAAGAGAGCCAGGTAGCAGCGCGACTTCTCCCCCTTTTAAGTTGAAAGTCTAAAGCCTTGCTAGCGAATATGAGGCTCTTCAATCATAGAGCGAAGTGCTTCGCAAGCAACGTATTAAACAAGTGTCGATTGAGGAAAGTGTGCAGCACTTGGGCAAGCGTTCTTCGCAGCATCGGGCAGGATATGGTCAGATACGAGAGAAGGCTCGAATGTGCAGTTATAGCTCGTGGATTCATATCTCATAAAAACCGCAACAGGGTATCAAAACTCACACAGACATTCCTCACTTCTTCCTATACTGCAGCCCTGGTCTCCCTCTCTCCTTCTCATAGCACAATCACCCCACTCACCAACCCCGCAAACCCAAGCACCACCACCCAACACCTCACATCCCTCCACCCATTCCCACCACTCGAAACCCCACTCTCGACTGTATCCGTCGCCTTCCCCTTTGTCTGCTTCTTCACATTATCTACAAAATACTGATTATTATCCCCCACAATATTTCCTGCAGGCCAATATTCACAAACAACATAAAACCCCGGCGTACCTCCCTCCCCCTGACAACTCGTCCTCCCGCACCCCACACTCGTAGTATTGCTCCAAACCAACTGCGTGAAATGACCCGTTGCTTCCGAAAAACCCGGTTTCTTCCAGTTATAGCTCTCCCTCTCCAATCCCCAAGCATCGACGCTGGCAGAAGCGTTCGCATATCCGGCGGCGAGGTTCTCGCCTGTTGGTCCGCCGCTGTGCTTGAATGCGCAGGCGGAGGACCAGGATGTGGCTGTTTTGGCGGATGTGGAGTTCCAGGTTAAGGCTGAGGCATTGTGTTCAGAGCGGTAGAAGTTATGTGCAGCCAAAATATCCGTCTCGAACGTCGTATCGCTTGTGTAGCTAGTAGACGTTGCCTGAGGGGTGGCAGATTGTGTGACTGTACTCGTTATTGTAGCAGCTTCGGAGATCGTGAGGAGGGCTAGGAGCCCGAGGAGTGGTGTCGAGGTATACATGTTGTATATAGCTTCGTGGTTGTTGGTGGGAGAAGATAAGATCTGGTATCGTGAGGTATGTCTGCTGAAGTGAGGAATGAAATACAATAGCAAATCCACGAAGAAATTGGACAATAATGACGCGCACAAGACTCGAGATTGGAATAGCTTGCTCCAAAGACGAACCCAGAGAAACGAAACAAAGACATTCCCTACCTTTATCCCTCCCACTCTCCTCTACCTCTTCCCCGTCTTACTCCATGCTGCAGGCTCAGCCTCCACTCAATCATCATCTTGCAGAGTAGGTACAAGGCTGGATGGTCGGCCAAGGATGTGGAAGCAAGTTTGGACATCAGATGAACGCGGGGAATGGTTGGTTCTTGGACGTCGCTTCCTTCTCGGTTGCGATTCCGGATTAGGATTGATGACGTCGAATGTCTGGCGTGCCGCTAGCTGAAGTGCGGGACAACCCCGAGGGTGAAAATAGCGATTGATATCCAGGAACATGAGAGGAAAGTACATCACAGCAACATCACGAAACACATATAATGGAGTAATGAGTAAAAGGATGAGTTGAGAGTAACTCATCGTCCATTCATACATCTTTGCTTGATGCTCCAGCTCACAGCACGCGAGCGCTCTAGGTATAATATAAAAGCCATGTGTACGGCACGCATGCGCGCTCTATCCACCATCCCATTCCGTAATCATACAAATGAATGTTATCATTCCATTCCATTCCAATCCATCCAGGCTGTCCAGCCCGTGTAGAGAAAAGTCCGCGGTTCGCGTGTGCTGACGATTACTCGTCTCTTCCATCCATACCCCTTCAGTCCAGAAAACTCCCAAATCAAAACACCACGCCATGCTATTTTGCTCATGTAACCATCCCTCGTATAATCCCAAACTCTTCGACCTCATCGCCCGTCAACAACCAAGCGATTAACTAGCTAACTAGCTAATTTCATTCTTCCGTCCAGCAGACTCAACCCCGAATACAGAAATGACAGTGTAGAAAGAACCCGGCTCGAAGAACGCTGCGGGACCAGATATGAACAAAAGGGACTGTAAGCGGTGTTCAGTAGAGCATCGCGAGCTTTTGAAGGACCATCAAAACACCTGGTCTTCGTTAGTCACGTGTTACATATAGGAGAAACGAGTGAAAAGGATGTATTGCATACCAGTAACTCCTTGGGTAAGGGTACAGCCTGCTTCCGTATTGCGCATCCCAAGACTGACGGTCGTGACATGCTTGACTGTTCCGTCTTTCCCAAGCTCGTTGGCCCAGCGAAAGATAACTTCGTCGTCACGGCCATCGCCGGCAACCATGAGGAAGTCAACTGGGGAGTCATGGCCAACATTTGGTGCCATGTCACGCTTGAGACCTTCGAAGATCTGCATTGCTGCTGTGCCCTTGGACCAGTCAATTGGCTCAACAATGACAGCGCCTGGAATGGTTAGTAAGGCACTTGAGACGCTCATGTTTGAGACATACCTTCGACAGGAATAGCTCGAACCCTTTGTTCCTCACAGGAATCATTGATGTGGCTTGCACAATCACCAGCTTGTCGACTCGCACCCTCTTGGTCCTCACAGCTCTTGTAGTGGAAAATGAGACTGCAGTGTCTTGGCTCAATCCAAGACCCAGGGGTTCGTTCTTGGTAGTATTTCATGATCCCTTCGACAGACTCCTTCCAAGCACGCATCTTCTCGGGATCAGCCATCTCGACCCATTTGTTTGAGGCAAACTCTTTCAAGAAGCAACCGTTCTCGGCGATGAGCCCGAGGTTTGGGACTCGCTTGAACAAGCGGTCGAGCTCTTCGGGTTGTCGGCCGGACATCACATAGACGGTGTTGCGTTCGTCTTGAAGGACATCGTTCAGGACGTCAAGTGTTCGTTGTGGGCTGGTAAGGATAATATCATTCGGAGAACCCCAGGAAGCAAGAGTTCCCTCGTAATCCAAAATGAAAAGCCTTCTCTCAGATTGCTGGTATTGCTTCCCAAGCATGTTGATAGACAGACGAGGGACGGAAACTGTACTTCGGAGATGCTGCTCACCATAGACCTTGTCGAGTCTAGTGAGAAACGCCGTGAACCAATGCTCTGCGGTGTGGTGCATGACGGCAGCGTAAAGCTTATCCCATCGCTGCTTCTTCTCAGCGTCATCCATCTCAAGAGCATTCTTGATCGCCTCGGCACATTGTCGGTAATCCCATGGATTGACTGAGAGTTCGTTGCCACCGAAGACGGATGCGCTGCCAGTAAACTCGCTTAGAATGAGAGCGCCATTCTTGTTGTGGCCCTGAAACCTTCCATCTTGACAGAAGAGATACTCATGAGAGGTCAGGTTCATCCCCTCACGCTGACTCGTGATCACGAGAGCATCGGCAACGGTGAGTAGAGCCAGGTATTGAGGATAGCTGATATCCTGCTTGAGATACACAAGAGGTTGATAGGCCAAGTTGGCCCAAGACGAATTGACTCTGGTAACAATGTCGGAAACGGTAGCGTCAAGCTCAGCTTGCTCGGTAGTAGATGTCGCGACCTGGATCAACACAACCCGATCTCTCCATTCGGGATACTTATTCAAGAACAACTCGTAAGCCAATAGCTTTTGTCGCACGCCTCTCACGTGGTCCAGCTTATCTCGTGCAACAATCAACTTCTTCCCTCGATATCGATCTTGCATAGTCGCCATCCATTCCCCAACATCTGGATCGTCGCGATTCAAGTCCAACGCCACCGGGTCAATACCGATGGCCAGGTTGATAACATCGACGAAACGATCATCGAGTTGAACGCCATCGTTGGTAGCCTCGACACAAAGCAGCCTGCTGCAGGTCTGTAGGAAATGGCGAGCATACTCATGGATCTGAAATCCGATCAAATTGGCACCGAGCATACCTTCCAAAAGTTGCTTTCGCACAGCCAGGCAACGGAAAACCTCGGATGAGGGAAACGCGACATGGAGGAAGAACCCAATCTTGGCATCTGGAAGCTTCTTTCGGATCATCTGAGGCACAAGGAGTAGGTGGTAATCGTGGACCCAGATGACATCCCCACGCTTCCAGTTCTTCACAATCTTGTCGGCAAAAGCTTGGTTGATGGCGACGTAGTAGATCCAGGAGTGATCTTCGTATGCCTTGCTCTTAGGGTTGTCAGGAATCTGATAATGAAACACAGGCCAGAGAATCTGCTTGCAATAATGAGTGTAGTGCCCATCAAAATCGCTATCCTTGCAGAACACTGTCAAAGAGTCGTGTTCGGTCGCCAATTTATCCTCGATATCTTGCTTCTGTTGGGTATCCTCGAGCGCGTCCGTTGGCATTCCCAGAGTTCCGACCCAGATCTTGTCGTTCAGCTTCCCATTTCTGACAGCAGCCTGGACGGCATTTCGAAGTCCGCCGTTACCCTGATCTGCTGGTACAACGGTCCAGTCAGCATGGGCAAACACACGATCATGACTGTCACTTCTCTCTAGCTGGGGTTGGCGCACGCCTGCCCTACCAAGAGTTTTCGCCTTCTCCACAATCTTGTTATGCTTCAAGATATCTGCGGGAGGAGGAGAGCTGGCTCTTGATCGAGGCTGGGTGAACACTCGGCCGGTACCCCATGCTGGAGAGTGAGGATCGCTGGGAGCAATTATGGATCGTGGCCCTTCTTGTTGGGGAAAGTGTTTCAGCCCGCGAAGTTCGGCGTTCTCGTTCTGGGAGAAGAACTCGTCATGGTCGATGTCTGCGACTGGTGTCTGGGGCGGAGTAATCTGAGGGACGAAGAGACTTAGTTGCTTGGTAGAGGTATCGATTCGAGTAGTTGATTTGGGCTCTTGATCGAGGCTGGGTGAACACTCGGCCGGTACCCCATGCTGGAGAGTGAGGATCGCTGGGAGCAATTATGGATCGTGGCCCTTCTTGTTGGGGAAAGTGTTTCAGCCCGCGAAGTTCGGCGTTCTCGTTCTGGGAGAAGAACTCGTCATGGTCGATGTCTGCGACTGGTGTCTGGGGCGGAGTAATCTGAGGGACGAAGAGACTTAGTTGCTTGGTAGAGGTATCGATTCGAGTAGTTGATTTGGAGATGGTAATATGGCGATTCTCTTGGAGAAGAGTGCCGCGGGAGCTGTTGAGCACTTACAGAGAAACCACAAAAACTGTCATTGTAACGGTTTGTTGCAGAGCCTAGGAGCAGAGCGCGGTAGGAAGAGAATGGAAGAAGAAACGATGTTATGAGATCGAAATTGCGCAATCATGGGCTTTGTAGGACAGGTAGGGAAGTGTAGGGAGGAAGGAGGGACGTTGATTCGGCTGTCTCTTTGGCGACCAAAAGGTTTTGGTGGTGGGCTGATGCTCGTTTGGAAGCTTCCAGGATCGAAGGTCTTGGACGACGACGACGTCAATTGTCTCTCCGGACCTGGCGGCAACGATAATAATGACAGAGGATAATTAATCTCTCGAAATGACGATGGCCAATGTCCGAGATCCTGCGAAGATCTGATCTGGAAGCGGGCGCTGTCTTTTGAGGCAAATGGGATCTCGAGCTGGCGGGGAGGAAGGTATTAACCTTACCAGTAGCAGAATTCGCTGGCCTGATGGGATGGGTTACACGCCGGAGTCATCTGCGGTGTCTGCGTGGTGCTGAGCTGGTTCTGCGGATTTCCAGTCTGAGAAACAAGTGAGATGACAACAATGCTGTGTCGCATTTTCTAGAACCCTAGATGTTTTTCTCTATTTTTCCTACGTCAGGCACATGCAAAGTATTTTGGAACTGTGGATCCAGGAATGCCAGGATTTTGATGCAGCTTTCCAAGCTTGGCAGAAACGCACTGCAGCTCCGGCAGAATGCGATCCCAGAAAATGCGCCTTAAACCCCAGCGGAAGTCAGAGCAAGTGCAGCAGCACCAACCACACGGATGCTGCGTACGTGCGCCAATGTACTGCGCTGGTAAGGAGGCAAAAAGCATCTTTACGTTGCATTTCTTCTTGGGTAATAATTGTTCCCGCAGTTTTTTGGTTGGTGTTCGAGCGCGGAGAGCCTGCCTGGGATTTACTTAGTCTTTCCTAGATTGCGGGTAGAAGATCTGCTATGTGGCTAACAGTTGGCTAACAGCTGGCTAACACAAATCCTCTAAATGTCTCTAAAAATCCCCGTTGAACAAGCAGGCAGAGCCCTGCAGATGTCATAAAGGGGCCATTCCATTCCTTCAGAGATGCGACGTTGAAGTCGGGAAGAACCGGCGCTCGGTGAAAAAAAAGACAGGGCAAAGCTTCAAAGGCCAGATATCCGGACAATAAACAATGCTGCCCAAAGTCTCTTTTGGCTTTGACTGCTTCCGTGGCATATATCGCTCAACCCTTTTCTAATTGAGCGAATTAATGATTCTGGGGGGGGTCATGGTAGGTAAGGGTTAGGGAACCTTCTCGGCCTCGCTCTTATCCAGCTTCCAGGCCGTTGCAGAACAATGCTGCATCACCTCAACACTTCCTTCCAACTCACCAGCCACACTTTGACCGCCTTGCAGGGGTAAGTGCAACCTTTTTTCCCCGATCGTTGGCCTCACTGCAACCCCACTGCTCCACCGACGAAGATTGACGCGACGGAAGCCCAACTGCCCGCCATCATAACCGGGCCACTCATCACCGCGCTACAGACGCGTGTAGAGTCGACTGGATGTAGCCACTTCAACCCATCAGATAACATTGCGTCGCAGTCTCAACTCCGGCAAATCGCTCTAGAAGAGTTGCACAATGATCCAGGACTCCCAGGCCAGCACCGAGGCTCAAAGCCGAATTATTCCGAGAGATTGATTGCACACGACGGGTCTGCGGGCATCTTGCAGCGCATCTCTTGCATCCGGCCCCTCGGTGAAACAAATGCAAGAAGAAAAAAAATCCACGACGTCAACTGAAAAAGGCCTGTCAGAGCCAGTAATCTTTCAAAAGGAGCCACTCCCGCGTTGGGCATCATCTCATCACATAGCAGATTGTGTATGACGGCCCGTCTCGCGTTCAATGCATTGCATTACCTACCCTCTCCACGTCTGCCAATCCGCTGGGTGCCGTCGTGGTCTGGGTTCTTCTATCTTGATACCCCTCCATTACCCCTCGGTGGTCGAAGTCCACATGGCAACCTACCTTGATAAGACAGAGAGATATGGATGGGAAGAAGGGAGACGCGGTACGACACGATCTCTCACCTGGAAATCACGCGAAGGCAGTTGCGTGATCGTGGCACGAAACGGTTTGGTGCCCGACTTAATATATGCAAACTAACAAGTCCAATATAGCTGACATGGAGCTGACATTGCCAAGCGTAGAGCCTTTGTGGAGAAGTTGTTTTCTCCATTATCAGGTGTTGTTCGGAGCTATGGAGCATGGTAGGTACGTGGAGGTTGTACTGTAAGGCACCTGCTAGCCGGCATGCGTTCCCGTATTTCCAAGCATATAGTTCTTGGAAGGGGAAGCCGGAGTAGCGACGGCTTGCAGATGGGTTGCTATATTTAGTTGATCGTCCTGTGGAGGTGGGGGAATGGCCATGGAGCAACCACGATCGTTGAATCTTCTCGAATTTTGTTGCATTGCTTATGGCATCGATAGCAGAGCTTGCCATGCCGTGGAATCTTATGATTCTAGGCTTGGCTTCTTTCGCGCTGCCTCAATGCAATTCTCAAGTACTTGGCCCTGTCAGCATAATTCCTTCTATCATGGTTGAAGATACGGAAGGCACGGAATACCCTCGAGAGTGGGCAAAGACGGACATTCTCGGCTTTCAGAGAAGCAAGACAAGGAAGGCGGGCATTGGACTCACATTCAATGTCGAGATCCTCTTCGAAGACCAGCTTGAAGGACCTCTTCTTTCCTCGGATCTCGATCTCGGTACCTTTTCCTTCCACCTTATTCCCTTCAGGCTTTCCTTCCTGGGAAGTCTGAGCCGGCCTCACCAACCGCTCAATGAATTTCAAGGCCATGTTCAAGTCGCACTCCTCTTCCCGCAGGTATTGTAAGACTGCTCTCTCTGGAAGCTGGGTCAATGAGCGGCCACTTATGTGTGGAGAAGAGTTGATTTGCTCGGCAATGTTTAGCAGTCTGGCACCTACACTCGCCAAGTCAAGGAGAGCGCATGTCTTGGCGTCTTTGTAGGGAGGAAGTTCCACTTCTGCTCGGATCACACGTCTGTCAATTAGCTTTTGAAGTCTCCTCCTCAGAATCTCATATTGAGATCCAAGAGATGGCGCGGTGACCTCTCTCTTAAGTCCACACCTGTCAAGGAAAGCATCGTCCAAGGTATCGAACATGTTTGAGGTGCAAAGGAAAATAAGGTTAGGGTAGTTCTTGGTCTTGTCCAGACCTGAACCTTGTCAGCTTAGTACCCCGCATTACGTTTGCAAGCCATGACATGATCTTTTGCTTCATTGGAGATCAAATTTTCAGACTCACCTGTGAGGAGAGCATTTGTTGCCCGCAATGAGTCGTGTGACTCGCCGCCATCTGTGCTGAATTCTCTCGAGCTTGCAATGCTTTCTACCTCGTCGATGAGTACGCATGTGAAGGTGTGAGGTTCTTCTTGGCACATGCGTGCGATCTTGGTGAAAATCTCATCCACCTGTTTTGCACTCTCGCTGTAGTACTTAGACAGTAACGTCGATGTATTGATCTGGATCAGCATCGTGTTGTCGTATTGAGAGCGGAGTCGAATAGCTATCTTTTGGGCAAGTCCCTGACAAAGACTAGTCTTACCCGTGCCAGGAGGACCGTGGAGAAGGATAAGTGGATTTACGTCGCTACCTACATTGTCTGAGAATCGCAAGGAGAATCGCACTGTCAAGATGCGTCAGGGCGAGACATTGGCATCCATCAAAGGCGAGCCGGGACTTACGAATGTTGGTCATCATCCAAATCAAATCTCCTTTGATGTCTGCGGCGAACACAAGCCTGATCACAGTCAGTTGGTCTTGCTTCGATTCCTGTAAGGAGTGTTCACATACTCATCCCATACGCCATCGAACCTCGCGTGCGGCATTGGTGTGATCTCTGCTTGAGGGATGTCGCTATCTTCCTCGAACGTTCTCGGGTCGTCATAAAGCTCATAAACCTGGACCTCGATCCTGGCGCTGGTTGAGGAATGTGTGGTATGCTCGGCGTTCGGTCCAAGATACTCGACCACTTTGAGCGACTTCAAGATCTCTTTCACTCCCTCTAAGTGAGATCCCAATCTCAGATCAGCGGCTAGACACCCGTCGTCAATGGGAGTTCAAATCAATCTTGGAAATTGTTTGATGACTTACTGCGATCGTGAGCCAGGATATCTTCCAGCAGCTCAAAGGTAAAGTCCCCGGATGAGAAGTGTTTCTCGAGCAACTCCTTCATCTAACAGTAACGCAAATTAGCTGGTTGTCACTGTTTTCAAAATCACATCACTAACCTCTACAATATCCTCGTTGTCGAGATCGTCTCGTACATCGTCTCGGACGCGACCTTCGATGAACAGCTTCCCAGGCTTGACGAAGACTTCCTTGCTTGGCAGAAGAACGAAATCCATTTCGTTCGCATGCGATTGAGTCATGATCCTCCTGAAAGCTTACGTCCGAGCTTTCTGATGGAAAGTTTCAATAGCTGTGGAATTGTCGACGCGGTCTTGGTTGCTGACGTTTCCGTAAGTGTGTTGAGAGGATCGATCGTGGAGTGAGGTGTTCGCGTTGAAGGTAATTTTGTTGCAATGGTCCCAAGTCAACGTGAAATTTCTGCAAACTCAACTTACTACGATAGAGACTGAAGTGATTGCATACTTCGCTCGGAGAATAAAGAATCCCTGCTCTAAGGTTGCTGTATCCCTTCGTGTGGTGGTTCAAATCTGGGGAAGGATGTCGTGTGAGAAGTGAGAATTGAAGTGGGCATATCAAAGTCGACAGGGGTTCAAGCATAGCCTCGCTAAAAATCGTCATCTGTGTTTCGCGCGCCAAGAATCATGAAGCTGGAAATCAACAACAACACGACGGACAATGAACCCCATACGTTGACCTCGACTCAGGGCATCTGCCAATATGGATGACTTCACAGCAGAAGCTGCGAAGAAATGCAAAACTTACGACCCAACGGATCCTAAAAACTCCTCAGGATCCATCTACGTCCAACTCGTCCTATCTCTTGCCTTGGGACTGTCTGCCTTCTTTGGCTTCTGTGTGAGTCTTGCCACGATAGCAGACCGTTCGATGTACTGACGGGACCAGGTCCTTCGACCACGATGGAAATCCCTATATGCCGCCCGTAAACGGCAAAAGGACGCTGCTAATGCTCTGCCCGACCTCCCCGATACATTCTTTGGATGGATGCCAGTGCTCTACAAGATCACAGAACAGCAAGTTCTTGCATCCGCAGGACTCGATGCTTACGTGGTAAGCTCTGAAGATACAATAAGCCCAGTGGCAGATCCTGATCATTATTAGTTCCTGGCTTTTTTCAAAATGTCGATTCGACTATTTGGAGTAATGTTCCTCATAGCTTGCGCCATAATGGCTCCCATAAACGCACATTTCTCTTGGCTCCCAGGCTGGAACAGCCCGACCGATCCTCATGCACCTCCTTCATATTCCTCGCGAAGCGTAGGCAAGACGATGTGGACAGACAATATGGACATGACGATCATGGCCGACGGGGGAGAAAAAGATATCCCAGACATGAGCTACTTATGGGCATACTTAGTCTTCACATATTTCTTCACTGGCCTTGCTATCTACTTCATAACCACGGAAACCAAACACATAATTCAAATACGTCAAGACTATCTCGGCAGCCAGTCAACAATCACGGATCGTACGATCAAGCTCTCTGGTATTCCCGCATCATTGAGATCAGAGGAAGCTATAAAAGAATTCCTGGAAAAGCTCGAAATTGGAAAGGTCGAAAGTGTAACAATCTGCCGAAACTGGAAGCGTTTAGACGAAATTATGGAGAAAAGAGCCTGCACCCTGCGAAAGCTAGAGGAGGCATGGACGGTACACCTTGGCCAGAGCAAGACTCCTACAGCCGAGCCTGCTGCTCATATCCTTAACGATGTACAAGAAGACAACCAGGAGGCTCCTACGAATGAAGGCGACACCCTGTTAGGAAGCTCCCACGTCACCGGCTATGATCAGCCCCGGCCTACGACGAGAATCTGGTACGGTCCCTTCAGTCTTCAAAGCAAGAAGGTTGATGCTATTGACTATTACGAGGAACAGCTACGGAAATTGGATGACAAGATCACTGCTGCAAGAAAGAAAGAGTACACGCCAACTCCTCTTGCGTTTGTCACGATGGACTCTATCCCAGCTTGCCAGATGGCCGTGCAAGCCGTTTTGGACCCTTCGCCAATGCAGCTCATAGCTAAGCTTGCTCCTGCACCTTCAGATATCGTCTGGCAGAACACGTACCTACCCCGATCGAGTCGGATGTTTAGATCTTGGGTGATCACAATTTTCATTCTCATCCTTACCATCTTCTGGCTTATTCCGGTAGCCGCTCTAGCTGGGCTTCTCGACCTATGTTCAATCCAGCAAGTTTGGCCTCAGGCCGCGAAATTTCTCGCCAACCACGACATACTTAAAAATTTGGTTCAAACTGGCTTACCTACGATTGTTGTGTCCTTACTCAATGTTGCTGTCCCATTCCTCTACGATTACTTGGCAAACATGCAGGGAACAATCTCGCAAGGAGACGTTGAACTCTCCGTGATCTCTAAAAACTTCTTCTTCACGTTCTTCAATGTCTTCCTCGTCTTCACGGCCTTCGGTACTGCGAGTAAATTCTGGCCTGTGCTACAGGACTCGTTCAAGGACACCACTAGCCTTGCCTTCCGGTTGGCAAACTCCGTCCAAGGTCTAGCCGACTTCTATACCAACTTCATCCTTCTCCAGGGCGTTGGCCTGCTACCTTTTAGGCTTTTGGAATTTGGCAGTGTGTCACTGTACCCAATCATGCTCTGGGGTTCCAAAACACCTCGAGACTATGCTGAGCTGGTTGAGCCACCAATATTCAAATACGGGTTTTACTTGCCTTCTGCGATCCTTGTCTGGGTCTTATGCATTGTGTATAGCATTTTGCCAGCAGGCTATAGAGTCTTGGGTTTCGGCCTGATCTACTTTATCTTTGGCTACTACACATATAAGTACCAACTCTTGTATGCCATGGATCATCCTCAGCATGCGACGGGTGGTGCTTGGCCGATGACATGTTATCGTCTCTTGATTGGCCTAGGCGTGTTCCAGCTTGTCATGGCAGGTATAATTGCGTTGCAGAAAGAATTCACCCAAGCAATATTGGTCGTTCCCTTGTTGCCGCTTACGATCTGGTATAGCTACTACTTTGGACGCACCTACGAACCACTGATGAAGTTCATTGCTCTTCGCTCGATTCGTCGAGAGAACAATCCCGATGTCAACATAGCTGGGGAAGACATTGAAATCTATCGCCCGGCCGGATCCATGCGTCGGGCAAGTACAACCATTGATGAGCAAAGAGAGGAGGGGATGAAGTTCGTGAATCCGAGCTTGACCATGCCGTAAGTACCTTGCCCCATATTTTGGGTACTGTTACTTACTGTTTTTCAGACTGCAGAAGCTTTGGGTCAACAAATCCTCGGATTCAAATGGCGATGCACCCGAGTCATCGGACTTAGCCCGAGAAGAGAGCGCAGCAAGCTCTGTCAGCCTTGGCGATACTCACATATGGCGTGATAACGGTGAGGCGAATGTGTAAAGCCATCAAGAGCTGTTGAAAGCTACATAGTTTTGATTGGGTCGGCGTTTTGGTGGGTTCGAGCATAGCGACATTGGATCGTTCCTTCCGATTGTATACACAACTTGTAATGTCCTTTATACCCCTGGGTCCTTCCCTAAATGCATACACGATATCCTCGGCATCCACCCACTTTTGTCTAATTATCTTTGGTCTGTGTCATCGCATCTTCCCTTATCATTTCAATTCTTGCAACCCTCAGCAACATTCTTTAGCTTCAGGATATCCTGAAAATACTTACAACCAGATTGACCTTGGCTCGACGATATCGCACGCGAGACTCGTCCTCGGACACCACTTCAGATGACGATTATTTCCTATCACTCAACACTCTTCAGCGACGTGGCCTCCTCGTTGGTGGCCGTCGACAAAACGTCTTCCCAAATCCTCCTCTCGCGAGGTGTCGCAGGAGCTCAGTCTGTATCAGCCCCTTGCTCACGCTCTACAAGCCCAACATTCGTTGCCTCCATTTTCGAATCCGAATCCATACATATTATGACGTTGGGAGAAGCTGCATCAGGCAGCCGGATTGACTCTCTAGATGGAGAAGCCTCGTCATTCTATAGGCTTGGCGGTCAAGGTACGATGTTTCACGGAATTGATGGTTCTCTCGCTGACTGATTTCCAGGTACAAGTGAGGATGGCTTGACCAGAGCCGAGGTAGCGGACAAAAGCACGCCTGATGAGTCGACCGCATCCACCAGTCCCAACCCAGAGAAACCGAAGTCACCTCTAGCTTCCTGTCTGAAACGGGCTCTCGCCCCCGACATTGAAGATGAAGATTTTCCCAGATATCCCTCGAAGCACGCTCGTTGCGAGGATGAAGACGATGGAGAGGAGCCTGAACGTGGAAGGACTTTGGAGCGGGGTCTCAGATTCTCAAACCCCCTTTCAAGAGCTGAGTCAAGGTCCCATCGAGAAGATCCCGCGATCGAGATTGATGTCAGACCTGTGGAAAAGCGTACAATTAGCCGCAGCAATACTTTTTTTGAGGATCCGAACGACCCATGTGCAATTTTGGAAGACGCACTTCTTGAACCCTGCCCACCAATACCCTTATCCGATCCTGTTTCTGAAGTGCTCAGTGGAAGTCCAAGCCCGAGAACTGGAGGAGGTGGCAGACTTCGAGCAACCTCCTGGGTCACACCAAAGAGAAGATTCAGCTCGAGAGAATTCCATCCACCAGCTCGTGCCGTTACGACCGTCTTCAATAATGCTCAGCTTCAAGCTCCATCGCCGTTGTTGACTCTTTCTCCAATCAATATAACTCGAACCAGTACCTACGCAAGCCACATCGAGGTCATGACAGTATCCTCATCGTCTTCAGTATCAACCATTGCAGATGATGGCGTTCCCGACGAGAGTCCATCATCACCACCTGTGCCCCTCGCCACGAAACTTCCAACCGAAATTGTTCAACAAATATTCCGCAACTTATCACCCGGAGACTTCAATTCTGCTAGACATTCTTGCCGATCATGGTTTATACACAGTCTGAACAAGTCTTTACTTCAGATCATGATGAGACGAGGTGGCATCTCAAACAGCGCGATGGCCGATGTCTTGCCAACCCGTGCTATAGACCCAAAGGCTCCTAGTAACGAAACTTGGCTGATGAGTAAACGGCTATCACGGGAGTGCGCCTTGGGTCCAGATTGGTTAGGGAATGGAGTTCCCATGGCATCAGCAACCGGTGAACGACCATCGGCATTTGTGAATGTCACTTCTGTTGATTTTACAGAAGTGGCGGTTCACTATCCAGGACCAGACTCTGCAGGGACTGTTTTCACCATCAGCAATTGTGGTAGATTCTTGATGGCCGCGAATGGGTGTCTAGTCCATGTCTACGAGCTGAATCGGCGTCACAGACCAAAGGAAGGATCTTTCCTAAAGAGCGCCGGTCATCTACTACCAGTAACTAGTATCATCTGTCCACGCCGCGTTCTGGCCTGTAGCATGGATACATCTTCTCATCGGTATGCAATTGCAATCCTCTTAGACGGACGTATGGGACTTGTTTGCGATATCACTACAATCACTCGACATTCTCCTTCTGCGGCAACTACACCGGCCAGTACGACTTGGAGAGCACTTCCTGGTTCCAGAGCATCGGACCAAACTTTTTCTGAGAGCGCACGCATGCAGGGAACCTCGTTCCTGGACCGTGTGTCATTGAATAGCTCATCTTCGGCACTGCATTCAGAACGACCATCTCCTGATGCCCCATTTGTGTTTCCAGGGATTGCTACAACAGGGGCATCATTTGCTCCCGTTGGCGATTCAGAGTGGCAAGATGTGTTCCAAGGTGACATACCCGAGTCTTCACGGACGGCGGGTCCAAGTTCGCGCCATACCTCTCTTCCTCGTGCATTTATAGTTGGTCGTGATGGGCAGCTACAGGATCTTGCCACTTCTCAGCAGGAGCCCGAGCAGGCTAGTAGTTCTATGCGTATAGAGGATGGGCCGCGTTCTTTGTACCGTAATCTATGCTCTGATGATGACCCCCCTCGCTCGGTCGCTATCTGTCCCCAAAGGCGATGCGTCGCTTTCGGCTGCTCTTCCGGCATCGAACTTCATTGGGTAGATGCACTCACAGGACAAGACCTGAACAGATGGTTCCCACTGACTGCACCA
Organism: Phialocephala subalpina; assembly: GCA_900073065.1. NCBI lineage: Eukaryota > Fungi > Ascomycota > Leotiomycetes > Helotiales > Mollisiaceae > Phialocephala > Phialocephala subalpina. The sequence continues at coordinate 3,208,572 of FJOG01000001.1, forward strand.
AGCGACTTTCTGTTCTTCTTACCTCCCAGAAAGAGCATCGATTCGGCCAAAAAGCTAAGACTCATAAGCAGTGCAGCACGACCCAGTGAGAGACCAGCCATCTCAGAAAGGTCATTTGGCTCGCGGACATTGACCAGTCCCTTCTGGGAGAGGTTTGGCTGGGGAGTCAATCACTATGTGGAGGGTGAAGATGCATCGTCTGCTCAGGGCATCCTCACCCGACTTAGGATTGATACAGGCAGGACGTCAATGACAGGGAGAATGGATTGTTCAGACCACTACCGTGCAGTCCCTCTCAGTGATGGACACCACATTCTGTTTACTGATCCTGCTACGGGGCTGCTGTGCCTGGGCAGTGATGCACCTGTGGGAGGACCAACAAAATTGTTGCGCAAGATTTGGTTCAAAGGACCTGAAGGACAAGGGTCTCCTATTGTCTATTCAAGTGGATCGGATTTGAGCTGGGGAGTAAGAGTTGTGGCAGGCTTTGGTTCTGGACCCGAGCAGTCAATATGGCTGTTCTCCGTCCCGAAAGATGTTTTCACTGCGAATCAAGGCACCCAGCCAGGATCATCAACACCTGCGTGGTTCTCTTCTACCTCGAGTCGCGAGGCTCAAAACACAGATTGGATCAAGTGGTGGCCCGATGACGGTCTACAAGAGTGGCTCAATCATGTCCAGGATCCAGTTCCTGGAATTCTTCCTCGAAGCATCTGGCCTGTCAAGATTCGGGGTCAGAAGATTGGTACTTGCACCGGCTTGGTAGACCTAGCGATTGATTCTGGCCCTCAAATGGCGATCTGGGCTTTCATTAAAGGTGGGATAGCTACAGTCTGGAAACTCGACGATGGGAAGTATGATGGAGTCAAAGGGATATGGGTTCAGCGTGACGGCACGGTCCGTGAAAGCGATCGAGATGGCGATGTTGAGCTGCTTGATGTTTCTCTGCCCTCCCCTTCCGCTGTCAATCCTGCGCCGCCATTTCAACAGCAGTCCTTTGATGGTACCTCTACTCCCGCATCGATTGTCAGCAGCACTCGGTCAGAGCGACGACATCGCATAGAATGGAGTCAGCACATGGTCAGGTATGATAATGACGGAGATGTGATCATGGATGATTTGGAGGACCGGGAGGCCTCCGCATTGGTTGAACGAGAGTCCTCGGAAGAAATTTCTTGGGAAGGAGCTGGTGGGGAAGTGCATTATGAGAGGGGATGGTGGAGTCATAGGGTGCGAATGAGGGATTTTGTAGAGGATTTGACGGGTATTGCGAGGATTGATGTTGAGATTCGTTGAGGCTGGACTTTGACACGAAGCTGGAGATAGACTGCCTAGGAAAAGGTATACCTAAAATCACTAACCACTCATTAAACCTCTCCAAGACATCATCTCTGCTGATGTGACGCTGCATGCATCATTACGTGAATGAATTGAGGCTGTTTGTTCCTTACCACGGGTTCGTAATATTGATGAAGCTATTAAAGTCTGTTTTCTCTTCAGATCCTCCTCTCACTCGTCCCATATTCTCCGCCCCATTCGTTAATCCCGTCAATCGCTGAACCCAGCCATTCAGTCGACCGCTTTCTGTGCACCTGTCAATCGTGCATGCCTCACTAGATTGTCTTTTGGAGTTCATCTCGTGCAGTCTTGAGTCCGAAGTCTTCCTTTACCATAGCTCCGTGGGACTAGGTCGTCATAATCCATGTTCTATCCCCACCCTCGCGGTTCGCCTCACCCGCTGATCACAAATATCCATGATAATCATGGAGATCCATGCATTCGGATCACCCCTCTCTCCTCGCTCCTCACCTGTCATCCACCTGTCAATCGTGCCTCACCTGTATATCTTTTCCACTTGTGTCTTTCAAGATCTCCAGTTCGTGACCATATAAGCTTAATAATATAGTCCTCCCCACTCTCCAGCCTCGTCGTAAATCTTTACCCCCTTTCCCCTCGCTAAACAGAAAGGGGGTCTGTCGGATCCGAAGGTTCTCGACTCGCCCCGAAGCGAACTGACAGCGGACCAGGGTCTTTCCTTGAATGGCAGGGCCCGACAGCCCGAGGCTACAAGCCTACCGCTGCCACATTTCTTCCACCACACCGAGCAGCCTGCCACCTCCTTCTTGCCAACCTGCCCAATCAACTCCACTTCGGGCTTTGCCTTGATTCTTCACAACACCATACGAGGAACCCCCAGTCTATCCGAGTCGGGAATCTGGCGATTTCCAAGCGTCATCATGTGCAGCCCAACGAGCCCAATAGAAAACTGCGACGACCGATCGCTGGTTCCGTGTCGCATTGGTGAGTGAGTATATCGGTATCGGGTGCGACGTGCGTTGTCACTTTTTATGAGACGACTTGAGGACTTGAGCTTTGTTTGTTGATTGAGAGTCTGCGATAGCTTTGAGAGCTTGTGAGGGAATTGGTTTGGTTGACAGAGGATTGGGTTGGCAGATTGGCAGTCTGCGACAACAGCACGAAGACCAACACCTACGGCGACGTCGACGACGCAGAGCGAGGAAGAGAGATTGGACGAAGAAAAGAGAAGCTTTATACGCAGAAGCCAGAAGCAGCAGACTCAAGAAGAAGGGCAAGCAATCTCACGACAGCATAATTAACAATGTGTCTCTTCGGCAGAGGTACGTCTCTTCTCTCATCTCTCCTTCCTTTCACCCAACTAACATCCCACAGCACCCGAATGGGAAGAGGACGTATCCTTCGCCAATCGCCGTCACGGCCGTAAACACCGCACCCGAGTAACAGAAACAACAATCTCCAGAACCCCAAAATACGCCCCTCCTCCACGTCGCTCTCCTTCCCCCACAGACTCAAGAAGAAGGGCAAGCAATCTCACGACAGCATAATTAACAATGTGTCTCTTCGGCAGAGGTACGTCTCTTCTCTCATCTCTCCTTCCTTTCACCCAACTAACATCCCACAGCACCCGAATGGGAAGAGGACGTATCCTTCGCCAATCGCCGTCACGGCCGTAAACACCGCACCCGAGTAACAGAAACAACAATCTCCAGAACCCCAAAATACGCCCCTCCTCCACGTCGCTCTCCTTCCCCCAGGCGCCGATGCCGCCGAGGGTTGAGAGGAGGTTTGATGAGGGGGAGGAAAGGGTGGAGAGGAAGAGGACGAGGAGTATTACTTATCAGACGAACCCGAGGACGAGTGGGAGGTTGATTGAGAGGGAACGGGTGGTGGTTGAGGATGGAGGGAGGAGGAGGGAGTATTATCGGAAGCCATAATGTACGAGGAGTCGGTTCCGGAGGTAGACATCGACTCGCGGTCGACGCAAAGAAACTGATGGGTGGCTTTGGGACACGGAGTTTGTGAGTGTGTATACTTTGTTTGCCCATCCAGTTTGAGCGGCGAGTATATAGATTGTTTTCATGTGTATGTAGTTGGATGTCTGCTGTTTTTTCGAGCATCTGATTTCCTGCGATGGAGCTGGGGTATCATAGATGGCTTTTATGTTTGGGCTAGGCCATTGGGAAATCTCAATTCATTGCTTGCCTTTGTATATGGCATTCGAACAACCAATTGTCTCCATGGCCGGCTTGGCCTTAGACTGTTCTCTGGCTGGTTTGGGGTCCCGTCGATCATATGCTCCCATTAGCGCACTTCATTTGCTCCTTGCCTCTCCATCTCCATTATTGCCACAATTAAACGACAAGCACTCCCGTGCTGCTCTCTGGAGCGCCAAATTGGCAAATGCCCAACTTCCCCCATGCATAGAGTACATTTTAGCTATGTCTCATCTTTGACTTTGGTTTTGGAGCTTATATTCCAGAATGTGAGACGTGCAATGATGGAAAGTTCCATGGGATGAATGCAGGGAACCTGATGCTTGCATTCTACACTTGGGGTTTTCAGATGATTTGGCGTAGATGTGGGGCTTGTGCTGAAGGTTTGGGCTGAAGTCTCAGCTGATGGTGTCAACCCGACGCGGAGGCTGTCCGGGTTATCTTCGGAAACCCTTCGAGGTCAGATGAATTGTGTTGTCGAATTGAGATTTGCCATCTGTGAACAAGGTCTTGAGACGATTGATCTCAGCTCCGAACCTTGGGCAGAAGTCTGCGGCTGAGGATGTCGACCTGACGGGGATTTGAGCTCTCCGATCATGCTTCAAGGTCAGATGACTTGCTGCTCCCGTACTGAGATCTCGGGCCTGGTTGCTGTTGAGGACCGACGAATGCGTTGTCAAGTCATAATTTGCATTTGATTGCTTGTGGCAAGGGACATTCGGTCGATGTTTGCTTAAATTATGTCCCATCACGTGCTGTCCCAATCAGGTAATATAAATCCAAGAAGCGCATCAAAAGAGCAGCTTGTGAGATTTGTGTCAGGTGTCCTCCCCATTGGCATATTGTCATAGGTCTGCATCAGTAGGGATGCTTTCTGGATTCCTCTATGCTCACGGTGCTCATCGTTGCTTCTCTATGCGCATGGCTTGGCCGAGAAGTGTGGAATTGAGGCAGTAGAAGTGCATGTGTTTGCTTCTATCTATCATAAGGCTTAACGCTTGACCCAGAGCCCAAGTTTTATAGAGAGCAGCAGGTGTATAGAAAGTATCAAGATATCAGATGGCGGAAGCATACTACTACTTCAGTCTTACATGCGAAGGGTTGACAGCAAGATCTTACTCGGCGATGCAAATCCCCAACAAGAGATGCTAAGACGAAATATTTTCTCTAGCGGGAAAATCAATCAAACTCGGCTTCTATCAAACTTCTATCAGGCTTCTATCTCGTGCCGAAGATCATGATTTGTGACTCTTTGAGGGCATCAAGTGGCAGAGGCGCTAGCGCCGGTCTGTCATATAAAGGCCCACTTCAATATCTCAACACCTACCTACCGCTTTCGAACATTGCATCGACAATACCAAATTCTTTTCAGTATGGCGACCTTGCGAAGAGGTTTCCTGCTTGCTGGTCTTCCGTCCTGCCTTTGCATCCTTTCCCTCTTCCTGCAAACCACTCCAGGTTCTCGACCTCTTCGCAAACATCATCTGCCAGAAGCGCGATTGCTGCGCATCCTCCCACTACCATATCCAAAGCACGCTGCTGTATCATTCCCACTTGCGACATCATGGCTACCAGTTGCTTGAACGGAGACTCTCCAGCAGAGAGCTCTCGGCGCCCTACTCGAGTTCGTCGGGAAGAGTTCGCCGAGCCAATCTTCTGGTAGGTCCCTCTTCCATGATTACATGAAATTGTTCGACTGACACATCATAGATCTCCAGCCACCACTATTGCACTTCTTGCCACCAACGATCGCAACGAGACCGAAAAATTCGTCATCCACAAGGAGCATGCGTGCGCCCATTCGCCAAACCTTCGAGCCGCCTTCAATGGGGCATAGAAGGAATCTCAAGCCCGAGAGCTTCGCCTGGATTCGACCAGTCCACGTGCTGTTCGTCTCCTGTTGAGGTAGCTTTACAGCGAGACCAGGCTTGGCTTTAATACCTGAGGCATCGATACAGAATCGATTCTTACTAGTATTAATTAGGTATCGCGAGAATCGATCTTATCGATACGGTATCGATTCCTCACCGCTAATTTTCCCTATTTCTAATCTTTTCTCTCTCGTACGATAATTTCACAAAGAAATATCTTTAAAATGTTTTCTTTATTCGAACTAAATTCATTATTTACACGATCAGTAATTGCAAATTCAATTAAAACTTCTCAAACGAAAAAAAAGAAGTGGAAATCTCCAGTTTAACAATATTATCGCAATCCGATGGCTAACGAGAATTAAAACGTTTTCTATTACTTTTACTATTCTAATAATTCTACAATTAATAAGTATAAAGAGCTATATAATACGGATATCTCTTCAAATATAAAGAAGTATCTCGAGTCAATACATTAAATTAAAATCGAGAAAAAATTAAATTCAAATCAAGTAATCGTCGTACGGTAATTAAACTAGTTTTATTATTAAGTTCAAGTAATTAGCGAGACCGATAACTTCGATTCCGAGATCCTTAAAGCGCAATTTAATAAAATAATCATCACAAAAGCTTTAATTAATTTGATTATCGTACGAAACTTATTTTACGCTTTTATCGAATAGTTTAAATTCTATACTTTATATTAAGTATTTAATCGAGAATACGAAAGTACGATTATAATAACCTACTCTTAAATTACTATCAAAGTTAATGAAGCTTAAAATACTCATAAAAATATCGTACGACGAGAATTTCAATTAGTACTCTTACGAATCTATATCTCTTTTAATATTTGGACTTCTTCGAATCGATAACTTCTTTTAGCAATTTGCGCACATTTTATTACGCACTTTTTTAAGAGACAAAAAGCTCTTTTTACTCTTTCGAAAGTATTTAATTATAGTGGAGAAAACTAATTCTCTATTCTTCTTTCGGTACTTAAAGATTACAATATCGTACGAAAATTTAAAGCGATTATTACCGATAATACTACTTCGAATAATATTCTTTGCCGATATATAGAAGCTTATTAAAAAAAGGAGTTCAATTTAAAGTAAGAAACAAACTATTAGCGTATCCGTTGTATAAACTATATTATTAACTTTACCGTATAAGCTTTCTTATTTGCAAATATACTTAGAATAAAAGAATTTAAATCGTACGATAATTAAAATCGAATTAAGCAACGAATAAACGAAGAAAAAAAAAGGCTCAAATTTCGATTATTAAGCCCGTTTAATTAAAGTTATAATATCTTTATTTATATTCGTAGATTACTTATTCGAATAAAAGAGTTTCGTAAGCTTATAAGAAGGATAATTCCACTTAATAATCGTACGAAGTGGAATAATTAGTACGATATACTTTTTATTTTTCTTCAAAAACGAGAAGTAATTGAAAAATATATTTAAAACTACGAAGAAGACTTTAAAGCCGATATTTTGACTTTTTAAGATTAGAAAAAGTTTCGTACGATTAAAGACTTTCTTACTATTTTCTCGCGAGCTACTCTTTTTATTGAAAGAAACTTTACGTTTATTGATTCGATCTTTTTTACAATAAATATTTTGATTAAACACTTCCAAAATACATTTGTAAGTAATTCTTTTTTCTTTTAATTTAAAACTAAAAAGCTAATAATCGTACGATAATTAGATTTCAAGAAAAAGAAAGATTAAAAAAGTAAAGACTTTGTTTTTCGAATTGAGAAAGCGTATACAATTTTTGACAAGTATTATATGAAGATAAATATGTCTCTATTATATACTATTGCTTTGATTTTTAATCCTATTCGTCGTACGAAGTACATTGAGATCAATTAGCCAAAAAAGTAGTTAAAGCTAATTTTAGTAAGTGTAAAGACGCTTTGAGAAAAGTATCGAAACGAGGTTACTATACTCGCTGCCGTATTTTTCTCGTACGATAATTTATTTTAAAAATTAAAAGAATTTAATACTTTTAATTAAATCGCATTATCGCTTTAGCAAATTACTCGGCCAGCAAATAGAAACGAGTACGAGGACTATAATTTACAAGAGTCGTACGACTTTAAGAAAATTGGAGTTTTTAAGTGGTAGTATCGAAGTAATTAAAGACAACGTTAGTTTAGGCTTTCATTTATAGCTATTAATATTCTTTTTATTTTACTAATAAGCGATGAACTAAAAAGAATCTTTTTAAGAGCTCGTCGTACGGTCTCATAAAATAGGGGACAAATAAATCTAAAGACAATTGAGATAAGAGAATACTTAAAACATTAAAAAAAGAGTGGGATTTTAAATACTTTCTTTGAAAATAATTAATTGCAATTCGTACGAAGCAATAGAAGCTGTAATATCTAATTATATCCGTACGAAAACTAATATATTTACTTTTCTTTTTCTTTTTGTAGGCGTGCGTAAAAAGCGTCCAATTATACAAAAAATGCGGCGGGAAAAAGTAGTAATTATATAGTATTAATTCAAATAAGGCTAGCTTCGTACGATAGAGCTTCGTACGAAACGATAAAAACGGTGCAAATACTTTTAGCGCGAAAATAATGGGGTTCTATTTATATAAAAGCCTCTTTTTCCTTTTATTACTTCTTTTCTTTCTTTAGATCCTTTTATACGCGCCACTTTTCCCTACGCTTCGTACGACTCTAATAACTCTACGCAAGTCTTCTTAAGCTTTTACTTTTATTATTTATTTAATTAATTCAATTAATAAGTAAGTTTTCTTTTTGTGCGTATATCGCAAAGTTTTTTGGAGGTAAATAAACAATTAACGCGTACGTAGTACAATCTAATACTATAATTAATAACAATAATTAGTTCGTACGATTCTATTATCTTCTTACGATCGCTAACGCGCTTAAGATTATCCTTTACGCTGCTCTCCTTTAAGCGCTTAGAACTCTCGCTTTTCTTCCGCCTCCAAATAATGGCATATGGACGCTTATAGTCGCCGGTCAGTAATTGGTTTAAAGTGTACGATCTTTATCCTTCTCGTACGATTTATACTAATATTATATAGTGCTATAATACTACTTAATGGGCTTATTTGGCTATACTTAGTAACGACGTGCTAATTAATGGCGCGCGCGTGACCGTGGCACAAGTTAAAACAAGTCGCCCGTCGTATATTAACGCGCTCCTTATCTAGAAAGCGGGGGTTGATATGAGTCACGCTTTTTGCCGGGAATGCGTACGACTCGGACTCGATCGTACGGTCTTCTTCGAATGCCGTCGTATCCCAAGGCAATTCGGTGAGTGTTGTAGCAACTACAAGTGGCCAGATTATAGTGCACGTTGCCGCTAGGGTGGACAAAGTAGTAGTAATAGTGGCAACAATAGGCGTAAGTTTAATAGAGGACGGGGTGGAAGAAGTCCGAAAAGTCCTCGTACGCCTAAGAAACTTAAAGCTTTGCCTTTTATTGGCGACGACGAAACTAAATTTTCGCAGTTTAATACTATTATTATAGTTTGAGTATATATACTTTTTTTGTTTGAGTACTAATAAAGTTTCTTTTCCCCTTTGTGCAGTGTACGACACGATAAATCTTTAGTAGAGAAGTGTACACTTCTAATGGAGCCTCGGACGATAGCTTCTCACTTTTGCGATAGTGTTCGAGACAAGTAGTTAAATAGTGAAACTAAGAAAAAGCTTTTATTTTCCCGTACGATTATTTTTCTTTTTCGTACGGTTATTAGATTTGTATAATAAGCTTTTTGTATATAGAATTCTTAAAATATAAACGTTGAAATAATCTCCCGCTTAATTCCACGTGATTATAATTTACTTTTATATAAATACTTACTCGTACGATATATTCAACTAATTGAATTTATTAAATATATTCGCAACTTTAAAAATAGCTTATAAATAAAAAACAATACAAAATGGAAAAGCTTTCGTCGTACGATGACTTTTTATTTATAGTGGAGTAATTTTAGTGCGGGGCAGACTAATCAGAATCGATACTGGATCGATAAAATCGATTCCTAACGATTCTGGCATCGATTTTTATCGATACCGCTTATCGAGTATTAAAGCCAAGCTTGGATCCTCGCAGACAAGCTCTGATCCTCATCCTGAAGCTTCACAACGCTGTAATGCAGAAGATGGTTAAGTTGTGGGACAAAGTCAGCTTTAGTGCCTTCTACCGCGCCGACCATGTCTGGGAGAATGCGCTTGAGGACAGTCCACTTCGTCTGTTGTTCTTGCACCAGCTCGTTCGTGATGTGGAGGTGGAATGGTTTGCCAAGAACGGAAAATTTCTTCCATGCAATTCTTGGGCGAAATGATTGGAATTATGGGGAACACGATCGTCTCACTGCAAGAGCGCAAGAGCAGATACGAAGTCAAGGAAAGCGTCGATGAATGATGTGTTTTACATTTTCTTAAGCATAAGCACATCTCTAACTTACTTAGCTAATTCTCGCCGAAATGGTAACACCTTCCAGAAGTCATGTCATGGTCGTCTATAGGCAGTTGCTCGTTGGGAACAATGAATTAAGTGAGGCTAGTATCTTGATACTACTTCCGTAGAGGAGCAAATATTGCGGTCTCAAGGATATGGATTGTGGTTACGAATTTCTGCGGTGGCTTAGGAGAGCGATATAGAAAAGAAGGCAGAGCAATGTCCCTTGCATTAGGATATTTTACGCGGTATAGAGATCCGAAAGTCCTCTCCAACAGCAGACTTTGCGTAGAAATGTAGATGTGAAAACCAAAAGGTAAATAGCATCTTAAAGGACATTAGACACCGCATTACCGGTCGCAACTCTTTCGTTGGGAACTAGGAGCATTAACGCTAGTCTAAGAACAGGACGCTTTGAGGTTGCTGTAAATTAACCGGAAATTTTGCGGAATCCGAAGAAGCTCACCTTCACCAACCAAAAAAAAATTTCGGATCGATCTTGACCGATTTTCCATCACCAACCCCCGTCCACGTCGTCACCGCAACTGCGCAACCTTCTTCAGCCACGAATGAGGACGGCGCAAACCTTTATGGAGCAAAGCGTCCAGGAATCGGCGCCTTCAATCGCCATGGCAACTCCAAGCAACGAGGAAGGTCCGGATACTACTGCAGCCACTTCTCAGATGTCTAAACCAGAGTCCAAACCGGAGAAGAAAAAACGACCCAACTTCAAGGAGTAAGTCCTCGTCAATAAACATATCCTATTAACCAAGGAAGGGGTAGTACTCACCTGTTATTTTCACAGAAACCCAACCCAATTCATTACTCTGATCGCCGACAAAGACAATGCAGGGGTCAAATTCGGTGTTCACAAGGACTTTGCTTGCCATTACTCTCCTGTACTTGAAGCTGCTTTCAATAGCGACTTCACTGAGGGACAAACGCAGTCATACAATTTCCCGGAGTACGAGGCTGATGTCATTCGTGCCCTCGTTGAATGGATCTATACACAGAAGATCTCGGGCATTACCTCGAGACCGATCCCCGGGGGAAACAGTTCATAGACGCATCTCTTCTTCTTTGCAAGTTGTGGACCCTTGCCGATAATATCTTGGTTCCGAAACTCCAAAACTATGTCATTCACGAGCTGAAGAGAACCTGTGTCCAATTCAAAAGACATCCCCTCTTCTGCTTAGAATATGTTTACCATAGTACAAATAGTGAGAGTCACCTCCGCCGATGGTGCTTTCAATACTGTATTCGCAATACTCTTCCAAGAAAATACCTGAATCTCCCTCATGTATTTCCAAAGGAGATGCTCCTAGAAATGGCAGAAGAGTTGACGAAAGATGGAGCGACGGGAAGAAGGGGCATCCCTTCAGATGACGATATGACGGTATTCGAGGTTCCAGAAGATCCCAAGAAGTGAAGACGCTCACACGGGTAAGATTAGAAATCTTTCTCCATGGAATTGATGAAAGTTAACTCCTGTTACTGGCAGCAACATCATTCTGTGGTATCCTGGGTGCACCAGTGGAGACTTAGAGAAGATCCAGGGGTAGAAGACATGGAATTGGGCTTTTCCTTCATCATATGGAAGGGCTTCTATGCTCAGGAGTCTTTTGTGTATCTTAGTTAGGGTGTGTAAGTCAACAGTGAATGCAAAACATTCTCAAATTCGAGCTTAATTTGTCGATGTCCCTCCTAGAATTTTTTCGATCTTCTCGCAAACCCCGGAACATCAAAGATAGACAGCAACACGGCAAACACTGGGCTGCTTCAGCTTCCAAACTTCAAGTAAGTCCTAATATTGTCCCAGGTGTGCTGGGACTTTCTGCTGACAGATTCAGCGCGCAGGAACCCGACGGAGCTGGCACGACTGTCGCCAAGAACCCCAGCGGCAAAGAAACGAGATTCAGCGTTCACAAAGAGTTCACATGTCATTATTCTCCGGTACTCAATGCAACGTTCGAAAGCAGCTATATCGAAGGCCGAACTCAAAAGTACAAGCTCGATAATGACGAACATGTGGTCCGCGCCTTAATCGATTTGGCTGTACACGCAGCGTTTCAACTCCGTCCAGATCGCCACCAAGAAGTATAAGCATTCCGAAGCTATGATTTTGGTCTAGCTATAGGTTCTTGCAGATAAATTGTTTGTGCCGAAGCTACAAAACATGCTCAGTGGGAAAATTGAGGAGATACGCAAGACTCTGGCAACTACAATTGTTGGATGCTTACAATACGTCTGGGCAATACGGCAACTGGGTCCTCACTCCAGCTCTTGTTTCTACGCAAATGTGCGGTTCATATAGGGTATCATTGGTTTGAAACGACGAATCACACTCGATATTGCCCCAAGGAGATGCTTATGGAGCTAGTCGCAATCTTGTCGAAGAACAGAAGCGCCCTGTCCCTCACACAGGACTACCCCTTGGGTACTGGCACTGGTTGTAGCCGATACGAGGCAGGTGAGTCACCCTAGTAGGCTAGGACATTGGCATGGCAAGGGGTGGAAACAGAAGGGGTGGGGAAGGTTTACCTAGAAAATTAGAGCTGCTTACACCCAAAAGATTCCTCCTGTAGTCTTCAAAAGCGGACACACCAAAGCACCAGAAAGTCAGAGACATTCATCAACAGGTGGAGTCAATAATAAGCAGTTCACGGAATCAAGTAGAATGCTTCCTCCTTCGGCTCTTCGAAGTACTGTCCCAAACTTCTTTTCAAAAGTACTCTCAGGGCTGGCACAATCGCCTTTTGTGCAAGTATATAGTCCCAAGGGCTCACCAAATCTGCGGCGATTCACCTTCTGCACAAGTCTTTCAAAGTTGAAGTGTTGGGGTTCCGAGCGCTCTCGCTAATTGGCTAGATCCGGCCGAAACGTCGACTTCAAGTCCATAAAAGGGACCTCTTCCTCCGTTCAAGTTCTTCTTCTTGGCAACCTTGCAACACCCAAAACCTCAACGTCGAGGCCACCTTCCATCGCCCATCAACGCGCTAGCACCCTGTGCCAAGCGATATATTCAAGACTCCGGGAAACTACCAAGATCCGCTGCGATAATGGAATCTTCCGCAGAGTCAACCTTGTCCCCGAGTTGGTCCGACACACCCGCTAAGGCTTCGATTATCACAAGGCCCTTATCTGGAAGCACAAAGCATAAGCAAGCTACCCTCGTGTGGGTATACCCTGATGCCTAGAGTCATTGTCATTTGCGTTCTGGCAATGTCCCTGCTTTTATTGGTCATTGGCTAACTAGCATATTAGGAATACATCCCAACTAGTCACTTTGTTCAACGGTGACAGTACTGAGAAGTTCGTGGTCCACAAAGACTTCGCATGCCATTACTCTCCAGTCCTTCGAGCGGCTTTCAACAGTAACTTCCTCGAAGGTCAAACGCAAGAGTATCAACTTCAAGGCACTACCGAAGATGCCATTCGCCAGGTAGTGAATTGGTTCTACACCCAAAAGCTTGACATTCGTCAATTAGGACCAGAAGGGAATATTAAGAAGGGTCAGGTCGACACGGATCTCAAGCGCAAGGAGGATGCCACACTTGTGGAGCTTTGGGTCCTCGCAGACAAATTGCTCGTTCCCAAACTGCAAAACGCAATTGTCGAAGAAATGCAGCGAATAAGACTCCAAATCCACCACCTTCCCTCAGGATGCTACATGGTCGCATACGAGAAGACACAAGATGGGAGTCCGTTGCGAAAGTTTCTTGTAGATGGCTGTGCTGGTTCTTCAGTGCCACAGGGGTTGCTCAAGGGTCTTACCAATGCATTACCAAAGGATATGCTTATGGACCTGTTCCTTGCAGCCAAAGCAGCCATAGTTAATTCCGCCCGAAAGGAGATGAGACCAGAGCAAGATATGGCAAGGTACAAGGTTCTAGAAGATTGATATTGATGTGCCATAGAAAATCCGCAGTATCTATGGGACATTGGCATGTAGCAAAACAATTGGCAGTAGGCTGCTTCATTGCCGATCATAATGGAGGAAAGGATGGGCGGAAGAGCAGCAGACTAGACAGAAAGTCCTAGTATATGCTGGCATTCGTTTGCGATCACGACTAGAGAGACCCAAAACCGAATTTTGAATTTCATAGGCTGTCACTTGACAGGCTCTGCAGGTACCAATAAATGGAAGCCGTCCAAAGCAAACAAATATGGGAGGGGGAAAAGTCAAGCAGAGCGACGCAAATCAAAGCGTCCATTCCCATCATGAACGTGCATCTTGCTGAAGAACTTCTAGTACTTAGTATTTCCAACCAGTGTCCCAAGAAAACCATAATCATATCATGCAGTATATAACACCCTATCCCAAACATCCCACCCCAGCCAAGACCCTCGTCTCCTTTCACCCACCGGAAGCAAGAACACATCAGCCTGATAATCAAGTCCCACCACTGACTGGCTCCCTCCAACAAGGCTGTATATTTCTCAATCTGGGTACCAACATCAGGCGGCCGATATATTGTTGTTCCCCTCTAATTTTGGGACGTTGGATTCATGCGGTCTTGACCCTGTTGGAAATTCTTTCGCGATGACCTGTTCTGTTTCGAAACATGAGCTCTTTCCTCCTCACAAACATAAACGCGAGTTCATGAGCAACTGCAAGCCAAAGATGAAGTCCTTAGTTTTGGTTGGGATCGTGCTTTCGTTGATGTAAGTCCTGTGTAGAGATCGGTGGAGGGGAAAGATATTGACAAGTCGCAGAACATCAACGCTGGCTCATCCTTCACTTTCCACCAGGTCTAGAGAACGCGCGCAACCTTCACTTTCCTCCAGATCAAAAGAACTCGCGCCACTCTTTAAAATTCAAATCTCAACCCCCAGCCTCCCAATGCTTGTCCCCGTCTACCTCACCTCCAACGGCTCCACCTCCACCGAAATATCTATCGGTGCATTCTTCTCCATCCATTCCTCCACCGAATTATTCTGCGGAAACAACACCGTCCCCATCTCTGCACCACTCGGCGCCCCAGCTTCCTTGTTCTCAGCAATTCGAGCAAGTGAACAAGCGCCTTATGTGGGGATGGGAGGAGGACCTTTGGTGACGGAGGGATTCAGTGTTGATAAGGAGATGGGGAGAGTTAGGTGGGAAAATGGGGATTTTGGGAGTAGGGTGGGTTTCGTGTATAGATTGGATGGGAGTCAGAGTATTTGGGCTGTGTTTGAGAATGCGACGATGGTGGATTCGGTGGGGGCGGAGTTGGTTGCTGTTTTTGATTGAGGGAGGCACAGGCGAAGCGATGGAGTTTGGGGTGTTGGTTGGGTATAGTAACATTTCTATTCCTAGAGGTCTATGTTTTTATCATGAATATCTGGGTGGTGTTAGAGGATGTCTGGATTGGGGGATTGAACGAATACTGACCTGGTTTAACGACGCTACATCCATACTCGCCATACGCTTTTGTGCAATATTCCGTGCTCGTACAGCATGCCTTCCTTGCATCATTATTGGTGTCGAACGACCACTTTCGGCGGTAAGAGGAGTGGCTGGTGCACTTTCTTTCGTGGTTGACTGCGAGGCATCGGAGAAGTCAGGCGTCTCAACCGCCTTGGTCTTGTCCTTCCTCGACTTCTTTTTCTTCTGTGGCTCTTCCTCAGCGACTCCTGCCTCAGCCCTAGCATTCTCTTTTCGCTCCTTCTTCTCTCTCTTCTCCTGTTTTCTCCTCCTCTTCAGTTCCGCTGCGTCTGGGGTATCATTGGTTTCTGTTTTAGACTTGCGGTCCTTCTTAGAATTCTTTGAGCGCTTCTTTTCGGACAGCTCTTCTCTTTCCTGGGTGGCCTCCGTAGCAGCCTCAACTTTCCGTTCCTTCTTGGACTTCTTCACCTTAACGACCACAAGCTCGGGTTCCTCATGCTCCTCCTCCAAGACCTCGATTTTCCGCTTCTTCGACTTCTTCGACTTCTCCTTAGGTTCTGCCTCCTCTTCTGACTCGGACGAAGAACTGGACTCGCTCGAAGATCCCAGTGCCAATCCCCGTATCCGCTCGGCCTCTGCGTCAATCAGATGCTGAATCTTGTCTCCAATCAAGAACCCTCCAGACACAAATCTAGTCGCTCCCCATTTCCGCTCGGTATATATCGCAACCCTCAAATCGTCCCTGGCCTTCTGTTCCTTCTCGATTTCGTCCTCCTCCTTGCCATTCAATCGTCCCAGTAGGTTCTTAAATGCATCCAATCCTGTGCACTCACCGTGCCCAACTCCCGACCCAACCTTCGCACCGAGACCTAGATTGTCGTCCTTAATCGATACTCGGATATGCGATGCATTGGCCGCGGTATGAAATTCAGCATGGCTTGCATCTTTGGCTCCTAGGTATTGTCCTGGCTGCCAGCCCTGGGAGGCCATTATTTTGTGCCCGAAGCTTTGGGTGTCGTTGGTCCATCTTGTATTATTCGGGTCGTGGGAGATTTTGATTTTGCTGAGGACAATGTCAGCATGAAATTATAAGTATCACATCCAGATAACATACTTCTTGGGGCCTGCGAGTCCCATCGTGGCGGTGAGGGGATGTACGATGTGAATTTCGTTATCATGGAGAAAAGTTCTGGGCGATACAAAAGTTTTGGTGGAGAAGCTAGCTAGTGCGAATACGGTAAGTGGGAGCTTCACCAATCACGTCTCGCGGTCACGAATTCAACTCATCTCAACTTCAAACTTCAGCAACTGCGAAGTTCAGACGCGTTCAATTTCTTTCATCACTATTTGGATTCCCAAGCCATCCCTTGAATCAAGCTGTCAAACCGAAAATACAAGATGGCGCCACGCAAATCCGAAAAGTCCAAGGCAGAAGCTTCAGAGTCTGAAGAGGAGAACAGCCTCCAAAATTCACCCGAGCAAGTCATCAAGCAGGCCAAGAACATCCTCTCCAAGGCATCATCCCTCATTTCCAACGTTTTCTAGCTACCAATCTGACGTAATTTCCCTCCAGTACAATAACAGCAGAGATACCAAGCGCAAGATCATCGAGGAAGAGTTCGAGAAGCGTGCCAAAGACATCGGTCGAAGAATTGACAAGCTGTATGACGCCAAGAAGTCCAGGGTGTGAGTTTTCCAACCCTTCTGCTTGATCATCAAACACTAACTAAAGGAAAGTACCAAGTCTCAAAAGGTCTTGTGGGACAGACTCGATACCCTGAACAAGAAACGCCAAACCCTAGAGAACACCATCCTCACTAGCATGAAGCTTGTTGAGACTTCTACCTTGAACATCTCCAGCGAGCTGATTGCTATGTTTGAGGGCCGTATCGATGAGCTCGAGGAATGTTCAACCCTGAAAGCTTGATGTCCATGTGAGTGTTGCGCCTACTCAGAATGTCAAGTCTCTCGCTAACGGGCATCAGGTTGCAATTGTCCATGAGGGGCTGAGAAATCGAATGCCTCCTGATGACCGACATATCATACCCACTCATGTGCCACTTACTTTAGTACTCTCACGGCGTCAAGGACAGGACATACCAGGAAGATACCCATTGAAGCACACTTTGCAAATCCATTACCACATACAATGCAAGCCATGACAGAAAATTGCAATGATGCTTAACATGTTGTGACATTTGATACTCCCACATATCCCATCCCATCCGAAGCCCACCAACGCCAGCAATGCACCCTGTAGTCCTACATCAAAAATCCCTTTCCGGCCTATGCCATCCCAATTTCCTGCTCACTTCCCCAATCGTTTCTTGAATTGTATCTATGACCACCTTAATCATCCCTTGCCTTTTTTGTGTAGCTGCTCCTCCTGGCGTCTCGCTGCCCATCGTCGGTAATACATTGTCGCTCGCTGAAAGGGAAACGAAGAGGGAGAATGGCACCAGCCAGACGCAGAGACCGAAGTAGGAGGCGATCTCGGTGAAGGTGGGAAGGATTGTGGGGTCGTAGCGGGAGGTGGGAGCTCGGGCGAGGGAGGCGAAGGAGAAGTGGTTGAACCACATGTAATGGTTGAAGAGTACCAGGACTGGAATGTATTAGCTTTATGAAGCTCCGGAGTAGATGGCAGATCATGCATACCGCAAGAAGCTATGAAGAGAGGATCCGAGAGCTTCACAACTGGGAATTTCCTCATATTGCCCAAGTAGACGACATGCGAGAAGATGCTTAGGAGGGAGAGCTTCAACGGAAAGCCATCCACCAGACAAAGCAGCACTTGTATCCCGATAATTCCATAGATCATCCTTGTAAGAAGTCGCTTCGCAATGACCGTGTGTTCTTCGACCAGTTCAGAGAGGTAGTAAAGTCCGGAAGCTGTTCAATTATTAGCAGCCTACTCGAAGGTCTAATCCCAGTCAAGGATTTGTACCTATGGCGAGAGTCAAGAATCCAAAGCCCAAGGCCAGGCCTATGTACCCAACAAGTGGTAGAATCCACATCGTGATTGCCGTCTTTGCTATGAAAGTACCATGCTTGACGTCGCGTGCTTTAGAAAGGGGACGTGTCGAAATCGTCCCCAGATTCCTTGTCCCACACCGCCCGGCAGAAAAAGTCCCCGCCGCCAAAATTCACAAAAGATTGATGATCTTAGACAGCATTTCGCACAAAGTTTCGAACGCACACCACAAAATTCAATAAGCAAAAATAACCTAAAAGGAACCGGTATTCCTTGCATGAGATCACTGGACTCTTTCTGCTAAGGTAGCACAAATTTACAATCATGTCTCGCCCCGAAGATACCCTGTTTGTATCCATTCCCCTCCTCCAATGCGCCCTTGACTGACAAGACTCTCCAGCCCCCCAGATCTCCATTACAATGACACCGAAGCTCGAAAATACACCACCTCTTCCCGAATACAAAACATCCAAGCCTCCATGACAAACCGCGCCCTCGAACTCCTCGACCTCTCCTCCCCCTCCTTCATCCTAGACATAGGCTGCGGCTCCGGCCTCTCTGGCGAAATACTCTCCTCCCTCTCCCTCGAAGAAGGCGGTCCTCACATCTGGGTCGGGATGGATATCTCAGCCTCCATGCTCGACATCGCTCTACAGCGAGACGTAGAAGGCGATCTGATGCTCGCGGATATTGGACAAGGGGTTCCATTCCGTGCGGGAAGTTTTGATGCTGCGATTTCGATTAGTGCGATCCAGTGGTTGTGTAATGCGGAGGATAGTGAGGTGAGCGCGACGGGAAGGTTGTCGAGGTTCTTTAATGGGTTGTATGCTAGTTTGAAAAGGGGGGGGCGGGCGGTGTGTCAGTTTTATCCGAAGAATGAGCAGCAGAGGACGATGATTTCTGGGGCTGCTATTAAGGCTGGTTTTGGAGCTGGTATCTTGGAGGATGATCCGGGCACTAAGAATAGCAAGCTGTACTTGGTCCTGACTGTTGGTGGATCGACTGAGGAGGGTGCTGGTGGAGATATCACGGGAGTGGTCAAGGGTATGGAAGGTGTGGATGTGCTGGATGCGAGAAGGAAACACAGAGAGAAGGGTCGAAGAGAGATCAAGAAGGGAAGCAAAGCATGGATTCTAAGCAAGAAAGAGCAGATGGAAAGAAAAGGAAAGGTGGTGAAGAACTCCTCGAAGTATACAGGGAGGAAGAGGCACATCACGTTTTAGATTTCTGTTTCACTGCATTGCAAGGCGTTGGGGGGAGGGCTGCTTACTATACCTTGATGAGCATCAAATCGACGACTATTATAGCATGCGGCTCTACGTTAGACCCAAATCCCTGTGAGTAAGCTGATATCTTCTTCGTTTGTCTGTTGCTTTCTATTGTGGTTATCGCATATTCGAGATTGGTTCGGATACATCCAGCCTGCTGTGTAACCTGCACACCGAGTAACATAAGAACCCCTCAACACCCCACGACGAGACTCCCGGCTTTTACTTATCAACTTACAATTTTTAATCAAAAAACACCTCAGCCCTTCAACAAAAGTGCCAAACAAACACGGTAAGAAAGCCATCCAACCTCACAATTTATGTAGCTAACTTCTCTTAGCACACATTACATCGACCAAGACCCCCTTCTCGAGCCACAGCCTCGCGACAACTTCCTCTCTTCCTCGTCAGAGACAATCAAGAATCAAGATGCGTCTCTCTTTTGTCGTTCCTATCCTCACAGCTATCTCAACACCAGCACTTGCTGGACCTGCTGCATACGGTGTCTGCCAAGCTGGGTGTGCCTCCCTAGTCATGGCCTGCTATGCAGCCGCCGGGGCTGCGTGGGGAACGACTTTCGGACTGGGTGCTGCTCCCGCAGTGCTGGCATGCAATGCTGCTCAGGGTACATGCTACGCAGCTTGTGCAGCAGCTGCCATTGCTCCTACTATCTAAAGGACATAACTTTCGAGCCGAGGGTTTTGGGAGGGATACGTGGCAGACTTTCTTGATTAAGGAAACTTGGTACACAGAATGAATGTCATGGATGATAGATGTGTGGGCTTGTGGCTGGACTACAGACTGGCATTTTGCGGGATAACAGGGTATGGTTTGGGGGACGGTAATGTCATGCTTCTTTAGTCTTTGCTTTCCCTAATGTGGTAATGAAGTGCTTGGATTTTCGAGGCTTGCCTTCTTATGCTCATGTTTACCTCGTAATTCGTTACTCTTCGATACTCCTGAAAGCTCTTCTTGGAAGTCCTATCGTCGACCAGAAACTAGATGGCTCTTTGCGGAAGGAGTAAGGCGGGGTCTTGGCAAGGACTTCTTTGTAGCCGAAAATGTTAAATTGATTTTACACTTTCAAAATGTCCATAGATGGGACGAAAGGACATCGGTTTCCAGATTGTCCGAAGTAGATCTTGCACGCTATCGTCCGAACGCGCGAAGAAAAAGTTGCTCCTCGCTTCGTTTCGCGTCATCTGTATTTACAAATCTGTTTACTTTCCATCCCATCTCAACACAATACATCTGACCCCAAATTTCAAAAACACTCCTCTTTCGAGGGTATCTAACATGGATACAGATTCTCGCAGCCGCGAGACAACCGCAGAAATGGAACCACGGCAACTGAAGGAGTTCGTAGACGACTGGGAAGTCAAGAAGTTCCTGGCAGGCAACCCAGTCGCGGCGCGAATTGCGGACGACCTGCAAGAGCACAATGTCCAAACCATCGAGGTAGAAGTTTGGAAGAGAATAGTCAACGGAATCACTGAAAACTATCCTGCTATGATCTTTACGCTTGATAACATCGAGAAATTATTCGAGATAAACGAGGATGCGCGACAGGCATTCCAGCAACGCTCGACGGAGCACGAAAGCGTCAACAACCCCACATCTACGAACGGCGTCAACGGGACTCAGCAAGCTACGCTAA
The DNA here is from genome assembly GCA_900073065.1 of Phialocephala subalpina. Lineage (NCBI taxonomy): Eukaryota > Fungi > Ascomycota > Leotiomycetes > Helotiales > Mollisiaceae > Phialocephala > Phialocephala subalpina. Next base: position 3,229,702 of record FJOG01000001.1, read on the forward strand.
AGTCATCCCAAGCTGAACCTAAGGTGGATAAAAAGAGAAAGCGGGAGGAGGATGAAGCAGGAAAGGCAGAAGGAAGAAAGGAACGTATTTGTGCGAAGCTTGAAGCCGCCGCTGGTCTTCTTGATAAAGTTGAAGGAAGCAATCTCGAAGCTGAGCTACTAAATGAAACTACGAGAAGCGACGAAGAGACTAGCCGCGAGGCTGACGGAGTTGGAGTCGAAGATCAAGCCTTACCTCCTCCCGCGAAGACCTTTCAATTCACCAACACTCAACCCGCAACGACTTCCACAACCGCCCTCACCATGTTCGGCGGTCCGGACATTGAAGCAGGCATGGAGTATCTGCAGATGAGAGCCGACGAGGCTCTTCAAATGCAGATCGACACCTCCGACTCGCGGCTCTCGACGCACACCGCAACAACAACCGCCGGTATGGACGAGCTTCCCGAGATCAAGGCATACAAGGAGCAGCTCCGGAAAGATTTTGAGTACAAGCTTCAAGCTCGAATTGAGTGTCAGCTTGAGTATATTAAGTCACATCCACAAGAAATTACGAATGTCCTCAAGGCAGCAAAGCGGCCCGAAGTCAAGGCATACAAGGAAGGCCTTAAGAAGAAGATGGAAGAGGCAATCCGGAAGCACAAATATGAGCAGGTAGCAAAGCCTCTGAGCGTGGAGGAGCTTGAAGAAGTTAAAGCATACAAGGAAAAAGTCCAGCGAGAGGCTAGCGAGGCTCTTCAAAAGCATATCGGTACGCTCAACGCGACAGCTGTACAAGCCAACACTCTACTCTCACTCGATATGAACGAGCTTCCCGAGATCCAGCAATTCAAGGAGCAGCTACTGAAGAAATCAGAGGAAGAACGTCAGGGTCAACTAGCCTACATCATGTGTCACCCCGAAGAATTTACGTCCTTCACGCCAGCAACTAATTCCGAACTCGAAGCATACAAGGAAGACCTTGGGAAGAGAGTGGAGGAGAGAGTGAAGAAGCAGGTGCAATATCTAGTGCAAGAGCGCATCGCTAACATCATGGAGGAGCTCCCTGGGGTTCAGGCCTACAAGGAGAAGGTCCAGAAAGACGCCAACGAAGCACTCCAGAAGCATATCGATAATTTCAATGTATTACAAGCACTGTCTAATGCTCCAGAGGCGGGCGAGCTTCCCTGGATTAAGGCTTACAAACAACATCTCCGTGAGGAATGCTACAAGAAATTCGAAGAACGCCTCTTTCCACAGTCCTGTATAGGTAGCAGCGCTGCGACAGCACCCAATACCGAAGACAACCCCGAGATGCGGGACTTCAAGCAACGTCTTGGCCAAGAGCTTGCGGGCTACAAGGCGCGTTATAAGAAGGCCTCGATTCTGAACGAGGCCAACAAGAAAGTGAAGAATCACATCGACTCTCTCGACCAGGCACTCAAAAGCTTCATGACAGCTCAGCAAGAAAGTTTTGAGAAGCTTGTCGAAGAAAACTTTGAGGTATTCCACATTGTGGTTGATGATAAGGAACGGCATGCAAAGCTCACCAAAAGCGCTGCGGTTAAGCTTTACGGCAAAGTTGGGAGAGTTCAACAAGAGTACCAGACGCTTTGCGGCCAAGCCCTCAAGGACTACAAGCTGGACCTGAAGGCTCAATGCCAAAAGCACCTCGCCGATATTGAAACCGAGTGCAGAGCCGTGATTAGAAAAGGCTTTGAAGGCAAGACAAAAATCAAGGTCGAGCAATCGCTCGAAGCAGTCATTACGAGCGCCAAGCAACGCAAATTCAAATATAAACTTCCTTCGAAGTATGATGAGCCAACTCGCCAGCGCCCGACAGAAGACACCTTCCGAGAGGAGATTCAGGAAACCATTCGGAATTTTGAGCCACACGTGAGCAATATGTCGGAAGCAGCAAAGAAGCTTTTCAAAGACTTACACAAGCCGCTGCCCATTGCAGGTGTCAGCCTAGTATTAGCCAAGGATCAAGACAGCAACCAGGCATCAATCAATCATGTCGCTACAGAAGGCCCGGCCCACTTAGATGGTCTTGTTATGCCAGCAGAGTTCTCCTCCCATGAGTCAAAGGACATGCCAAAGGACAGTCTCCATGAGCTTCGCAATACGGATACCAATTCGCAAATTCCTAACCAGGAGTGTGCTCGCTCACAAAATTCAGGTTGTTCGAGGACTACGAATCCACTTACCAAGTCAGAGGAGCAGTCGGCCCAAGGAGATATGCTCGAGAGACGAAAGGCCAATATAAATCCAGTCAGGAAGACTGATTGGTTCAATCCAGAAATCTACGAGGCTGGGCATAGTCATCGCCGAATCACTAGTATTTCAATGCCTTTCGACCAACCAGCAGCTGTCTCAGCTACTATCACTTCGAATGCGCCGCCTATAGTTCCTTTCTTGAGACCAAAGCCAAACGTCAAATCAGTCCTGAACGGCAACAAGAAAGTCCCTGCTGCAGTGCCAACTCTGACCCCGGCTAAGAATTGGTACAGAGAGTATGTCCCACTCAAGACCGCCGCGTCTGTCTCCTTCCTGGCAGACGTATTCGTCGAACCCAGCCCAAATGTTCTCCAGGACGCCGAATCTATGGACGTGGACATCTTCGATAGCGGAGCAGAGCAAAGAGAGTCAAGACGCAATAACGGAGCTAAGGGAACGGTTACTGAAGTACAGAGCAATAGCTCCAAGGCAACAGAAATAAGCAGCACGCAACAAGAAGCAGTAGCTAGAGAGATCAACATGGCAGCCGCTCCAACCGGACCTAGAGGTCAAGGCAGAGCACCGTCTTCCATTCAGCGCCAAGCACCAGCTCCAAAGCTCAGAGTCGCTGACGCCCGTAGAGGTAGATCTCTTGTACGCGAACCTGAGGGTAGCTCTATTCGCGGCATGCATCCACAAGTGGCTGGTATATCCCCATCGCGATTGAAGGATGAGGGCCGATTATCTCAAGTCCAATGGCTAGAGCAAGGAAGGGTGAACGGAGTAACTCCAAAAAATGGCACCGCCAGAGCTCGGTTCGCTGCGCAGTTGGAAGCAGTCAATTCTTTCAATCCCACCAAGCTATCATTTGTATCAAACACGCCAATCTGCGTTGATGGCGGTTACCAAGGTAGCGTTTCCGAGCCCCAACCAACATCAAAGGGTCAATTGCAAGAACCACGACTTGCTACCGTCACGTTGCACAATGGACTCATCTCACTATTGCCCTTGTCCACGAAAGCGAGAAACTTGGAGAAGAGAAGAGAGCATATAGATGCCGCTGATCTCCTCACTTTCAATCCAGTCAAGACTATCCAGAAGGTTAAATATATCGAACGGGCAGAAGCCATTAGGGCCCTCGATGCCAGCAATCCAGGCGTTGACTTGTCAAGTTTGCCTTCGGAAGAGAAATTGGATGAATTGCGGAAGGAACTGGCCGATTTGCATCCGAAGCCCGCGCCCAAGAGCAAACTCAAATCGTCGACGGAGAGACCCGTCTATGATACTGAGGAGGAAGTTTTAAACCCTATGAATGCTTCGTTGCACAGTCAAGAGCCACTGTTCCGACCCAAATTTGAAGAGAAAGAGCAAGAACAGCTACCTTTCCTCAGTGCTTTAGACAATGACCTCTTCGCAACAAAGCCGCTCTGCATCACCAATCCTCATCTTGGCGACGTGAAGGTATTCAAGCCACCGAAGGCAAAGCCCCTTTCGCAACTGCCACTGAAGGTTGAAAATTACGGCTCCCAATCGCAAGAACATTCTCAACCGACTGAGAAACGAGGTAACAGAGCAGTCACTTCTTGGCAAGAAAGACTGAAGCGCATGCAAGAAATGGGAGGTCCAATCGATGCCGCCGAACTAAATCTTCCAAACAACACCCAAGCCCTGCGCCGCGATGAGATTGGTCCTTATGTCCAAAAGGTGGCAGCAATCAGAGGGCTGATTACCAGAGGTGTGCTAGTCATTAATCTACCCAAATTGCCATCACCGGAGGAATTGTCTGACCTGTTGGCGGAAGTGATTGGCAAGCGTCGATACAAGATGCAAGAGCCAGTGGTCCAACAAGCCCTTCGGCCAACTAGTCCAGCCCCACCATCAATGCCACGAATGTGCAAACACTACGAAGATGAATCGCAAGAACAGGCATCCGAATCCCTGACGCCAAACCCAAAGAGTCGAAAGGAACCAAAGCAAAAAGGCGACTCCTACAGACCCGTGCTGCATAGCTCCGAAGAACGAGCAAAGTTTGTCAATATGCGCCGGGAGCAGGAGGTCCTTCTTGCTTCCAGCATCCAACAGCCACGCATCAAGACCCACACTGAACTCAAGCTTGAGGGTCAGTTCGTTGGTCGTAGTATCTCTGAGATCCTTGGAGCTAGGAAGCGCAAGAGAGATGTTGAGGATAACGGCAAGCTAGATTCTTTGACTAGGATTGGCAATGGCGCAATGCGTGCTGATGATAGCACTGGCAGTCATGTAACTCAATCGACTTCTCTATCCGGCGTCGTCGAAAACCGAGCTGTCCCTAAGCTAATATCTCTTGGAGAATATGGCCCGGCGATGTTTAAGCGTCCGGGTTCCGGTCTTCCTTCAGCGGCAGTATCCGTACGAACTCCGGCAGTCTTCTCTTTAGCACCAGCAGCCTCTCCGGTAGTTGTATCGATGGCGGAAAAGTTCCAAACCCTAGCTCAGTTGATGTCAACTGATGAGGGTAGAGCAACTGCCATCGCTTTCTACAACGAGAGAAAGAACTTGTCTGCTACTTCAAGCGGTGTTGGCGAGACTGGAAACGCCGATCTGGTGGAAAATGAAGATACAATGGTCGTCAAGGAGGGGGGTGGTGATATTGGTGCGAGCGAGGATATTGTCGAGGAAGGAATTGGTGGGGTTCGTGCCCAGAAAACAACTCAATTCGGTGCTCATGGGGGCGAAGACATAGATGAGCTGTATATCTCGCAGATGATTGCCGAGGATGTCGCTAAGACGGAAGAGCAAGTCGGAGATAACCGCGGTAGAGATGTTTCTAGGAAGGGGAGTGTGGATGATGGTGTTGGCACGAATTTCCCGTATGGTGTTGAGGAGGATGGTACGGGGCGTTGGTGATTTGGTCTCGACATCGATGAGAGCGGATGTGGGATGGGCTGGTGGGTGGCTGATGGGAGATAACTCAAATGATGGCTGGACGAATGCTGTTGGCTTAATTGTAGATCAGATATCGGCGAATTCTTGCATTGCAGAAGACTTCTGTCGTAGCATTTACAACATGCTTGTAGAGTGGCTGTAGAATGGCATGAATGTAAAATGTAGAATGAACACCTTCCAGATTGAGCGATGTTCTTTTTGATTGCGAGTTCTGAAGAAAGTGCATTGGGACGAAAGGAGGTGCAAGTCCGGAGTCCCGACTTCTCTGAGGTCAAAATGTCTTTTACGGGGACAGACATTGCTTCCCTATCAGTACTTGTGCGGGCCAAATTGTCCGTCACAGGAACAGGGCTCACTCAGCTGACTTCACTGAAAGCAGCCTTCGTACATTTACCTGGCCAAAAGCACTCACTCGCTCTGGAAGGGATAACTGACTGAACGAGTTTCGAGTTCTCCGGCTATGCAGACTAGAATACAACCAACGCGTCTATCTCCTCTTCGTACAAAGTGGTATCCTGTTTATGCGGCCGCCTCCATCTTATCCAGAACAGCTCTTGTGAACTGATGTGTGGTGTTGTTTCCTCCCATATCAGCTGTGCGTGTTTGTCTGTGCCATTGTTAGCTACTTTCCATTTTCTGGTCTCAGACCTTGAGAAACTTACCCCTCAGCGATAACATCATAGACAGCCTTAGAGATACGGTTAGCATGCTCATCAAGACCAAGATGTCTCAAGAGCATAGATCCAGACAAGATCATAGCAGTAGGATTAGCCTGATCCTTGCCCTTGATATCCAAACCAACGTGACGGCATCCAGGCTCAAAAACAGCAACCTCACGACCCATGTTGCAACCAGGCACAATACCCGGTCCACCAACAAGTGCAGCTCCAACATTGGACAAGATTCCTCCGTACAAGTTGGGCATGACCATGACGTCGAATTGCTGTGGTCGCGAAACACACTGCATGGAAGCGTTGTCGACGATCATATCGTTTGTCTCGAGAGTTGGGTATTCCTTCGCAACTGTGTTGAAGGTGTTGCGGAACAGACCGTCTGCGAGCTTCATGATGTTCGCCTTGTGGATACAGGTGACCTTCTTGCGGTTGTTTGCTAGGGCGAAGCTGAATGCGAATTTGGCTATACGCTCTGACTTGGCGCGAGTGATGATCTTGAGGGACTCGACGACGCCTGGAACAGATTGGTGCTCGAGACCTGAGTATTCTCCCTCGGTGTTCTCTCGGATAATGCAGAGGTCAACGTTATCGTGGCGGGTCTTGTAGCCTGGGATGTTCTTGATAAGGACAATGGAGGCGTAGATGTCGAGTTCTTGTCGCATGGCGACGTTGAACGACTGGTGACCGGATCGCTCGATAGGTGTGTGTAGGATACCCTTCAATCCAAGCTTGTTTCTCTTCAGAGATGCGATTGACTCCCTAAAAAGGTCCTCTGAGTGCTTGTTACCGGTCTCGACACCGGAGACGTCGACTTGTTCCCATTCCACTGGTACATTATCCGCCTTGAAGATTGTCTTGACTGATTCTGCGACTTCGGCTCCGATACCGTCACCTGGAATGAGGGTTACTGTGTATTTTCCGCCATATTTCGTGGGCTTGAAGATATCTGACTGAACGGTCGCGAAGGATCGGAAAGTCTGTACATGGTAGATCAGTTAACAGGTCCAGGGCTGGAGCTTCGTGGAGTTTGTGGCATACCTGGGCGGATCGCAACGGAGCTTGTGCAGATTTCACAAGGCTCTGATAAGAAGCTCAAGTTAGCTGGAGAACGCGGCCATTGGTGATTTTGATCGAGGGCCACATACCGAAACCGAGCTTGCGGAGCTGCGCGACAGCATGGTGAAGGATGTGAGTAGAGAGTGTAGGTGTTAGAGAGCAGAAGTGCAGGACGCTGCAAAACGAAGATGTTCCGCTCCAAGATCTGGAACTTTGGCACCTTCCCTGTTTTGGCTACGGCTCCATCATCGGCAAGTCGCGGGACCCGACATGAGCCTTTAAAATTTCTGCACCATCACAACCGGCTTCACCAAGACACCAAGACGACTTTAAAAGATGAGAATGTTCATATTGTTTTGGGACACTAAGATGGTTGAAGTTGATTTCGTCAATAATGGAACATTTTCTTTTTATGAAGACTACTTTTCGACTCCCTCGCTTTAAGCGCTAATTTTGCTTCCCTTGATCCGGGCTTGATGTATAGGAGTTCATGTTTTAGAACTAGTTAGTTAGAACTGCCCTCGGTGTGATGAAGATAGCTCTTCCAACCATCATTTCAAGTCTCTTGTATTTTGTGTGAGATCATGATGCGGTCTTGGCAACCTCTGATCAGTTCCTGCATACTGTACGTTCCAGAGCTTTGAAACTATATTGTCTAGCTCAGGCATCATATAACGTAATAACTTTGCTACTTTTCTCAAGATTATTGACCCTGTGTGTAGTACTCATCTCAAGACTTCAAGGATATCTATAAAACCCGCTCGAATACGAGATTGTCTGCTTGATCATGAAACACACCCATCACGCCACATAGCTTGCGTTACTCTTTGCCTGCTCTTCAAGCGTCGTTTATCGTCGGCGAATGCCACTCGAAGAACAACAGGAGGGTCTATCAAGGTCAGGACAGATTTTCTCTTTCAACCACATTCAAGTCCATTTCAAGCCATGAACAATCTTTCACGCACGACTAACCTCATGCAGATCACAATTACTCTCAAAATCAAAATCACAAAGAGCAAGCAAGCAGACACAAGTATGGACACGATATATTGAATTGAAGAGTATTCTCGGTTTCTACCTAGTACCATCCACCGCCTAGAGCCAGATCTCCTTGGATCTGAAGCAAAGAACTCCAAAGAGCCATCATGTATGAAAGGGTTATGTAACAGACAGTCTTCCTGGAGGAGGAACCGCCATCATGCTTCTAATTAAGAGTTGAGAATCGAAAGTGTTGTTGAAGCGAAACGAAAAGAATTTTGTTGACAGTGTCGTGTCCCCAATGTGTGTGCGCCAGCTCCTTCAAGATCTAATGATCATCGGGACAGAATCGAAGATGCAAATCCGAAAATTTACAAGTTGCCGAGAACAAGATCAGCGGCGTGCGCAAGAGCGAAAGCATCACGCTTAGCCTTGGAGCACGGCTGTCCTGGGTAACCGCACCGCGCAGTTGGCTCCGCCTCAGCGATAGCCTCAGCAACCGCCTCCGCAGCTCTCTTCAGCTTGGAGCAAGGTTGTCCTCGGTATCCACATCTGGCATCTGCCTCTGGGTCGGCCTCACGCTTGGCCTTGTTGCACGGCTGTCCGGGGTATCCGCATCGAGCATCATCCTCTGGCTCAGGTGCAGCATCACGCTTGACCTTGCCACATGGCTGACCTGGGTATCCGCAGCGGGCTTCAGCCTCACGCTTCTTGTTCTCGGAAACCTCTTCGGTCTCGAGACCGAGGGAGTGGTAGAATGCGGCTGGATCTTCGGTGGTGTCTGCGACGATGGCGGCGAGGTCGCGGGTCATGCGTTTAGCTTCGAAGCAAGATCCCATGTCGCATCTTGCGGCAAGACCATGGTCGTTATCTGCGGATGCCTGATTACCAATGTTAGTTACACCATCTTTGATGAAAAGAGGAGAAGTAGAACTTACCTCAGGAGAAGCAAGAGCCTCAGCGAACGCCTCGGCAGCGCGCTTGACCTTGGAGCAAGGCTGTCCGGGATATCCGCATCGAGCATCAGCCTCACGCTTGGCTTTTCCGCAAGGTTGGCCGGGATAACCGCATCGTGCGTTGGCTTCGGGTTCAGCGAGACGGGCTTTGACCATCTTGGTGCATGGTTGGCCTGGGTATCCGCATCTGGCGTCTGCGCTGGGGAGAGCGGAGGAGGTGACGGTCGCTGCGAGGATGAGCGCCGCGATTGCTGCGGTGAACTTCATGATGACGGTTGGAGTTGTAGTAGTTGTTT
>FJOG01000001.1:3246039-3289349 GCA_900073065.1 Phialocephala subalpina
CCAGGCTCGTTAGTACAGGGCACGGTATCGGGTCGCAGATGGTGCATTGTCGAGGGCGATGAGAATCCTGGTCATGGTTGTGTTTTGGAGGCAGCTATCAAGGGACAGGAAGCAAGATACTTGAGGGAGAAGATGAGGTCAATGTCCTAGCCTGTAGTGGGCGTTGTGAGGTTGGTATTAGAATCCACGCCTTGGAAAACCGTTGGTGGTTGACAGTTTGCCAGGTGGATTTGGCGGTATGTACAGTACCTTCCTCTTCTTGCGTACTACTTCACAGCTACGCAGGCATCCATCAGTTTTTTGACTCAGCCCTTCCAGCTTTCACAATTCTTGCTAACTCTGCGTACCTAAAATCTTCATTTATTGATTCATTAATCTACATAATTCGTTCCAATTCGTGATTCGTCAATTCATTCATCATTACTGCTCCCCGTACACATCATAACCTCAGTCTCAAATCTTGTTGCCCACTCCCGTGAAAACTGCTGCCAACAAAGATCGCCACATCCCCTCTCACATCGAGATGATACTATCGCTTCAAATGCTTGCAGACACATACAAGGATACACTCACACTGATCAATGGTAGCAAGACCCAAGAGATCATCCTCAGACTCGAAAACAGGGGTATTCATCGCCGGAGTTGGAGCAGGCAGAGCAGGAGTAGTAGCTGTAGGCAGGTCTAGTGCAGCATCGACTTGCTTCTGGAAGTTCTTGCCAGCTGGTCCCCAATATCCCATCCATTTCTCGTCTACTGGTTGGCTGAAGTGCATAGCTTGGGGCGTCAGCTTAGCTTGGGCGACTTCCATGACCTTCTTCTTCTCCTTCTCGCTTGACGACAGCCAGCTGCCCAATATCTTCTCCTCTGTAGACTTGCGGAACTGGATAGCTTGAGTAATCATCACAGTTGACCGATCATCAACCTCCTTCTTCTTGTTCTCCTTCCCGAGCTCGCTAGACGACTGCCAGTTTCCCACCGGCCTGACGGAATGTATAGCTGGAGATGCCGGTGCAGCTGGCTTCACAACAATGATCTTATTCTCCTTATCGCTCTTCGCCTTCTCGCTAGCCGACAACCAGTTACCCAATATCTTTTCCTCTGCAAGCTTGGCGGAGTTCAAAGCTGGCGTGACCGGCGCAGCAGACTTGACATCAATGACCTTCACCTTCTCGCTAGCCACGACCCCGTTACCCAATGACTTGTCAGCTGCCTCCTTGGTTCCTCCTGAACTCTTTCTCGTGGCTTCAAGAACGTCGTGAACTTTCGAAGTTACAATATTGGTCCATCCATCGGGTTGGTCGATGTCGATCAGAAGTCCGACCGGAGCTGGAACATCGACGTACGTCTTGCTGATTCGGTGGAAGTCTAAAGTTACGCCGTTGGCGCTTGTAGATTGGCTGAAGAGTGCTTGAGAGGTGGCCGGGTCGATGTCGTTGTCAATGTCCTTGCTTTCCCGGGTCTTTTTGAGTGACGCTGCCAAACCTCCTGCCAAATAATTATCTTCGTTCTTGACGGAAGCCGAGGCGGGAGAGTCGGGTACGGAAGCTGGTGTGTCAATCTCCCAATGACTTGTCTTTGGTTCGTTGAGGTCCATCGCTTGGGGTGTCGGTGTTGGCAGCGGCGTATCGTACTCCCAAGTATTCGCCTTCGTCTCCATGCGGTCGAGGGATAAACCTACAAATAGAGACGCCTTGGGTGTAGCGATGTTCTCCTCCACCTCCTCCAACTCCTCCTTGATCTTCCTGTCCTCCTTGCTTGGCGATCCCCAAAGTCCCAACAAGTCTTCCTCCGGAAGGTTGCTCACAGCTGCGGGCGTGGAAGCTCTTGTAGCTTTGCTCGGGCTTCGTCGAGTGATAAGTTCCTCCCAAGCCTTAAGATCAGTCTGTTGAGATCCAGCTGGCATCGACCAACCAACCGCCTCCAAAGAGAGTTCTCGTCGAGGGTACTTGTGCAACATCTCGTCCAAGCCCATCTCTCTCATAGCGTCTAGCTTCGTCAGCCAACTTCCGACCCGTTGGTGATGCTTTGACGCAAGCTTACCAGGATCGATCGCAGTTTCCTTGACCATGAGTTCGTGGTGATTGCGTTGCATATCGCGTCTTCTGGCAGCAGCGACCACCTCTGGGAGCGCCTTCCGATACGTTGTTGCCAGATCACGAAGCATAGCTGGAGGAAAGAGGTGTGGTCTCGTCTCGAACTCGTGAAAGTCCTCGTTCCATGCACTCAATCGGACCATGAACTCCCGCAAAACACTTCCAGGCTGTGTCTTTGCATAGACACGCATGTAAAATACCCCAAATGTCGACGCGCATTTCCTCGCAACCTTCAACATGCATCCCATGGCACGATTTTGCAACTTGAATATCTGTAGCCTCCCCGCAACAAGCCATAGCTCAATCAAAGTTCCAACTTCCTCCTTGCAGGCTTTCGCCTTCAAATGATCTTCTAGATCGTGGTTCTTGCAGGCGGATTGGCCGTGGTGAATGTGCAGGTTGATTTCTTGCATGTATAGCCATTCTCGCAACAGGTTAACGGCCAAAGGAGTGCTGTCTTTGATGGTAAAGCGCGTCTTTTGGTCGAGGTTGAAGGCTTTGTCTAGGATTGGAGAGTAGCGGCAGGCGTGGCGTTTGTGGATGGTGAAAGTCTGGTCTTGGAGGTGAGAGGAGGGAGGTTTGAGGAGGAGGGTTATGACTTCATCCGCGTAGCTGCTTGGAATTAGCTTCTCTTTTGATTGAAAGGGAAAGGGCTTGAGTCTTACGATAGGTCTCGTGGTACTGCCATTTTGTAATTGTTGTGGTGGAGGAGGGAGTGTGTAAAGCGAAGCGTTGATGTCGTAGTGAACTGATTCGCCAAAATGCCCCGGGACAACGGGTCCTTCTTCACATCAGTGGTCGCAGCATTTGTGTCCAAAAGATCCAATTTGGGGAAGTTGACCTCTCTTCGAATTTTTTTCAACTTTCCATTCCATTCTGACCTTCGGGAAATGGACACTGGTTTGTTCACGTGCGCCTCCCTCATTCAATTCAAGCTTATCGTCTCTTCCTGCTTGTCGGTCCAGCATAGCAGTTTTGTGGTCTGCCTATCTAGAATTGACTTGAGGAACCTCCCTACACTCTCTTGCTGTCGCTTCATTTCGCGTCAAGGTAGCTATTGAATTTGCAGCACGTTTAGGGCATCACGAATAGAGACCATGAGTTTGAAGTACATGCATTAGCTATCTACTTATTGAAATACCTTTAGGCGATGACCGACTGTCGTGGTAGTGGCATACAGTAACTCAAGACTTCCTTCTATAACCGAATTTGTCGCTCTTGATATCTCACCAAAATCGGGGATCGCGTTTTCCAAGATGCCAGAACGAAGCCTCTCAAATGTCCCACCAGATTAAGGACAATGAAACCCATGCCAGAGTACTTGCCCTGCCTTGAAGTGGACATCAGCATCACTCCTCGCTGACATAGTAGTCCGACAGCTTGAATTCTGCAGGGGTTTCGTCATGTGCTTGCGCACAATAGTATTCGGCGATCTCGACTAGCATGTCATAGGTGTATCGACGTTTCTCAGCACTCTGCTATTTGTAGTCGCCGGGTTCCCTGGTAGAAGCAATGTAGTGAGAGATATAGAGTCGAAGTTGACTTCCATCTGCCGTTTTATTGAGTATTCTTTCCTTGTTGGTATTACTCATCAACATCTCCGTCTTTTCGCCTACGTCGTGGATTGCCTTAATAGTAGTGTTTTGTAAAGCAGGCATTTGAAGTTCGTCCGCAAGCACCCACAGGTCAATAAGAGTTCGATCTTCTTCATCGGCAAGTTTCGCGTCCTCCGTCCAGTCATCCTTCAATTGAGCCACTACCAGCTTTTGCGTGTATAGCCACTGCATTAGAAGCTTTGCAGTGCTCTCGTCAATATGGCGAAGAGGATAAGTATGGCTTTGGGCTTCAGAGAAATTGCCGCAGAATGCAGCCCGGAAAACAGGAGAGCGTTGGCATACAACCTCTTTGTGAATATGCAATTCGATGGGTGGGTTGTCTTGGCCAACAAGAAGCTTCACTAAACTTCCTGGTTCTCTTTGCACTAAATTAGCATAGGTAATCACAAGGGAGGTAGGTGGGACGAATGTCCCGCGGACCGTGGGACAAGCGCAAACTTACGAGAAAGTGAGCGCATCCATTCTTGCTTTCTTTCTTGCACGCTCTGCTTTGGGAGATCGGCGCGACTTCTCGGCGTCCTCAGAAGAGGCATTTGGAGTCTCCATGATGATGTATTTGATATTTGATGATGAGGATCTAGGAAGCGTTTGTCGAATGATTTGTGGAAAAGTAGACAGTCGAGATATTTGGCGAGGATTTCGCTAAGCGACTAACGGTTTTGAAGGTGAGCGGGTGAATAGATGAATCCTATGTGATCGAAGGTCACTTGCACAGTATTTCACGTGGCCCTCTATGCAACCAGATAGGGTCTGGAAAGTCTCAGGTATCTCTCGAAGTACCACAGCAACCGGGACATTAGATGCTCTATGCATTCGTTCTCTCAAGGATGTAGCAACTTGTCTAAAACCTGAAGCTCATTCTCCCTCAACGGCAACGAAAAAGTCCGAAAGATCCCACTCGCCTCCCTCTCGACTATGTTGGCTATCCACCGACACAAACACAGCAAGATCGAGTAGCATCTCGGACGGAAAGTGCTCCTTGAAATTCTTGTACATCTGGCCTTCGAGGCTATAGTAACATGCTGAAACCATGTATCGCCGCAGAAAACTGCCCTCTTTCGTCTTATTGTAGATGGTCGGAATAGAGCCTGTAGTAATGTACTTGGTCTTCGCACTGATTTCGTCGACGACCTCAAGAGCTTTGTTTTGCAACCGTGGTATTTGCAGCTCTTCAGCAAGAAGCCAAAGCTTCACCAGGCCATACGTCTCCTTGTCACACGCCTCCTCTCGCAATTGCCCCTCCCCCAATCCCTTGACCACAAGTTCATTGGTATAGAGATATTGCAGTAGGAGTCTCGCAGTGTCCTTCTCGACGTGAGGGAGCTTTTAAAGTGGACATTGTCCTTCGTGGGATGGGACATCGAAAACTTTCTTGAGGACGGGCGAGTGCTTGCATGCCACTTCCTTATGGAGGATGAACTCGGCCGACTTCTTTCCCTTTCCAACCAGGAGTTTAACCATACTTGCAGGATTTCTGAGACCGATTAATACACCAGATGAGACGTGTTTAGGAATCGAAACTTACGAGAAGGTAGGAAGGCTGCGTTTCTGCTTCTTAGCAACGTGCTCCGTGTCAACTTCGGAACTGGACACTTGTGGAGAGTTCAAGTTCTCGGCGTCGCTAGCGGGGTTGACTTTAGGAGTTGAGTCTGACATGTTGACAGCAAGCCTGTAATGACGACTTCTGAGTTTGATGGAAATTCGTGGGTGTATTCACGTCGAGCTTCCCTAGAAAGTCGCGAAATTATGATCGAGGTGTCGAGAAACGCGCGCCGATAGTTCTCGCTAAGATCACAAGTCTGATGTCCCTCAGTTCATGGAACTTTGGCAAACCCTAGCTTAGGAATTCGGGGTTGAAACAGGTTCGACAGTTTACGAGAGTTGCAAAAAAATATTCACAAGTTAGATTTTGTCACTAAAGAAGCAATACAAGAATAGTGATCATGCGTCTCAAAACAACGATTCATTTCTTGGACAGCAGCTTATCTAGCATTTTTAAGGATCCTCGCCGATGAACTGCAGATTCCAAGATTACAGAACTATGCCTTGAGAATCATGGACGACATTTCCAAAGCACAAGATGCTGCGCCAACCCATATCTATAAATTGGTCTACGAAGGAACTCGGGAAGGAAGCTCCCTCCGTCGATACGTCGTTGCAGTATTCGGTCTGAGCATGCCATCTGAAAAGATCAATCAACATTCGATGAACTTCACCTTTGAATTCTTGCTCGACATTGCCACGTTCCACGCCGAGATTCGAGATAATGGCAATGACGAATTGGTCCTCTCGGAGTACATGGTGGAAGTCGGGGATGAGATGAGCTTGTGAAAGCGATGTGTTGATCGACTTGCTGGGAAATTGTCCTCGTGTGACTGGGAAAATAGCATATTGTGGAACAGTCGATAGAATTGTTGTCAACGGGTCTGGAAGAGAGGTTAGCTCCTGTTGTTTGTGTGGTGGCTCGCCAGGCATCCAAAGGTTAACAAGATTGGTATCCTCCAAATCCGCCTCAGCCTCGTGAATCTTGTCTTCCGAATACTTCCAGCCCTGCTTCAACTGCTTGATCGTAACCTCTTGCGCGTAGAGCCATTGTACCAACATCTTAGCGGTTTCAGAATTGACATGGGATAACTCGTATGTTTGGGTCTGGCCCTCGATGAATCCGCTGTCGAAAGCTGCCTTTAGGACGAGGGAATGTCTGCAAACAACCTCTTTATGGACTAAGAATGTTTCGACATCGTCGTCCTTGCCCACTCGAATGGTAACTAAAGTGGAGGGTTCGCTACAAGCTACCGTATTAGCATATGAAGGCACAAGAATGTTCCAAGTATTCTGGGACAACGTACTCAAAGGCTGGCGGATCAAGCTTTTGCTTCTTTGCGGTATGGTCGGGTTCATTGCTGCTTCGCAGGCCTGAGCTCGAGCTTCTGGGATGAGTGGGTGTGTGCTTCATAATGCGCAACTGGATGGAAGAGGTTTGAGTTGTTGAGTGCGGTATGCTGTCGTGGTCGAAGATCGCGAAAGTGCTTGCGCCTAGCGTCCATCGGATGTATATAATCCTCGCTTGTATTTGACACTAATTTAGTGTTAAAAGATTGCATGCAAGGCTGGCTGAAAGAGGGAACAGAATGCTTCAGTAAGTCCGACTGATTGAAGTCTCAAACAAGACCAACGATGAAAGGCAAATGCTTGATCGCGAGCCTGCCTCAAGCATCTACAAATAAAGTGATTTTACAATCATTTTTCAGTAAAAGAAGTTCTGAATCTACAGTATAAACATACATGATATGATAATCGTCATCCTCCTTATCTCTTCCACGCCTGATTCTTCAGCGCACCTAGGATATCCAGGCAGATTCCGAGACCAAACTTGCCATCTCCCTTACACACCATGCTCGCACATCTTGCTCAATATCTTGTCCCACCCAGACCAAATCCCCTCTCAACGGTCTTATCGTGTTCTGAAGCTCGGATCATTTTCGACTTCTACATAATAATCTTTGATAACCACCTCAGAAAAGGAAAGATTTTCATCCGCAGTGTATGCCGCTAGATCGATTAGCATTTCCTTGGGAAAGTCTTCTGGAGATTCCTTATAATCGACTGGATCAAGTTCGTAACAACACGTAGCCACAATGTATCGCCGTAGAGCGCTCTCTTCTGCCGGAAGTTTGTATGCAAGATCGATCGTGAAGGTCGCGACCGAGTCAAGCTTATGGCCAATGTCGTGAATAGCTTTAATAGCGAGATTTTGTAGTCGCGGCATTTGAGGCTCGTCGCTGAGGGCCCATAATTCTACCAAGCTCAGGTCCTCATCTAACTGATCCGGAGAAACATTGTCGCCATGATTTTGCTTTCGGGTTTGTCATTGGCCTTGAGTTGAGCGACCTCGAGTCTCTAGGAGTAAAGAAACTGCAATAGAAATTGTCCAGTGCGCTCTCTGATATGCGGCAAAGCATACATCTGGGTATGTGCTTCTTGGAAGTTGCCCTCAAAAGCAGCTTTCAGGACTGGTGACCGAAAGCAAGCCACTTCTCTGTGTACCAGGAACTCTTTCTTTTCCTCGCCAATAACCAGTGTAACCATTGTGCTAGGGTTTCTATGGTAGGTCAGTGTGCTGCTCTGCTAACAATGTACACAAGATACTGCGTTCCAGCAAGGTGGAACTATAACTTACGAGAATGTTGGAGGCCCAAACTTCTGCTTCATCCTTCCGTACTCAGTGACTGGATGTCGTTGGGACTTTCGCGCATTCTCATCATCCGCCTTGGAAGCCTGATCCTCTAGAGGGCTTGGTCGAGGCTTTGCTGTGTCCTTGGAGGGACCTGCCTTATCGCTCATGTTGTATGTGACTTGCTCGAGGATAATCTTGAAGACGACCTTGGTATTTCTTGTTTCGATGCGGGGGTAGCGTGGCGTACTCTTCGCGGTTGCGACGGTGCAATAGAGTACGTTTTTCGCTGATGCAAAGCGACAACAAATCTTTGCCATGCGTAATTGTGAACAGAAGACTATGTATTGTGACTAAGGTCGAAAATGTCCTATAATGGATGATGGCGAGTATGTTCACGAACGTTGCGTGTTTGACAGCTCTTGGAGCTTGTACTGCGTCTTTCTTAGGCGAAACTAGTGCACGCTAGCGGAGTGGAAGTTAGGGTGATCCTATGGTCTACGTTTAGACGTATTTGGAAAATACATGAAGCCACCTTACTTTTCCAAGCTTTGATTTGCTATGCTTTGGGTTGAGATGAAGACGTGACTCATGATACACATCAAACTCGTCTGTACTTGCACGGCACAATGACCCTTTCAGGCTCGAGGGAATGCCTCTATACGCCCTATCCAAAGGCAAATCTCTCTATATTCCTCGATTGTTAGTGTCTCAAGAGTAAAATCGCCTTTGCCTAGGTACGTTTATGGATTGTTCTCATTCGCCTCGATGGACTTTTCAGGGGCTTAACCGAGGATGACTAAGCACTGCTCACTTTAAGCATTGGAGGCTGCAAAGTCTGCGAGCATTTTCTAATTGGAAAGGAAACTTGAATTTAAAAAACACTCAGTGAACAGTCTTTGTCTTGACGTCTTTCAAACTTGTGTTATTCCGCTCGGCGAGAAGATGTTGAATTCAAGTCGTATTGGAACTATTATCTGCAATTGCTAGCATCACCTCGACCAACAGCAAAGGGCCACATCCGGATTGAAAGACTTGAAAAATGTATTGGATACAGTCTATTCTGCAGCTTTGAGTACCTGGAAAACAGTCGTGTCAACGTATCGTTAGAGGCGAAACAAAAATGTCGGAAAAACTTCATATCTTTCAAGATCTTCAGCATAGTGAAGGAGCAGCTTCCTCGTACTCTACTTGAAATCTAGTTTGCTTTCATCTCATCTATACTGGAGGGATCTCAAATTGGTTTGGTACAGAAGCTTCTGAGTGGTCTCTAATTTAAGCTTAATTTGATTGAAGTTGCTCCTCGCTTCTTTGTTGATAGCTATCGGTTTTCAACTTGCGCTACTGAGCTGCTCATTGACCTTACATTTTAGGACTTGAGACATCTCGAAAACGAAGAGTTCTCTTCGACTGCGCATTAGAGCCTTCAGAACGAGGAAACTGTTGCATTTCGGCCAGACTGTCATATACAGACCGAAAGCGCACTAGGAATCTTTGCCTTTCCGTGCTGTAGCGCAAGTCCTTCGATCGTACATTCATTGATCTCATTCAGCAATATTCATTTCACCCCCCATCTCCGTTATGTTGGAGTCCAGCAGATCTCCAAAGAGACCTAAAGTCTTCCACGGATCCTCTACTGGCGCACCGATCAGCAATCTAGTTGCGTTTGATCGCCCTGATTTCTCGTAAGTGCAATATCGACTACCAATAGCACAGCGGTCCGACCTAATTAGTTCTTGTAGGGAGCCTGCCTTGACGGTTGCCTTCTTCGTCACTGAAAATGGTAAGACTGAGAAGCTTCTCGTGCACAAGGAGCATGCTTGTTATTACTCGCCCATCTTCAAGGCGGCATTAAACAGCAGCTCTCAAGAAGGCCGAACTGGAGAGTATGGCGTAGAAGGTACCACGCTGCGTGCATTCAAGCTGCTGGAACAATGTAAGTGAGATTCTGCCCTTTATCTGGAGAGATCCTCAGAGCCGACCTCGTCGCGGATACTGCGAACTCCGCTCCTCAGCTCCTTGACTCCTATATCATGCTTCAAATATCATACTGATATATCTACAGGGATCTATTACCAGTCCCTCAATCTCCTCCTCCTCAAGATGGAAGTCGACGAGCGAGCCGAAGGCAACTGGCCTTTGATAGACGCTGAGCAACAAAATCTGTTCGAGCTCTAGATCCTGGCTGGCAGATTCTGCATCCCGCGCTTGCAGAACAAGGTCGTCGACTACTTCCGCTTCGTTGTCGAGGACTGCAAACGTACTCTCTCCCCTGCAAGCTTCCACTTCTACGATGACACAAAAGCGGACAGCATCCTTCGAAATCTCATCGCCATTCTTATAGCGGCATACCTCGGCATTTCATAGTTCAAGCGGAGATCAGACCTGTATCCTCGCGAAATGCAGGTCGATATTGTTGCTTTAATGTTAGGCCGTAATTAGTGGTGAAGAAGTTGATGATGGGCTACTTGTACTGCTCAAGGATACCTGCTCCGTCAAGGGTCCTGAAGGACAATAGTTCAATTTATCGCTGAGAAGGAAGAACTCCTCATCATCAAAATACTTTAGCTAATCACATAATCAATCAAAGAAGAAGTATACGCTTGTCCATAAGCACTCACAGGGTTACCGCATCTCCCTCGACCAGCTCCTTTATACCGATCTAGGCGGACCTTCGAATTTCCCAGCTTTTCACGTTGCGGAATACGCTACTGAATCATTTTCAAATCTCTATACAGAAGCAGGTCAATCCCAGACCCCTAGAATTGCTTAGATATGGGAGGGAGAAGGAGAGACAACTTGGCAGCGGGCGTTATTTTGGTGCTGCAGTAAGCTTGACATTTTTGATCACAGCGTGGTGGCTGATACCGTAATTGCATGTAGCAAATCATTTTACAGAACGATAAATACTGAGAGATCAAGGCAGTGATGTTTGAGCGAAACTTTGGAAGCGTTACTGCCTAGGAACTGCTTGAGTCTTGAAGTTCCCTTCCGTACCACTTTTAATACGTTACATTCCAAAGTTCCTAGAGGTCCCAAAACCGCTCAGGATTTATTCCGAGGAGCGTGTACCAAATTCCCCAAAGAATCCAAGAATGGAAAAAGAGGAAATCTTCCAACCCCCATCCCCTCCACTTTGTCATAATGAGCTTCAAGTGCGTGAAGATGGAAGCCAGCTACTCACGACGCACGTTCTATCGATGGCTTCTCCAACGTACCCTCTTAGTTGGATCCAACACGAACATTGCAAAGCTTCCCGATGTCATCCAAGGCATCCGTGTTTACCAATCCTTGAACATCATAACGTTCTCGAGAAATCAAGGCTACCAAGTCGAACAACATCTGCTGCGGGAAGTCTTCGGATTTGTTCCTGTCGGGGATCATGTTGAAGTAGGCAGCGTGAAAAAGGACCAGAACTTTGCGCAAAGGGGCTGTCCTAGGCGGTATGGTCATAAATATAATGATTGACGCCGTTCCAGGGAGGAGAATCGGAGGTACAAGCAATATCCCTCATGTAATCGATGACCTTATTCTGGAGTTTTGGCATGCACAACTTGTCCGCCAGAATCCAGAGCTGTGCCAAAGCCATGTCCTCCTCCTGCCATTTGATTGGTCTGACAGTGTCGTCAGCATTATCCGTCTGGGTGAGCTCCAGTGACTCCTTGTAGATCCATTGGACAAGCAACTTGACCGGGTGAAATGTGGTCTCGTCGTCGAATCTGTATTGCTGGATATAGCCTTCCAGGAAGTTGCCGGTAAATGCAGCTCTCAGGACTGGTGAGTGGAAGCAAGCATGTTCTTTGTGTACCGTAAAGGTCTGTTGGAGGCCATCCTCCTTGACGATGAGCTTGACGAAAGTATTTGGTGCGCTATGTGCTATTAGTGATGTCCAAGATCAGCAGAGTGTACGTGTACTGACGAAAAGTCTGGCTTGAACTGAGCGCCACTGCCGCGTGAGGGCTGCCTCGAAGCTTCGGGATAGTCATTCATTGTACCAGTCGGGTTTGGTGATTGACTCTTTCGTTAGAGGCTCTTGAATGATGGAACAAGATAGACTTGTTTCATACAGGATGTCTTGTTCTCAGAAGAGATTGGCGCAGATGAGGAATAGGATTGGAGAAGATTTGCAAGAAAATTGCTGGAATAGATCGCGCGACATATCATTCGCGGCAAGATCCGATCTCGGTAATCCTTCAAAGGAATCGCTTGATTGCGAGCATATAGAAAGTATGAAGTCGACGGTGATCGGGCACTCAATCTTCCGACGATTTTCCGACTTTGAGCTGGAGACGAGCTAAAGCTTCAAAAGCCCCCGGCTTCACAAAGAATCAATAGAGCAAAAGGCCCAAGTATTTTTCATGCATGATTCTTGGACATCTCAACCTTCTGAAATGTCGAAACTGTTAATGGAGCTTGTATGCTACAAAGCTCGAAGGCAAAAACTCGCCTTTGCACCAAATCCAAGCTCCAAAACTTCAATATTACACCCACTTTCTGTTATAAACTCCGAAAACCGGAGCAATCCCTTCGAATGTAGTACTTGAATTATACATATAACTCCTTTGAGAGTAGCAACGTGACTGGTAGTCTCTCAATCTTCATTTGTTGAAAGTACATATTTGGTGACGGAGCCATTCAACAAGTGGCAAGTCATCCCTACCGTTCCATACATATCCCAAATCTCTTAGAAGTCCAGATGAGGTATACTTCTCTGTCACTAATGATAAAGAAGAAAGCATTGAATGAAAGGGGATAAACATCTTCGCCGTGTTTATAAAAACGAATCACCAAAGTACTATGAAGCTAGCTATATATATCATAACCTCAAATATGGCGGACGAGGGATCAAGAATTCAGTGGGCTAATTTCCCGGACCTCTTATTGGAGTTTGCTTGATTTTATCATGAGTTTCTGTCTTCGAAGTTCCAGAAAATGCAGAACAATCACGGGCTCTATGTCGCAGAGTCTCAGGTTTACAATCACGATCACGAGGAATGTTGAAATGTTCGAGACATATAACTGCCCGGACATGCTGCAAAACAGAAGCATACCTGTGGCCCAAATCAAAGCTTCACTAATCGGGACCAAAGTATGTGCAAAGAATTGCAAAATCTAGGCAAGTGCTGGAGTGTGATGACAACCTAGCAGGTAGCATTTTCGTCCAGGAAATAAAATCAAAAACAATTCCAATAACTTTTTTCCATCAGCCCATGACAAACTCCCCATACCCAATCCATACCTCCAGAGCGTACCGTGTCTAGAGCGGAGATGAACATAGCCGATGAAGGTGGTCTGCTCAGTTCGGCTGCAGTGTGCTCCATGTAGGCGACAATGCAATTTTGCAAGCGGGGAATAGACTAGATAAGCAGCTAGCACCTAAAGCTCAACTAGACTAAAGTCTTCTTCCTTGCATTCATCCCAGCTGGGTTCGACGCCAGGCTGCAGCTGACGCAACTTGAGATCTTCGGTGTACAGCCACATCAATAATCCCTGAGTGGAACGTGGAGTTAAGGAAGTAAAACGGGATGTTTGCGTTCGACTCTCTTCAAAGCCACTTTTGATTGCGGTGAGAAGAATAGGGAAGTAGGTGTAAACGTCGTCTCTGTGGACCTTGAATGTCTGGGATTCGCTGTTGCCGCCGTCGTGTGCCTCTTCTGCATAATGCACGAGCGTGTCGGCTCGATCGATGATGGCGAAAGTATCTGCAGTGCGCTTCCAAATGTTGATGAGCAAAGCGTGCAGGAAATCTGAGGCATGTTGACGAACAGGATAATCCTCGGAGTAAGTGAGTGAGAGAAGGACAACCAACTTTCGGAGCGGACTGTCGACTGCTGTCTTGTCACTATAGACGCACTTATAGATGATTGGTGATGGGGGCCAATCCAGGAGATCGGCGATATGAACCGTCATGCTTACAATTCGATTTTGCAATTGGAGAATCAAAGGAGATCGGCCAAGATGTAATGCTCTACCAAGCTCATGTCCTATTCCTCCAAGTTTTGGGTGGTGAGGGTTTCGAGATTCTCTTCTACCTGAACTACCTCTAGCTTTTGGTAATAAATTCATTCCACAAGGGGTTCGACGAATCGACTGCTCGGACAGAGGTGGATCTGAATGTGCACTCTTGCTTTCGTGTTTCGGAAAAGACACTGTTTAGTGCTGCTCGTAGGGCTGGTGAGTACACCCAGGTGCTTGAAATGTGTTGTAGATCGTGCTTAGAGAGGGTGTTGGCGAGGTGTGATGAGGATGAGGATGAGGATGAGGATGAGGATGGAAGTTCATAACGGAATTGGGAATGCGAAATTGATTAAATGCAAGAAGATCCAACTCTTATGATTGAAAGCCCTAGAATGTCAGGATGATCAGGACGACATTAGGCGTCATTATCCTGATGGAGTAAACTGACTTGAATATGTATATACGTGCCAGCACTTGCCAATGTTGTTTGCTCAATGGCTAGGTCTAAACGGTGGCCTCGATCATTGGAAGAGTTCACGTATCACCTGGCGAATCGTTCGCTTCACCAAATCGAGGAAGAATGCATGTGTAAAGTGATTGTAGGACCTAACCAAGAGTTCGAAGTAACTCGCTAGGAGAAGGTGGGTATCAACGCTCGAAAAACAACGCGAACTCCGATGAACTTTTCTGCAACCATCCATCAATCAATGCAGATCCACGCAGTCATGTCGAATACTGCTGGGGAAGTCTCTACCAAAGCTGTCAAAAATCAAAAAGGTTTTTGCCAAGGTCTGTCTAAGTCCCATCCAGAAACACCAAATTGTGCCCGGGAAACGGGTTGTGTGTATGCCACATTCATGCAATAATAATCGTCCTCTTTCAATTGTTCTCGTCAACGTAGGCCTGTGGGTATGATTCCAAGATGTTCTGATAAGAGTCAGCAGGCTTCTTCATGTTTGCCATCGTCTCCATATCCACAAGCATCTCCTTCGGGTAGTCTTCGGCGTCCTTGCGCATAACGTAATCATCCATAACGGCAACCACAAGAATGACGATGGCATTTCGGAGGGCGCTATGCTCAGGTGTGTTTTTGTAAACATATTTGTAGATAGCGGACGGAGGTGATCGATCCAACTTGGCAGCAATTGCGTTCATATAGTCGACAATGTCATTTTGGAGGCGTGGGATGCCCAAGAAGTCGGCAAGTACCTAAAGCTCGACTAATGTGAAATCTTTTTCGAGGGAATCTTCATCGGTAGGGGATTCATTGGGCTTCAGTTGGACCAACTTCAACTCATGTGTCTCGCTCAAGCTTGGCTTTAATACTCGATAAGCGGTATCGATAAGAATCGATGCCAGAATCGTTAGGAATCGATTTTATCGATCCAGTATCGATTCTAATTAGTCTGCCCTGCACTAAAATTACCCCACTATAAATAAAAAGTCATCGTACGACGAAAGCTTTTCTATTTTGTATTGTTTTTTGTTTATAAGCTATTCTTAAAGTTGCGAATATATTTAATAAATTCAATTAGTTGAGTATATCGTACGAGTAAGTGTTTATACAAAAGTAAATTATAATCACGTGGAATTAAGCGGGAAGTTATTTCAACGTTTATATTTTAAGAATTCTATATACAAAAAGCCTATTATATAAATCTAATAATCGTACGAAAGAGAAAAATAATCGTACGGGAAAATAAAAGCTTCTTCTTAGTTTCACTACTTAGTTACTTGTCTCGAACACTATCGCAAAAGTGAGAAGTTATCGTCCGAGGCTCCATTAAAGGTGTACACTTCCCCACTAAGGATTTATCGTGTCGTACACTGCACAAAGGGAGAAAGAAACCTTATTAGTACTTAAATAAAAAAAGTATACGTACTTAAGCTATAATAATAGCATTAGATTGCGAAGATCTAGTTTCGCCGTCGCTAGCAAAGGGTAAAGCCTTGGGTTTCTTGGGCGTACGAGGACTTTTCGGACTTCTTCTACCCCGTCCTCCATTAGGCTTGCGCTTATTATTGCCATTATTACCACCACTTTGTCTACTTTAGCGGCAACGTGCACTATGATTTGGCCATTTGCAGTTGCCACAATACCCACCGAATTGCCTTGGGATACGACGGCATTCGAGGAAAATCGTACGGTCGAGTTCGAGTCGTACGCATTCCCGGCAAAGAGCGTGACTCATATCAACCCCCGCTCTCTGGATGAAGAGCGCGTTAATATACGACGGGCGACTTATTTTAACTTGTGCTACGGTCACGCGCGCGCCATTAATTAGCACGTCGTTACTAAGTATAGCTAAGTAAGCCTACTGAGCAGTATTATAGCACTATATGATATTAGTATAAATCGTACGAGAAAGATAAAGATCGTATACTTTGAGCCAATTATTAATCGGCGACTACAAGCGTTTATATGCCATTATTTGGAGGCGGAGGAGGGGCGAGAGCTTTAAACGCTTAAAAGAAAGCGGCGTAAAGGACAATCCTAGGCGCGTTAGCGATCGTAAGAAGATAATAGAGTCGTACGAATTAGTTATTGTTATTAGTTATAGTATTAAATTGTGCTGCGTACGCGTTAATTGTTTATTTACCTCTAAAAAACTTCGCGATATACGCACAAAAAGAAAACTTACTTATTAATTAAATTAATTAGATAAATGGCAAAAGTAAAAGCTTAAGAAGACTTGCGTAGAGTTATTAGAGTCGTACGAAGCGTGGGGAAAAGTGGCGCGTATAAGAGGATCTAAAGAAAGAAAAGAAGTAATGAAAGGAAAAAGAAGCCTTTATATAGGTAGAACCCTACTATTTTCGCGCTAAAAGTGTTTACACCGTTTTTATCGTTTCGTACGAAGCTTTATCGTACGAAATTAGCCTTATTTGGATTAATATTGCATAGTTACTACTTTTTCCCGCCGCATTTTTTGTATAATTAAACGCTTTTTACGCACGCTTACAAAAAGAAGAAAAAAAGCAAATATATTGGCTTTCGTACGGATATAATTAGATATTACAGCTTTTATTGCTTCGTACGAATTGCAATTAACTATTTTCAAAGAAAGTATTTAAAATCTTACTCTTTTTCTAATATTTTAAGCATTCTTTTATTTTAATTGTCTTTAGATCTATTTATCCTTTATTTTATGAGACCGTACGACGAACTCCTGAAAAGATTCTTTTTAGTTTATCGCTTATTAGTAGAATAAAAAGAATATTAATAGTTATAAGTAAAAGCTTAAACTAACGTTGTTTTTAATTACTTCGGCATTACTACTTAAAAGCTCCAACTTTTCTAAAGTCGTACGACTCTTGTAAATTATAGTCCTCGTACTCGTCTCCATTTATTGGCCGAGTAACTTGCTAAAGCGATAATGCGATTTAATTAAAAACATTAAATTCTTTTGATTTTTAAGATGAATTATCGTACGAGAAAAGTACGGCGGCGAGTATAGTAGCCTCGTCTCGATACTTCTCCCAAAGCGTTTTTACACTTACTAAAATTGGCTTTAATTACTTTTTTGGTTAATTGACTTTAATGTACTTCGTACGACGAATAGAATTAAGAATTAAAATAGTAGTATATAATAAAGATATATTTGTTTTTATATAATACTTATTAAAAACTGTATACGCTTTTTTAATTCGAAGAATAAAGTCTTTATTTTTTAATTTTCTTTTTTTGAAATTTAATTATCGTACGATTATTAGCTTTTTAGTTTTAAGTTAAAAGAAAAGAGAATTACTTATAAGTGTATTTTAGAAGTATTTAATTAAAATATCTATTATAAAAAGGATCGAATTAATAGACGTAGAGTTTTTTTTAGTGAAAAGAGTAGCCCGCGAGAAAATAGTAAGAAAGTCTTTAATTGTACGAAGCTTTTTCCAATCTTAGAAAATCAAAATATCGACTTTAAAGTTTTTTTCGTAGTTTTAAATATATTTTTTAATTGCTTCTCGTTTTTGAAAAAAAACAAAAAGTATATCGTATTAACTATTTTACTTCGTACGATTATTAAGTGGAATTATCTTTCTTATAAATTTACGAAACTCTTTTGTTCGAATAAGTAATCTACGAATATAAACAAAGATATTATAGCTTTAATTAAGCGGGTTTAATAATCGAAATTTGAGCTTTTTCTCTTCTTCGTTTGTTCGTTGTTTAATTCGATTTTAATTATCGTACGATTTAAACTCTTCTATTTTAAGTATATTTGCAAATAAGAAAGTTTGTACGGCAAAGTTGATAATATAGTTTATATAACGAATACGCTAATAATTTGCTTTTTACTCTAAGTTGAATTCCTTCTTTTAATAAGCCTCTATATATCGGCAAAGAATATTATTCGGAGTAGTATTATCGGTAATAATCGCTTTAAATTTTCGTACGATACTATAATCTTTAAGTATCGGAAGAAAGATAAAGAATTAGTTTTCTTTATTATAATTAAGTACTTTCGAAAGAGTAAAAAGAGCTTTTTGTCTCTTAGAAAAGTGCGTAGTGAAATGTGCGCAAATTGCTAAAAAAAGCTATCGATTCGAAGAAATCCAAATATTAAAAGAAATATAGATTCGTAAGAATATTAATTAAAGTTCTCGTCGTACGATATTTTTATAAGTATTTTAAGCTTTATTAACTTTAATAGCAATTTAAGAGTAAGTTATTGTAATCGTATTCTCGCATTCTCGATTAAATGCTTAGTATAAAGTATAGAATTTAAACTATTCGATAAAAGCGTAAAATAAGTTTCGTACGACAATCAAATTAATTAAAGCTTCTATGATAATTGTTTTATTAAATTGCGCTTTAAAGATCTCGGAATCGAAGTTATCGATCTCGCTAATTATTTAAGCTTAATAGTAAAACTAGTTTAATTACTGTACGACGATTGTTTAATTTGAACTTAATTTCTTCTCGATTTTGATTTAATGTATTAACTCGAGATACTTCTTTATATTTAAAGAGATATTCGTATTGTATAGCTTTTTATATTTATCAACTGTAGAATCACTAAAACAATGAGAGTAATAGAGAACGTTTTGATTCTCGTCAACTATCGAATTGCGACAATATTGCTAAACTGGAGATCTTTACTTCTTTTTTTTCGTTTGAGAAGTTTCAATTGAATTTGCAGTTATTAATCGTGTAAATAATGAATTTAATTCGAGTAAAAAAGACATTTTGAAGATATTTCTTTGTGAAGTTATCGTACGAAAAAGAAAAGATTAGAAGTGGAGAAAATTAGCGGTAAAGAATCGATACCGTATCGATAAGATCGATTCTCGCGATACTTAATTAATACTAGTAAGAATCGATTCTATATCGATGCCTCAAGTATTAAAGCCAAGCCTGCGAGGATCCATAGCTGCACCAATCCCATTGCCTCTGCTCTGTCGGAATCCTTGTTCTCCAGTTGAGTGACTGTAATTAATTGAGTGTAGATCAACTCCACCAAAATTTCCATAATGGTTGCCGTTGTCTCCGAGCTTTTATAAGGTTTCGTCTGAGCCTCAATGAATTCGCTGTTGAATGCAGCACGGAGCTTCGGGCAACATTGACATGCGAAGTCTTCGTGGACAACGAATTTCGTCTCGGTGTCTTCGTCCTTGGCAACGAGGATTACCATTTGAGTGGAATTGCTACAAGCTGTTAGTTGCGCTTACCTACGTCTTTGACTAGGAAGCATTATCTTACTCGAATCTTCGCCTCTTCTCTGCCTTCTTTTTGATCTTGGGTGGTGATTTTGGAGACTTCATAGTCAGGTCGCTGCTTCCAATGTTAGGAGCCATGACCGGGTCGCAAGTCTTTGAGGTGATCAGCGATCAAGGAGGAAAGCGTTTAGATTTCAGTTGTTGAGCGCAAGAATGGCCTTGAAGTGGCTACATTTTGTTTTCCGAGAGCGATGAACGTATTGTCGAATCGATAGTTTGTGTCTGACCTTCGAGGAAGTTGCTCTCGAAGGCGGCGTTGAGGATGGGCGAATGATAAGTGGAAAAGTCTTTGTGCACGATGAAAGACTTGGCATCTTGAGAAGTACTATTCATCCCTAGAACTCGAGTTCAACTTCCCAACATCCCAAAGACATTCATGTCGCATTATCGCAGAGATCTTCCAGTTTGTCAAAGTATGCCATTTCAAAAAGGAGTTACAGGAGTCCATTGTGCATTCTCTTATCCTATCTACTCCGAGACTAGAACAAAGCATCTTCTACTACAAAGGGGCCAATGTCTTTGCGCCCATTCACCATCTTGGGCAAAAGATACAGCGTTCGGGTCTTCTTCACCTCGAGTCCAGCTTTCCCGAAATATCTTTCACTCTCATAACTCCATTGAACGTTCGCACCCACCCACTGAGCCATGCCGTTCACGTACGACTGCACATCCAAGTCAAGAGGACCGCCCCATCGAGGAACCTCCAGATACAGCTTGTTGAACCTCACCACCATGCCAGCATGTAGCTTTACCGTCCAGTCGACTGCCCCCTGGACATCAATGTGGTGCTCTTTCATGGCGATTGTAATAAGGTTGTGTTCATCATCCCCGCAAGCCTGCTCTTTGTTGTATGATAGAACGTCCTGTGATGATGTTAGTTCATCAATATGTTTAAGTTATTTGGAAGCTTGTCTACTGTAATTCCCTTGCAAAAGAAGAACTTACATTGGCGATGATGGTCAAGTCAATTGCGAGAGACTCTAGCTCTCGGATGATGGGGTGTTCCATGACCTCGTCAGGTAAATCCATGTCCATCTCTAGAATGTTGAAAGATGGTCTCGCGCCAATTGTCCGTTTTCGGACCTCCAAGTAGCTAGCGATATCTCGGATATGCGACCTGGATCGATCTTCTGCTTGCTGTGCCGTTCCCTGTAGGTATTCTTCCCAAGTTGTGAGGAACCGTCTTTGAAATGTTGGAGTTGAGATTCGAATTACTCGAGACCAGAACCTGGACATTCATTAGTTAAAGCTTTGGTCTCGAATAGATTTTGAGAGAAGAATAGTTTTCGGGTCAACTTACTGTCGTGCAACTTCGCCGCCGATCCACTCTCCCTCCGGACGAGCTTTGAAAGGATTTCGAAGAGCGTCCATGATAACTTCTACCTGGTTCCATACTTCAGTAGCCTCGGATTTATCAGAGTGCTCGTCGAAGATGAAGAAGAGGTTCATGAGATCGCATGCACTTCTGAGCTGGTCTTCCATCAATATCAAGTTAGTCTGGACCAGGCTGTGGAGTGAATTGTTGGCGAAAATGGAAAGTCACTTACCTCTTGTCAACCACGGATATGACAGCCCTGTCAGAAGATCTACACTATTAGTCAGTAATGCACAGTTGAGAAATCTCGAGAGGTGGACACTCGCTGAAATTGCACTTGTCAAACGCCTTCTGTGCTTCTGGGGTGAAGGCTCCGAAGCTCGCTGCCCAATCCAGACATTCCTGCTTGATATCAGAAGTATGAGGGTTGAGTCGTCGCGGCCATTTCCAGTTGGCTTCCAAGTCCATCAGGCCGATTTGCTGAGCCCTCATATTGGAAATCTCGAGGTAGAGTGAGGAACAAGAGTGAGAATGATAGTGATACAGGACCGGTTCATAAAGAGAATCAGACTGGTAAGAAAGAATAAGACCTCGTTTCGCCTTTTGTAGGTGTGATTTGAATGAATATATGTTAGCTCATGTAGCACAGACGGGGGTTAGACTTCCAGTTTAACGTTCCTGTCACCAGCTATCTAAGATCCATGTGCCTACTCCGTATCAATTAGTAGTTTCTTCTCACTGCCCCCACCAGAGTCTGGTCATGTCAAGCCTTCCAAAACTGCCAAGTTGCCGATCGCAGAATGTGTGGAAATATTCACAAACCATGCAGTCAGTCGGGTTTGTCGACGCACCGAACCTCCCTGGATGGTCATTCTTTCGGCGCAAAAATCCACTTTTTCTACAGGGTTTTAGAAATCGATATCATGATGTTCCACTTTTCAGATTGCGTCGATAGCATTGGATTTAGCATGTGTGATTGTTTCTAACTGAGGTTACAGAAAATCGTTGCATTCCCTCGTTGGGGGACCCCTTTGAGGCGAGGCTCGCTTATTTCGATGTTGGATCCACAAATACCCCTGACTTATGGTAGCACAAACAATCCCGACTTCTTGACTCAAAAGTCTCGAGTCTGTGCGGATGTACCATTCCGGTGGGATGTCTGTGATCCATTGTTCACTTCCAGGATCCCTGCAGAGAGGCAGGAATTCC
Organism: Phialocephala subalpina; assembly: GCA_900073065.1. NCBI lineage: Eukaryota > Fungi > Ascomycota > Leotiomycetes > Helotiales > Mollisiaceae > Phialocephala > Phialocephala subalpina. Next base: position 3,268,120 of record FJOG01000001.1, read on the forward strand.
AATCGGGGGTTTCCAGTCATGCATGCAGCCCTGCCGGGTGTCACGCACTGGGTCTCTGATTCTCTCGGGATTTGACGCGGTCCCACGAATAGAGCAGAATGGTAGGCTCTCTAACCACTCGGAAGATTTCAGAAATATTGGGTTTCGGGATTTCGAGAGATCGTCAAGCTGCGCCTTCGAAAAGAAATTGATGTGAAACCGCACTTAGCGAGATCATTGGTTAGGGGTTGTGGTTACATCGACTTCGGGGGGCAAGAAGAAGGAGACCAGGGTAGCTTATTCGGATGAACACCCGGCGAAGATGTGGGGTGAAGACTCGAAGAGTCAGTGAAAAAGATACGAATGCCAAGAACTAGACAAGATGATTTTCAAGTTAAATTCGAGACTATCAGAGTTTCCCTAGATGTATGACCTGTGCTGTTGATGGAAGATTGGGTCTGAGACAAAACACCGGCAAGAGTACGCAAAGCAAGAGTAAGACGAACTCGAGTATGATTGTTTATATGCGTTGTTGCTCTGGTAGTTTAGAAGAATAACTCCTATTTGTGCAATATAGCCGTATGTTCAAACAGTTCAATTAGAATTGGATCAACATTCTCCAGCACTTTCATCCACACCCCGAGACGACACCATTCTATCTTAAACCATCTGATGTCGTTTTCCCTCATCGCTCTGAAGGCTCTCCGTCTCAATATATACTGTCGTCTCCTGTATTATGTGCTTGTCGCTTGAATTGTCATCACCAAGTCGCTTCCACTTTCCACTCGCAACACTAGTTCTAACCCTCCCAGTCGAAGATAGAGTGTCCAAGGGTGTCTGCGACTGGCTACGGTCGAGATTTCGACTTCCAGAGCGGGCATAAGCCTTGCTCCTAGATGCCGAATCGTTGCGTGTGCCGTCGAAGTACTTGCGGAAGAGCATGCGGAGGGCTGGGAGGCAAGCTGCCATGAGACCGAGGCCGCTCTCAAGCTGGCACCAGATGGAGATGTAACCATTCCAGTCTATACAATGGTTGGTTAGATTAGGCCTTGGGAACAAAAGAGGGCGAAACGAGTAACTCACAGAGTCGATCTTTCTCAACGAGGTAGTACTGAAGGTAAGGAGCACGAACGATGGTAGCTGTGCTGGCGATAGCAGCAAGCCCGAGAATAACCATGACGGTGCTCTTGGTCCGCCGAGACATCTGCAGCTTACGAACGATCAGGTAAGGAAGGATAGCGCACGCCCCTGCATGTCAAGATCTCGGAATTAGTTCACTGCTTTTGTGTGTTTCGAGAGCAAAATGGCAAGTCTTAGGAGCGTATCTACAGCATAGCTGGAGTGCATATAGAGTAATGCACTCTAGAGACATGCCGAAAGGAGGAATAATTCTGGAGAAATTGACACTTACAGTCGGTGACAATGCCAACGGCTGTCCAAGCATAGCCAATTTTGACGACCACCATGAAGTCGCCACATTTCCCGAGTAAAGGGTTCCAGTATGCTCTGACAGGTCGGCAGTAGAGAAGTGAGGCCAAAATTCCAATGATGGCCATGACTGTTGCCACGAACTGCATAGTGTAGAGCGACCAGCGGTAGATTTTCTCATTCGTTATTCGCAGCAGTGTGAACACTAACGATGCCTTCACGAGCGGCATGGAGATGCCGTAGATCACCTGCGAGTAGAGCATATACTCAGCGCATCGTATCATGAGATATGTGTTCAAGTCGACGTCCCGAGTACCTAGCCCGTAATGGGCGGCTTTGATAGCGAAGATACTGCTACACAAAAAGGCAAGCTAATCGCCCGGTGGAAGAAAACGAGTCAGCCCAATGATCACAAGTTTGGGCAGAGCCGATAGAATCTAGCTTCCTGATAAAACGACCGAAAAGGAATGAAATGATGTTCCTCACAACCGCATGCCTTCCAATAGTTCATGAGAAAAGTGGAAACTTACATAACCCCAAACGGCGAACGTATCCTCCCAGCCCCAGACCCTCATTCCACCAGCTTTCCTCACCATCCACGCCCGAACATAGATTCTCAAGCCGACAATTATCGTAGCGATGATAGCCGTGATCAAGACAACGATAACGAGTGTTAGGGCTAGACCCTCCGGAACAATAGGCGGCTGAGAGTAGGCGGCAGCAGAAAGAATGGCCCCCATCTCGGCCTGGGAGGGTTGAGAAGTGTTTGTGCTCATATTGAGATGTCGTACAAAATGCAAAAGAATGGCTTGTATGAAAAATAAAGGTCAAGAGAGCGTAAAGTGGTCAACTGTTGCAGCTCGCGACAGGTTGTTCGACGATTAAGACAAACTTCATTCCTTTCTCCAAACGTGATCGACAAATGTTGCCCCACATGAAATGAGAACCGTTGAGATTAACCGGTGGTCGGTCTTGGATCACTTTGCATTGTTGGTTCATGCTTCCAACATTCATGGAAGGTAAAGCCGCAGATCCTTATGGCATGGTCTGAAATAACGGCGCCGACCGAAAATAGCCCAAGCTTTGGGCAGACCATACTCATGGGTCTTTTTGACAGGTGGAGCTGGGGATGCAGCAAGTTCCATGCCGGGACTCAAAATCCCTGTCTCGGCCCAGGGAACTTTTTGTTTCGGACCGTTCCTTTAAGGTTGGTTGATGTAACCTTACCCTTTCGGAACAATTCGCTTCCCAGAACGCGTAGCACTGTAACCCAATTAATATACTGGACAGGCAAGAAAGCGGCGAAGTTAGCAGGGCCTGCGTAGGTCTTCTGAGGAGGAAAGGCTTGAACCAGGGGCCGTGACATGCTTTTTCCCCCACCCCTCATTGCCTCATTTTCTTCCACTTTTCATAGCCTTCTCTAAAAAATTTCGAGTCTCCCTAAGCTCCTCTTACGCAGCTTTTACACCAGAAACAAACACTTTCAGCATGCTCGGAATATGGGGGGCTGCGCCGGCCAGAGTGCCAACAGATACCATCGTTCCTGTCCACTTCTTTGACGATACCCCACTCTGGCGAGCATTTGTGTTGTACTCCATGTTCGTCTTCGACGATGTCCTTGACGCTGAAAAGCTTCGAGACAGTCTCGACACCTTAGCACGGCGTGATGGCTGGCGGAAACTTGGCGCTCGCATGCGACGTAATGTAAGGCAGAATCACAAACATTGAAGGCCATGTTCTTATGTAGCTGAAACACGTCAGGCGAAAGGAGAGCTCGAATACCATGTTCCGGCTGCATTCACAAATGGTCGCCCTGCTCTGGCCTACTCTCACGTTCATCATGATATGGATACCACAGATCATCCTATTGCATCCCGTCTGCCGAAGCCAAGCACTCGACCATCCATAGTGGGAGATCCGGATGAGTTCCGCAGTTTGTTCCAACCCGAAAGAGGTCCAGTGAAGCTAGACGACTACCTGAATACAGACCGACCTCAGCTAGGCCTTCACATCGTGTCATTCAAGGACAAGACGATCATCTGCCTGTACTGGCCACATACTCTCATGGACGCCATGGGCAAAATGGCCCTTCTCGATGCTTGGATGCTGATGCTTCAAGGACGTGCTGAAGACATTGTATCGCCACAAGGAGGAGCCACCGATGACGTCGATCCTTTGGCAGAGCTTGGCAAGCATCCCACAGAGCCTCACAAGCTCGCAGGCCAACGATTGTCGATGTTCGGGTTGGCTCAGTACGGCGTCAGCAACATTATGGACTTCTGCCGCACCCAAGAGAACCGCATGGTATGCGTTCCAGCCTCATTCGTGACCAAGCTTCGCGAAACAGCCCTCAAAGAGATCGCCGACGACAGCGAGAAACCTCCTTTCCTCAGCGAAGGCGACATCCTCTGTGCCTGGTGGACTCGTGTCGCCATATCCCACCTGCCGCAAGATTCGCAGAGAACCATCGTGCTCAACAACGCATACTCGCTTCGTGCGCCACTGGCTGCTGACCTGCTTCCCAGTAGCAGTGTATACGTGTCGAATGCCATCGGGTTCATCAATGTGCTGCTCCCCGCGCACGAAGTTTTCAGCAAGCCTCTCAGCTACGTCGCTTCCGCGATCCGGCACTCCATCAAAGAGCTCGGCACACGTACCCAGGTTGAGGCCTTCACTGCCATGTGGCGAGAGTCGCAAGGTAAACTCCCGCCGTTCTTTGGTGATCGTGGGATGCATATGATCACGTTCTCGAATTGGAGCAAAGCGAGGCTGTTCGAGACTGACTTTTCGGCCGCCGTGATCAAGCCCGGTAAGAAGTCCAGGGGGCCAGGGGTGCCGTCGTATATACAGAACAACCAGTTTGGATTAATTCTTCCGAATGGGTTCCCTATCATTGGCAAGGATGCTGACGGGAATTATTGGCTGTCGGGGTACATGAATAAGGGACATTGGGGGAGGATTGAAGAGCAGCTCGCAGGCGATAGCAGGGAGTAAACAGAAAAATGCATTCATGTATATTCTTAGCCAAGTCGATGCATATCCGAAACAAAGCGGATGAAACACATGCTAGTCCAAACCTGAGCAGAGTATGAGAACAATCATAGCACCGAAGACTTTGTGAGCAAAACCAAATACAGCGTATGCAGACGAATGAGGTGTAACAAACTCAAATTAGGACACTTGGAAAGACTCCCCTTCCCTTCGAAAGAAGCAGGGTAACCAAAGTAGAGAGCATATGCATAATTTGTCCAACTGCACTCTGCCGCAAGAACGTGAAAGATGAACTACGCCGTATAGGCTTGATTGCTCATGACGACAGACAGCATACTCGCAAAAGCAATGTGTAGCCCAGCATGACCAAGCCTTGAGAACCATCAAATCACGCTTTTAGCTGACGCTCAGCCTGCTCATTCTTTAGCTAGCTATGCCTAATGGCAAGTGACGCTAGGCTCTGCATCATACCGAAGGCTATGAAGTCTCCGGGACTAAGAAGTCCGTCATGTTCTTCGTTTTCCTAGCCTGATCCCTAGTCATAGTTAGAAGGCCGGTGGTGAGAAGGACAATCATCTCGAGTAGCATTTCCCGAGGGAAGTCATTCGTGCCATTCTCAAAGCTCTGTACAATGTAGTCGAACGAAAACTCAAAGACGAACCATTTGCGAAGTGGGCTGTCCTTAGCCGTGTTCTTGCACACGTAGCTGGAAAGGTTGCTAGGTAGCTTTTGATGCGCGGTCGCAAGTGCATCTAGCCCACGAATAGTTGTGTTCTGCAATTTTGGGATTAAAAGTTTGTCAGCAAGCACCCAGAGCTTGGTCAACCAACGACTGTGAACAAAGAAGACCTTCTCTTTAGGCACCGGTTCTAAGGACTTCTGGTCAAGAATTTGGTCGAGATCTAACTTTTGGGTATACAGCTACTAGAAGACGAGGGAGTTAGCAATTGCCCTTTCAAGAATGTTTCGGGAGAATGTCTCAAGAGATAGATCATGAGACATCCCTAAATAAGAAAGAATTTGCATCCCGTTTGCTTACATGTGATACAAGCCTGGCCACGTTCGCGTCAAAATCATCCTCGAAGCGGTATTCCTGATTTTGCCCTTCTATAAAGTTGCTATTGAAAGCGGCTTTTAGAACAGGTGAGTGGACGTCGCAAAATCCTTATGAACGACAAAGAATTCGGCTTTCGGCGCGGTTCCTGCAAATAGCTTGACTAATTGATGGGAATTCCTATTATGGTAAGCTAGATATGCGAAAGGAGAAATGGTCTTCTAGAGGAATACCAAAGTGATGGCTCCTTCTCAGCCTTCTTGGTGGTGGGTCTCTCACTGGGCGAGGCTGGGGACGACATTGTAGGATTTCAGAGAGCTGGCTTTCAGGTGCCCAATTGCTGAAAGTCCAAGCCTTGAACTCTGGATCTTCGACTTCGTAGACGCGCAGCGGTCAGCGCGAACTGGATAGCTGCATTTGAATTCGGAGGACTACTCAGCTAGCCTAGGGGTAAACATCGATGGATTGGAGTTGAACGTTTCTGGATGTGGAAGCAACCAACGGGGCTTAGATTGCATGCAGAGCTTGCCGGGCGAGCTGGCAAGGCGACTACGCCTGCTGTTGAGTCTTCCGGATTGTTACTGATAAGTTCTTCTTAGATATGAAAAGTATCAGACGCGGCGCGGCACAATATTCAGCCTTGTAAGGTTAGTGACATACGCCTAAAACGCAAAAAGCGTGACACTTATCAAGAACCCTGAATCCTTACTTATACAGTGTGTGTAAAGTTATGCACTGTTCATCAATGGGCTTGATATTCGTTCGAAAAGAAAATCTCCCAACTCGCAATTCAATGATCTATAAATCTAATCATGTGGCTTATTCACGTGACTAGCTTGCTTCGCAATTCGCAGTACTTGAGACAACAACTAATTTGCTTGGCTTATGACTGGTTTCAAAAATTTGCCGAATGATGGAGCACTTCATGTAGCTCTACGTATGAATAGTCAACTCGCTGCCTGGGTTGAATGTATTTCCCAACCTCCACGAGCCAATATAAGACCCCTCAATACGTCAATGTCCGTGTCTTGATTTCAGGTCGCACATAAAGTTTCCATAATGTCCAAATATTGAAACTTTCAAACTCACAGATAAATCCCCATGATTATACCAATCTAAAGACTACTTAACATGCATGACTCGAGTCAACGGTAGCGCTTTCAATGTCCCAGCTTGCCTGGGCTTTCTTGGAATCCAAGTCCATCCTGATATCAGCACGGCTTTCTGGAAGAGATGTTGAATCCAGAGCAGCTCTGGCTAAAGTCTGCTGCAAAAATTCATACAAGGTTGGAACATTGAGAATACTAGTCAATGGTAGAAATAGCGGGGTACATACTAACGAGTAAATCTGTGGTGGGGATCATTCTTCTGGTACGATGAATCTGTCCAAGTCCCAGCGATTTATCTCCAAATCTCGTGAGGCTAGCACCTGGGCCCAAACCGCGGCCATTTCGATGAAAATATCAAGAGTGAAGTATCTCTCGGACTTGGCATAGAGTTCGGGACGAAAGTAAAACGCTACGTGTCAGACCACCCACTCGCGGAGGGGAGAGCCTTTTGATGTGTGGTTAAATACATATTTAAGCAGACTGACTGGGATCCTCATCCTCTTGGCGCAAATAGTGTGTAGCATGCTGATGGTGGCTTCCTTTAACCTCGGAATGAGTAGTTGGTCGGCAAGAATCCAAAGCTTGACTAAGCAGCGGCATTGCGTTTGAGTAGGGTCCTCCGAGTCTGAGAGTTTGACATCTTCCATGTCTATCTTCGAGTTGTAAAAATATTGTACCAAGAGATGACGACATTGTCATCGAAATTGGAATCCTGGTTGAAATTGTACTCTTGTATCTTACTTTCGATAAAGTCACTGTCCTGATCGAATGTTGCTTTGAGGACGGGGGAACGGTGTATAGCATATTCTCGGTAGGTTCTGAAAGGGGACGCATCGGGATTTCCAGAGTACAGCGTAACAAACTGCTGGGAGTTACCGTTCCTAGATACGTCCAAAATCAGCTACCCCCGCTAAATTCATAGAACCTCAATCACCCATCTTTGCTGGGGCATTTCCACAGCGTAGTGCTCAAACTGCCTCGCCGAGAATGAGTTTCAGGGGAGATTACCAGAGTTGAGGCCTCTTGTTCTCAACCTTCCTGCTCAGTCGCTTACTGGCCGAGGCGGCAGTAAGAGTATCTGCCGAGGGCGTGTCAGAGGATGTTTCGCTGGTCATAGAGGAGAACGAAGGATGTTTGATATGAAGGTATGCTGGACGAAGATGTGCCTGCAGAAGAGTTTGTGCTTGTGAGTCAGCCATTGTTGCGGCGGATCAAGACAGCAGGGGCATTGCAAGAGATGGAATATAATTGAAAAAATTCGAAGATGTGGTGTAACGGGAAGACCTGCGGTGGGCATTCAAGTGTTGCAATCTCTGGTACATGATGTGAAAATTGGAAGGTAAGTAGTTCTGTCCGCAGATAGATATCTAGTCAAACATTTACGGAAAGAAAAATTAAAAAGGATAGTATAAATGAAATCCCGCACTAATTGGGACATCCGACACCGAGAACGCGATGCAATCAACGATAGTAAAGTGAGGAGGCAATGAAAGGATCGCGCATCGAGGGTTGATTAATGACCAGCAGTGCTTTTATAGGCCCCCCATAGTCCCAAGTGTGGAGCATGCAGCATGAGCGAACTAGAGTGCAGACATGCTTAGTTTCCATGGGTCACCACGGGCCCAATCGGTGTTCATACCTAGTTTGTAGCCATCATGCGTGACCGTAAACCGTGTTCAGAAAGTATGGATTGCAGACATTCTCGATTTTCTGGCCAAGGTAGGACAATCGACGAGAGTAACTTAGGCTGAGATACTGGATGTTGCAAAAAGTCAGAATATTGTCGAGCAATCGAAAAACGGCGAGAAAGTCCCAGCAGGGTTGGGAGATTGAGAGAATGGGTACTTCGATATGAAGATCACACTTCTGTCACTTCTGGCACCTTGTACTTCTCCATACTCTCCCAAGCGGCCATCTCGACCGCATCAGACCTACATCTAGAGAGCAAGACGAGCATCTCAATAAGCATACCCCTACGAAAGCAACGCTCCGGACTTTCACTCCGGACAACTTGAAGAACCAACCATAGAGCTCAAAAACACCCACTCTAAGCCCTTGTAGCGCATCATCAGGGTTCTGAGACTGCGTCAAGGGCGCGTTGTACGGGTAGAGAGCAGGATTCTAGAGCTTCGTCGACCCTCCCGACTCTCCCGAGGGGCTTCCGAGCACTTGTAGGCCCTTATTCTTCAGAATATCAAAGGTCTAATACACATTCAGATACCCGGAAAGACAAGGGCCTCTACAAGTGCTCAGAAGCAGGCATAGCGGCTAAAAATTGGCCGTTTGACTGCGGATTTGAGAGATAAATTTTCTTTAAGTCCTTTTTTCTCCTTCTCTTTCTCATCTATAGTGTGAAAAGTTAGTCTTCCCTCCCTTCCCGTCCCTTCTTCTCTCTTAGTTTATATTAACTCTTAAATAAGCACGTATACGCCATCCCTTAAAGAGACAGAGGCTGAGAGGACAGAGGTTAGTTGGGAAAATAGGTCGGTCGGGAAGACAGAGGTTGGAAGGGCACAGTAGGAGGACTGGTAGACTGGCAGACGGGTCTTGACTCTTAGAAAAGCCCGTGTAGCTAGTGGGAAATAACGAGTGGATCCATTAATATCAATACACTCTTTTTGATGACATATGAGCCACACTTCCCCCACGCTGCAACCGAGCCTCAGAACCGCCCCCTGCTCTCACTCCCGTCTCTTTTCTTGGCGAGATCCAGTCGCAAGTGAGCGCACCCAATCAGAAGGCCTCCTGAGCTGTCTGTGCCCTCAGTTTTTTTGTGAGGAGAAAGTCCGGAACGTGCCCCTCTAGGGTACCGTGAGGGAACCTTTGTGCTTGCTCGAGATAGTTACCCACGTCATACTCGAAGGCAAATTGGTAAATGAACCATATACGAAGAGGAGAACCCTTTGCCGTATTCTGATAGACCAACTCACAAGATCCGCTGGTAACACGCTAGCTTCATTGGAGATTACCTTTAATGATTCTATCGCCACGTTTTGGAGCTTTGGAATGAGAAGGCGATCGGCAAGGACCCATAGCTTGATAAGACAATCAATTCGCAGGTCAATCGTGCTGATGGGAGGGCCCAAGTCTGGCTCGCGGATATTGCCAAGGTCGATCTTTTGAGTGTAAAACCATTGAGATAGTATGCGAATAACGTCCTCGTCGAAATCCTCGTCGAACCGGTACTCCTGCTTCTGGCCTTCAATAAACCCGCTCTCGAATGCTGCCTTCAGCACGGGAGAATAGCACGTAGCAAAATCTCGATGGACAATGAAAGGTTCGCTGTCAACATCGGCGTTTGGTGTTTCGGGATAGAGCTTGACGAGCTGGTGGGAGTTCCTAGACACGGTTAGTTGCGCCATTCATAATATTTTAGGTGCTCTAGGTCTTCCATTAGTGTAGCTTACCAAATGGTGGGCCCAGTTTTGGTCTCCTTGCTGCAGCTCTGACTTGCTGATGCTGGCAAGAGAGCAGGAGAGGGTGTCGAACCTGCCATGCCCGTTTCGCGTACTGAAAAGCGGTTTCAATCCCCCAGCCTCGATGTGACAATCAAGGAGACTTGGACAACCTGAGATACACGCGAGTTAAAGAATCGTGATCCTCGCCTGCCGTTTCGAGAAGAGTGGGTTGATAAAGTCTAGCCAAGGTTGGGAAGTAAGAACGCTGTACCATAATCAATCCAGGTCTCCAGAGAAGGTCGTAGTTGTATAGTCATCAACTTTGATGACTCATTCATATCTCAGGACATCGGAACCACAAATCTCGAGGTATATCATGTACTCGAACGGTGAAATATCTCTAAATTTGTTATAAACGCGGCGTCTGAATATTGTGAAATCGGCAAGGTTGGTAAAGCTTCTCTTCCCCTCTTACTTGGTTGGTGTGAAATTGACTTGAAGGCTAGTAGTGTTGAGGTGACTTTGCGTGTTGTTGATTTAGTCGTTCGCGAAGGTCTGAGGGTGGAGTAATGCCCCTGAAACCAGCATTGTTGAACTGCTGTACAGTGCTTATTAGAATGGTTATCGTTGTGTTTCAATAATGAGTCTCTTAATGTAGAGAATTGAGGTTGATACTCACATGCTGCGTTCTTGACTTGTATGCGATTCTGGAGAGGAATCAAGATCTGCAAAACCAATGAAAAACAGGAATACACTCTACAGTAACCAACGACCATCAAAGTCCCTCCCAGGTGGGGCAACTATTCAGACACAGAAAGCCAGGAAGCCTGATCTTCGAAGAAAGCATCGTACATATTCATCATCGCATCAATCATAATCCATCCATTATCACCAAACTCCTATAATAATCCCACAGATCAACGTCGACAAAAGCCAACCCACAATCATACACTCCCCTAATCCGAGTCCTCCATAATATCATCCTCATCCTCATCCTCTCCCAGCGGAACCTCAAATTCCTTCATATCTCTCTCTTTAGCTAAAGCCTCCTTAGTGCTCGTCGGGACTCTTTGCGCTAGCAACTGTACCAAATCCAGCAACATCTCCTTCGGAAAGTGTTCCGGTCTGTCTTCAAATCTCGACCTAGCCACATTCCACGCACACCAGGAGACGAAGAGTCGTCGAAGTGGACTTCCTGGTGCGGTTTTCTCGTAGACGTAGTTGATGCAGCTGGTGCTCGTGGCTTTGAATCTTTTGCGTTGGCGCTCGAGCTCCTGGACGATACTGTTTTGGAGAGGAGGGATGAGAAGCTTGTCGGCCAAAACCCATAGTTCGATTAGCATCTTGTCTGTTAGGGATTTTGTTTGACTTGTTGTTTTGCCCACGTCCAACTCCTGGTGATACATCCACTGCGGTGATGTCAGTTCTCGTCCATTCGGCGATCTTCACTGCCCGATCCTCTGCGCGTGATCGAAGAAGAAGAAACAAAGTCCAAAATGCCGCTCACATGAATCAACAACCGAACAGTTTTCTGCCCAACATCCTCCAACTTATAAGTCTGCGTCTCACCCTCCGTGAACCTAGAGTTGAACGCAGCCTTGAAAACCGGAGAATAATGGCAAGCGACGTCTTTGTGAATCTTCAGTGGCTTGGCAGACTCGTCCTCGGCGGCGAAGAGGGTCACGATGTTTTCGGGATCCCTGGCCATCGTCAATTGTTGATTTGAGAAGACGTAAAGTCTCGAGATGAAGGTGAAGGGGGAGAAGATAGATCGGGTTGACGAAAGCAGAGGTGAAGGTGGAGAAGCGAGGCGGTCGGAGTTGGGGTGCACGTGCGCGATTGCAGGAAAAGAAAGTGAAGAGTGTAAAATGGTTGAGAATAGGGGTGAGATAGAGGACGCACCATCGATTCAAGGGAGTAATCTTCTTTTCTGCTGTTCTGTCGGATCTCCGGCTCGCTGATGGTGTGGCCATGCTGAATGTTTGCTTGGTTTGTAACCGTTCGTAAGGCGGGGCACGATCTCGAAGTCCTCGACTCCTCGTGAGGCGATATCAGCCGAGGACCTCGAGTATCTAAGGAAGTCGTGAGATGAACTGTGGGACTGGTCCTCAAGCCCAAAGGTTGTGACTGTATGCTTTTTCCACTCGAAGGCTCGTGACTCGAGATCTCGACGCGACCGATCTCGAGTTTGACGTCACCAGCGCTCCTTCCCAAAGTCCAGCAGCATCAAAAGCTCACTCTAGAAGTGACTCGCTTGCCCTGTTGAATGCGTGAGAAGGTAGAGTTGATGGACTTGATATCGTTCTCGATGATGCAGAAGCCTTGTTGATGAAAGGAGGTGAGACGTTGAGGAGGCTGGGACTAAAAAATGCCCCTCAGTTCAGCCGACGATCAGCCGTCGCTTGCTGACGATAGGGGCTTTCAGGGCATCACCAACTTCACTTCAGTGAAAGTAGCACTTGCATCGTAAAAGATGCACGAGATCTCACATCTTTTGAGCGCTTCTGAAACAAAAATATATAGTCCTGTAATATGTTGACGTTGGGATATTCTGATGAAGTCAACAAGGGTTGGAAAAGCGTGCTACTTTCCTTCACTTGAATGCCTAGAAGGAGCTATACTGTGAGCACGGTACGATGGCTAATGACTTTTGAGGACATTTGAAAAAGAAGTGTACTTGTTGCAAGCAATATCAGTTGGGATGTTGCAATGAATTTGATAGGGCATTGAGGTCGTGCGGAATTACTACCCCGCTATTTGGACAACTTGGGATGTCGAACACAGTTTTCGAACTTTCGGAGAAGAGTTATGCGTATGTCAGATATAATCAGAGGTTGGAGATCGTGATAAATGACAGTTTGAGGGAATCCCTGCTCCGCTCCACCTTTAGAAATGACAAATTCGGATACGCTTTCCGAACTATGGTAAGAGAAATATGGGTATGTCTGGATCATTTTACGGATCGATATCGTGAGGGCTTTGAGCAAGAGTTGAAAGGAAGCTTTACATCATAACAACTCAAAAGAGACATCACGATCCCCGAATTAGTTTCTGAGCTTTACTTTTCAAAATATGCACCTATCACAATTAGTCGAAAACGGGCATCTTCAAGATTTTTCATCCCGCGGCTTCCACAGCCTATCTGCTGTGCACTCCCAATCTCCGACCACGAACGAACAATCCTCCCCGCAAACACTCTAACCCACAAACCGACATTCCCGTCTCCACGGACGCAGAAGGCGCACACTGAGCCAATATACTCTTTTTCATCTTGGGCATTTCCACGGCAGATTTCTCATTCTCTGTCTCAAAATGATACTTCCTTACCAACCCCTCCCCACTAATCTGTCACCCACAACCCGTCATCCCCGCATTCCCATTCTAACTTCCTCACCACACCTACCAATACCTCCTTCCCGACTCCTCCAACACCACCTTCCCATGTCGCGTCTTGAGTCTGGACTCTATGATGTGATTCGCCATCAAGAGGCGGAGCGGACTTCCTTCTGCATTACCTCCACCTCCACCGTTATAGTGACTATTACCGTGACGGGATTTGGAGAGGTCTAGCGGAGCGGTGTCCTCATAAATCCACCCTGACATCGAAGCCGGAACTCCCATCTTCCACTGCTTCGGATATTCCTCTAGGATGTCGGTGATTTGATTACAGAGCGGGAGGATCTGGAGACGCTGGGAGAGGACTCAGAGACGAACCAGAAATTCTTGGGAAAGCGCGATTTCTCGAGGCCGTTGCAGTGTTGGTCACAATATGGCGATATATTATATCTATCATAATAGATAGATACGATATGAGAAGGTCTATATTTCTGAAATATAATATGATAAAGTTACATTTTTTGGCGTAGCCAAGCAATAAATACGATATAAAGCTTTAAATTTTGGGAATATATTGTATTATTACTAATATTAGTAATATAATATAAAGAGTTTATATCGCGATAAATACAGTATAAATAAGTTCATGTCGCGATTATATTTCGACCCTCTTATATCCCCAATATATATTTCTTCATATTGTGACCAACACTGGACTATTGGGTTTGGAGCGGTTGCGTTGTTATTCGAGGGGGCAAAAAGGGAGAGTTTTTCTTTGTAGCTGCATCGAGTCGTTGTTTTCAAGTCCAAGTCCAAAGAGGACGAGTGAGAGAGGGAAGGAAGGGAGAAGGAAGGGAGAAGGGAGACAAACAGCAACTTGAACCCGGCCTCACCAAAATCCTCAAGCCTGTGGACCTTGGTTATTGCTTCTTCAAAGGAGCCTGTGAATACAGCGCGTAGGACGGGGTCGCAAGCATGCAACTGCCTCGTGAACTATTAAGGACTTGGTTTACTCGCCGGTGTTGATGATGAAGGTGTCGGTTATGTCTGGGTTGCTGGGTCTCACCGTGCTAGCACTTTCTCCCTCGTCCCCGATCTCGGAAAGTGACGAGGAGGATAGTGATATGAAGTTAGAGAGATGAAAGGGAGATAAATACTCAAAAACAGCCATAACCTCAAACTCCCCCTCCTTCGACTCATAAACTCTCTCCCTCACCTCACCAGGCTTCAATCTCGCCGCCTTCTCAACAATCTCAATCGGGTAGTAGTGGTTCGGATTATCTCTCCTGTCATATGGCTTGTTTCTGTGTCAGCGGAATTCTTTCAGTGGAGAGACATCTTTTGTTTCGAGCCAGGGGCAGTAATTTCCATAAGAAATTGTGAGTTGGGGTGCAGCTTGGCAGCGTGCCGTGCGATGTATGATGTGAGGAGGCGGGGGTGGTTAAGAGGAACTCGGGAAGCGAAGGGACGGGGTATAATTAGACAGCGTACAAAATGATTAGATTAGATTAGATTAGATTATATGGTCCTAATCATATTCTAATCTAATCAAGAAAATCATGATTTAATTAATTATAATTATAATTATTTATATATAAATTTTTGCTATTGATTATAATTATGAATTTTATTTTTTCCAAAAGTAATAATCATAATCATAATCTAATCTAATCAAGTTAATCAATTATATAATTAATTAATTAACTTGAATTTTTTTTCTTTTTTCTTTTGGTTACGCTGGGTATAGACGAGGTATAGTATGGCGGCTGCGAGAGGAGGATGAAGATATACTTCGGTCAGCGAGGGCGGTTGAGATTCAACTTGACGTCTTGTTGGGTCGCGGCTTGAGGTTGGAAGTGGATGACGAAAGAGAAGCTTCAGGCGACAATCCTTGAAATGGAAGTCAGGCGCCAAGCTGAACCTGGAGGCATATTCTCTAGTCTTTTGCCATTCAAGAAGATCGAAGACCCTTCGTTGGGGTTGTGAAAGGTAGAAATTCTAGGACACCAAGCTTTTCTGGCACTGGCGAATTGAGGTGAAACTAACTTACCCTCAGATTCCAACACAGCATAGAACATTGGGATAGTGTGCAATAGCTTTGAGAGGAGAGGTTAATTTCTCTCCACCTCAACAAGTGGTAATCACAATCTAATCACAATCAAGGAGCAAGGCATGAAAATGAGCACCTGTTTGCTGCAATAAATTGGTATCCCTCAACCAGCCATTTGATAGCGAAACTACAGCTACATTTGTTGTTCGAATTCCCTTGCCCAATTCCCATAAACCCATTGCCGACCCAGTGGCAGAAAGTATCAACATAGAAAGAAACTCATCATTCGTCATCAAACCACCAGCAAATAAACGCCCATGCTTTCCCTTTTGCTACCTTAGCATCAAGTACGTCGCCATAAAATCAAGAATTGAACGTCCAGCGTACACTCCCATCAAGCGCCATACGCGAGGCGCTCTGCCTTCATCGCTTCGTTAACGCCATCGAACGCCCTTGTCATCATTTGCCTGGAAGAGACAAAGAAACTAGTATCCGTTACTCAGTCACGTAGAAATCAACCTCGTCAGTTTCCTTCGTTGACCCAAATATTCCTTGACTAATCCATGTAGAAATCTCCCTTGAGAATCCGCTCCTGGAAAGCATCGGGCTTCTTTCGCTCGGGTCGAACAGGAGCTGGGGCGGGGGCCGGAACAGCGGTAGGAGGAGCGGGCATCTCGGAGATGCTTTTGGCTCGCTCGTGAATCGGCGTCTTTGCGGGGGAGGTAGAGAAAGAGGGTCGCTGACTCTGTGAGACGGAGCTTTCGGCACGAGTTCTAAGTTGCTCAGACCAGTTGAAGCCACCACCTTCACCTGGACGAGCGGAAAAAGGATTGTCAGAAGCAGTTCTGGGCTTTGATTGCGTGCTTGCCTGTGTCTGAACTTTTGGAGGGGTCACGCCTCCTCCCCTTGAACCAGAGCCAGAGCCAGAGCGAGAACTTCGCGGCCCCGACGGGATGGTGGGTAATTGAGAGGTAGTGTATGAGGGGGTTCTACCGGATGTTCCTGGGCTTCCAGCACCACGCACGCTTCGCAAAGCTTGTGCACCAAATGAGACTCGGCGGGTGAAGGGTGTAGTGGGTTGGCTGCGACCGGGACCTTCGTCGTCATCAATAGCATTCTCATCGAAGGACTCGGATCCAGCAGTTGAGACACTGCCACGTCGAGCACCGAAAGCGAAAGGTGTGTTTTGTGTGGGAGATGTGCCGGATAGGCCAAGTGTGGTGATGGACATGCGTCGGCGTTGATCTTGTGCAGCGGCCGTGGTGATGGGCCCTGGGAACGGAGCAGTCGGACCACCAGAGGTGCTATTGGATCGACCGAAGATGTTGTTGAAGGTCTGGGATGTGAAGGAGCCACGTCGATTCTGGGTGGCAGACCCATTGGGAGGGGTCGTGTCGTTGTTGGAAGACATGATGAAAGGTGGTATTTCGGGGATGGACTCGTTGATTTGTGATCGTGATTTGTGGTGTGAAGGTTGTTGGGTGCGAGAGATTGTGACAATGTCCCTCCGCTGCTCTCTTCAGCTTTGGGGAAGTTGAAGTGCGTGGACTCGCGGTGTTGCTCTTTGTTCGCGATAGGCGGAGATATGCTCGCTCTCCGAGGTCGCCCTTTAATAGATTGCTTTGTCTTCGATGTGTATCTCGAGTGGGCAGCCTTGTTGTCGCAGGATTTCTCGCAGATCTTGCTGTTGAAGCTTTCGATTGCGATGGAAGGGAACTTTTGTTTCGATGGATGGGACGAATGGGAGTGGTGTGCGTGAGGGTGTGGGCAATGAATATGTAGATAGAGGGGGATGGAAGAAGGAAGAGAAGTGAACCACTTATTAGCCTTCAACATCCCAGAAGCTAGTGACGCTAAGGTGACGCAGGCGCTCGCGTAGCTTCCAATGAGAGTGGGTCCTTGTTTGTGCTGCATACTCCCAACCACTCACACTCGACCTCGTCTTGGCCTTGATTGCTTCTTACAAGGGATCCTTGTCGTTTGGATCGCTTCAGGTTGTGTCTCTCTTTCAGGTCAATTGTGGGGTAATCACACCAAACCCAGAAGAGATGGGCAGACACAACCAGAACAACGAACCACAGTCCGACCTTTACATCGCGCATCTTGAATAGCCACAGGCCTTGCTTCATTCCAGAAACGTAGCAAGCCTCACCCGCTCGTCTAAACTTAACATCATGCCATGTGCATAGAGAATGGGAGCAGACAGCCACCTTAGAGTTTCTATGGTGGTCTCACATCACGGTATCATTGGCCTCACCTCGCACAAACAACGTTGGGGCGTCTTACAACGCTTACACGGCATCAAATGCAAGCAAATCCACGAGCGCCGTTGATGGATCTTATATAAAACATGATTGGATATTCGTACAGGAGACACCATACATCTTTCTGCCACACCTGCAGCTTCTGGCGAGCCGTGTCCAGGAATAGTTGGCTCTGGTACTGTACCCTTTCATGTTGTTGAGATAATGTTGCATATTTTGAGTTCGACATAGGTGGCTTCAGTCTCTGGATCCTTCAGCCAAGTCTTTGTTGGCGTCCAATCGAGGTTTACTTGGTCTATATGAAAGAAGCGGTAACAGTTCAAAGAGCAAAAGCATCTTTTTCTCATCGGACGATTCATTCCATCGAGAAAGGTGATCGAACGGACCCTCGAAGATCTCCGAGTGTATCGAGTAATGATAGTCTGTTTGAGACGGCTTTGAACCCCTGAGCATGCTGCGAACCGAGCCAGGGCAATCGTTTCTAGAAGAAGCAAGATGTCGTCGTCACGCAGAATGTGTGTTACTTGGGGGAGATTGTTTGATAAAGAGTGGTCGGCGAGGCAAACTTGGACCCTAGATGTCTCGGGTTCTCTGTGGGGCCAACCTGGAAGGATTCCGAAGGGATGCGTGTGAAGAAGGCAACGTGACCGGCATCACGTGCGGCATAATTTTTAGAGCCTCTCTCTATTGTTGGTAGTAGAAGCTACCTCATGAATAGTATCTCAGTCTTATTTTCTCTTTCAGTTTATCAAATCGTTTCCCTGGTGCTTCATTGAAGTGACTAGCTACGCCACGTTTTTTCAGCCGCATGCGGCTAGTGACCTGAAGCTCGTATCCTCCTTCTCCGTCTCTCATTTCTTCTCACTTCAGACTCATCCATCTTTCCCCAAACCCCATCAAACGATGAGAGAAACAGATCCTACCGCTAAATCGCTCATTTAGGAACCATAAATTACTCATGAGATTGATTGATGATGAGGAAACCCTTCAAAACTGCACCCCGATTTCTCACTGTCAAGCTGAGTTCCAGCCTCACTCAACAACAACTCGAATCGATGGCCTCGACTCTGCACTCTTCCTGCTACACAAGATGTCGAGCTTGTGTGAAGATTGCAAATTTTTTTTCCAGCGGTGGGGCAAGTTCCAGCAGATTGGCTTCAAGGGAAATGTTAATTCCACACGTGATATGAACGTCGTCATTCTGAACGCAACAAATTGATGCCAATTTTGCCCTACCTTGCGAGCCTGTACCCTTACAGAAGTCAAGAACATCGTCAGCAATAACCAGGGAGTGAAACCATTCAGACTTTCCGTCGACCTCAAAGGCAAGAGGTCTGATATTGCATATCATCAAGCTTGATCTTGGAGTGTGTATGGTGGAAATCTGTGTCATTCCAGTATCACGTAAGCCCACCAACATCTATCAAGTTGCTTCTCTGGACTAATACCCAACGGATCAATTGGCATTCATCAAGCGCAGTGAGGTCTTCCCTCGCAATGACTCGAAGCACTTTTTGAATCTTGCCGCATCGTGGCTTTCGGCATATACGACAACCACCAGTGCCATTCGATGTTCGAGAAAGCTTTCCCGATATGTACCTTTCCTGCTCGACTTATTTGTATCCAGCAGCCAGATCGCCCATATCTCTGCTTGATGGCCGACTTTTCCGCTGATCAACGATATGCAACCCTCAATTACTGCTAGGGAAACATAGTGCAGTTCACGCTGCTGACTACCAACATTGACAACTTGCAAAACCGCATACCTCTCGATTAATTATCAAAAACCTACCAACACGCCTGCTTTCTTGCCAAAAGATTTGGATTCGATCAACTCCGGATCGATTCCCTGTGCATTATGCAAGACAACGCGGAAGACCGGCAGATAAAGTCTTCTATGGTGGCAAGTGTATATGGATGCTCGTCTCTCAATTTAGCAGCTTCTCATGGTTGTGATGGTACCGTTTGCTCTTTTGTGGATCGGAGGCCAGAAGATGTGGTGCTATGTTAAGTTGCCATTCCCCATAAGAAACACGAACAGCTTTTCTTATGTGTACCAGCAGACTTCTATCATCGAGGGCTTCTCAGTACCTCACTAGGACGACGCGCATGAGCGTTTCAAAGGCGCTTTCTGGTTCCTAGGACTCTCTACTTCAGCGAGTTTCAAATCTTCTGGCGTGCCAGCCACTGGAAGCTTGTGAGAGCTTTCCAGACGGAATTCCTCCTGCCGTCTGCATGGACATCAACTTCCAATCCCATGATAGGGGGCTCGCTTCCAATCCTACAATGCACGACCTTCGAAAAAGCCGCCAAGGAATATGTTCCGATACAATTCTCTCATACTCAACTGGGCTTCTGACTCATCAAGAAGATAAGTTGGTGGCAATCTTTAGTGTTGCAAGATTAATTCAGAAAGTCAACAGCGACATGTACTTTGCAGATCTGTGGAGGACGAACATGGAATGGCAGCTATTGTGGAGCGTGAATTCAGCGCCCCAAGAAACATCTAGTTCGATATCGGAATCTCGACATAAGCATTTTCCATTTCCGTCTTCGGACCTGAGTCGTTACTGCTATAGCCTGAGCTGTGGGTGAGCCAGACTTAAGCCAAGGTGAGCAAAGTGAGCCAAGGAAGTGAGTTTACGGTGGACAAGGGCGACCCATTTGGCTCCTCGGCTATAATTGCTACTAGCTAAAATTATGAATAGTAAAGCAAACGTTCTTTCGGGGCCAATTTAAATCTTTGTTTATAAGAGCCACATTAAACAATTTATCGAATCTCGTAAATTTTAACTTCTAATATATATATAAATATATATCGATTTATTAAATTTTTATTAAATTTTTATTTATTATAAAATATTATATTATATTTTAATAATAATTTATTAATGATTTTATATAATATAAATCCTAAGAATTAATATTTAATATTTTTTATAAATATATTATTATGAGGCATAGAATAAAAGGAGGTAATAATAAATTAAATTAATATTAAATTAATTTTTATTTTTTGTTAGAAATTCAAAGGGCTCTTATATACATAATAATAGCCTAAGAATAATAATCGTATAATCCCCGTAAAAATTCTTACGTTACACGTAAATTTACGCGAGCTTATATAAGTTATAAAGGCTATATAATTTAAATAATAATTAGAAATTAATTAGAAATTATATTAATAAAATACCCAATTTTTATACGTGATAACTATTTATTATATAATATTATTTATATAAAACCATAGAATAAAAAACAATATAATAATTATATTAATAATTATAATTATTAATTTATTAGCTTTATTATAATTAAAAATTTTAATAATATAAATAATTTGAAATTAGAATTTTCAAATTATTATTTTAAATTTAATTTTATTATAATAATAATAATAATTATTCCTTTGAAAAATATTATATAAATTAAATTATTATATAAATTTAAATTTAATTCTTTTTTTTTTCGTTATTATATTATTATAATTCTCATGGTAATATTCCTTTGGTAAATATAATAATAAAAATATATTCTTAGTATTTCTTTTATATAATATTATTTGATTATATTATAATATTACGTATTAAAGAGATTTCGATAAGTTTTTTATATTATAAA
>FJOG01000001.1:3289649-3322355 GCA_900073065.1 Phialocephala subalpina
TTTAAATATAAATTAATATAAATTAATTTATAATAAGAAAAATCTTGATAAACTTTTTTAAGCCAATAAAATCGATAATATTATAAAGAAATAAACTTTTTAAGAATTAATTCTAATATTTACGAATTACGTAAAAAGTTATCTAAAGAATTAAAAATATAAAATACCAAATCTTTTAATATATTACGTTATTATTTTACCTTATTATAATATATATTAATACTTTAATTTAAATTAATTTAAAATAAATAAAATTACTTTTCATTTAATATAATTATAATAAATAATAATATTATCGAAGTTTTTATTAAATATTTTATAAAGCAAATATAAAATATTAATAATAAGAGAATAAATTACAAATAAGCAAATTACTATGGAAAATAATATAAAAGTATATTATATAATCTCAAGAAAAACTTAATAGTTATTATAAATTGAAATAATATATTTAATAATTAAAAGCTATTCCAAGGATTATTCGATTTTAAAAATCGCTATTTTAGTAAAACTATAATCGTCATTGAATTGGCATAATATATTCTATGCCGCGAGTCTCAATTCTGCAAAAAGAAGCTCGATTTGGGCTTAACTCCATAGAGATAACCGCAAGCTCCACGGGATAAGTATCATAGATTAGATTTCGAGTAAGATTAGACTGATCACAAGCCAATCGCTCGATAGTCGGTGAAGTCGAGGGAGACTGGGGATTAGTATGATAAATGAGTCTTGGCAGGAGCTTGGAGGGGCTGGGATTTTATGCGTAGGACCGGATCATTTGATTTCAGGACAGCCTACGGTAGTTGCAAACGGCAAAGCTGATGTGTGGACGAGAACAGCCCAGTTCCGACGAGCAGGCGCTTACGGGTTACACTTAAGCCGCTTATTTCTCCTCGCTGAACATTATACACATGCTCAAACTTGTTTGCTTTTGGCTACCCTTGAGAGCACGAGATTTGTTCTATTTGCATTTCCTCCATCAAACCCGCCATTTTTCAAGCGAAACACTCTCTGGACTGCTAAATCCAGCCGTTTAATTCATTCACCCAACTCCAGCGGCAGCCAAAAGCACACAGGTTCGCGGCCACTCTTTTCCGTTCCGGATGTCGAATTGAGGCAGATAGAAATACGGCGGAGCTGAAGGTACGTTGAAAACCTGCACCGAAAGTGAATCCTTCTGACTTGTCGCTCTAGATCATAAGCGTGCTCTTGATGATAATGACGGTAAATCAGACGGAAATATTCCATTTCTCGAGGAGCGAACGGCTCTACGTCCGAAGATCTCGACTGAGGCTCTGTGCAACCAAGCTCAATCTAACTTCTCCGCTGGAAGTAGAATCTCGCGGAGAAGAAATCATCAAGTATTTGGGAGCGGTGTCGACGTCCCTTAAGCGATTGCGAGTCGAAGAGATCTATCTCATCGCGATTACGGTTTACATCCTGATTAATCTCATTGGTGTAGCTTCAGCCTCTTACTATCCCTGTCACTTACGAAACCTCATATTACGTCTCTGCAGTGGTGAAATGCGAGATAGAACGTTCTTCTGTGAGCAAGTGTAGTGAGCGATGGATGGCAGTGGTTATGCCATTCCCCTGAATAAGTTACTCTATATCACCATCACACACAGTTTCCATTCGATCGTCGATCTACCTGGGAAAGTGCCCTTTAGATTGCTGGGTTGATTCTTAGAACTCAATTGAGCGAAGATCAACGTAATGGAATGGAGAGTGACTTGGAGATGGAATTTACATTCTTGGCTCAATCACTACGAGAGAAACTTCTTTTACAATAAGATCACGGCATCTCCCTAACCAGTTCTACCACATCTTGATATTCATCTCACACTTCTGACTCTGAGTCTCACTGTCAATCATGTCAGGACCACTGTCATTTAATGATCCTTTGCCCCCGACAGACACCCCGTCAAGCAGCCGCTCGTATCGCTCCCAAAAGATGGCCAGAACATCGTCCAATAGGGGTATCACGTGAAGTAGAAGATTACGGAGACCAAATGCTCCAAGGACTCACAATCCTGTGCTATCAGAATTCGCACCAACGTGGAAAGAACAAGGAGGAGTTTAAGCCAAACCAGAGACGCTAATACTACGGATATAGTACCAACAAGCGAGACGAAGTAAGTAGTCTATGTTTCAAGTTTCGATGCTGCAAGAGAAGCTAGAGAAACCACACCGCGTTTTGCATTTTCAATGGATAGACTCATTCCCACACAAATCTCAAGACTGGCAATAGTTATACTAATAACAACCCGCGCCTTTTCTTAAAGTGTCGACTTCGCCAGCCACCCCAAATCCCACTCTTCTAATCAATCCATGAGCATCACCACGTCCATTCAGCAACCCAAATTTCAACTCGGTCGCCAGCACTCCCTCACTGAGAGGCTCAGCAGCCAACGAGGACCCAACTGTCAGATTATCCAAGGTTTCGTTGCGTGTGCTGCACATGATGGCGGAAAATGATGTTCCATGGCTGACACCATTGACCATCAACGCTCTCATCCCTATCATGACACTAATAACAGTGACTGCGATAGCTATGCCGTATGCCATTGCAAGATTTGCGACGTTATAGGTGTAGATATTGACATTGGCTATGATATTGACGGTGGTGTTGATGCCTTGTGGAGACCATGTTACATCGGCGCTGAACAGACTAAGAGTCAAGTTGCGAGATAATTCCTCGATTAACTGTCCCATATTCAAGCCATTTGCCAAGGCCTTTTCGGAGGCGGGAATTCCAGTCTCTGCAATCCCATCTGTTCCAGACTGGGGTTTTCCATTTGTTTTCAAGGATGCGTATAAAGAGCTTCGTATGATTTGTGTCCGGAAGCTCGTAACACCGGAATCCCAGCCAAAGAGAACCCCGCTTACCCAGTTGGACATAACTTGGCCGTGAACAAAGTGGCCGTCTTTCAAAGTGGCGCCGGTGTAATTGAAACTATAGGGAATATTTATAGTTTGTAGGGTCTCTGTGGCGTTGAAAGTCACATTGAACCGTGTGTCTTCGAGCGAGCAGGAATAGTAGTCGCCGTCCGACAGTACCCAGATGTAAGCCCCACCAGGCCCTGCCGTTCCATTATATCCCATAAAATATGACATCCCGTCACAGTAGAACGCGCCGCTGTCATTCATTGAAGGTGTTCCGCCGATACATGTGTCGAAAAACTTTTGGTACGTGTAATAATTGTTCCCAGAATCTACCATCATGTTTACTTCAGGCGTGAAGGCGAGAAAAGATAACGAGAATCCTCCACCCTTCGTGTACTGTGTAGAGCAATTAAGGACTTTGTCAATCACGGTGGTGATATTTGCCGATGCCGTAACACAATGAAAGGAAGGTGCGGAAAACTGGACCGAGTAATTTGCAGCGGGAGCGATCGCGACCATTGGGAGAATCTCTATGCTTGTAGCAGTTGCAGCCATAATACGACTGAGGAATGGAGAGACTCCGTTGTCGACCGTATTCATATCCGAGTTTTGAATATTCTCATCGATATTGTAAAGGGATGATATATTTGTGTAATCGACCATTGGAACGTTCATGATCTGTGGAGTTGATGTCGTTGAGGGAACGACTGTCAATGTTGCTGGAGTGACCAACGCTGAGAGAGGCATCAACCTGCAGGGCGATGTCAGCATAAAAATATGCTTTAGTTTTTTTTTTTGGCTCACCAAGTCAATGCTGCGAGTACAAAGCCGATCTTGACGCTGGACAGGAATGAGGCATTGAGGAACGAAAACGGGTCGTTGATTGCTCCAAACGTGGCATTGATCCCCGACACCGAGAGTGGTGTTCTCTTCAAGGTGGTCCAGATGTGCTGCTGGTAGGCCACAGAGATAGAGGCTGCGAGGCAAGTCTTTGCCAAGAAGGCAAAGGCGGTTCCGTACCGCAGTTGCCATTGCTGGCTCTTGAAATCCCACTTCGACTCATCAGCTGTGACATACTTTCCGTCAAGCGATTGATAATAGAAGTGGTGTCCGAGTGCGGCTCCTGCTCCAATAACAAGGAGTCCCACCATCTTGGTCGGGGCTTTCCAATTTATACCCCATAGCACCCGCTCGGAAGGCTCTCTCGCCAGAGATTGTTGAGTGTTTTCGTAAGCAGAGACCGTGGCATATTTTGTGCTGCGGGAGTCATGATCGAGGGAGGAGTGGACGAACGACATGATGGCGCAGCGTCGCGGTTTAGAAGTAGCAGCTAGCCAGGTTTTGTGTCACAATAACTTTTAGAACTGACACAAAAATGCTCTCGGGGCCGAGCTTCATATATATAGGCAAAGCTCGCAAGGCTGCGTCTGCCTGGGTGTGGTGGCAACGTTGGGGGGCGGTTACGCTGGCTTTGAGCTGAGCCAATAGCAATTCCCCACGCCCTACGCTGCAAGATATGAGACGAGGCTCTGATCTAGAGTACTGAAAGGATCACTTTGAGCCTTGAGGGTATTTCCACGACTGCAGGAAAAGTCAAAGTGGTAGTATAACGTAACAACATTGATACAACTTAGGGTGGTCGTGCAGAACTAATCATGAGGGTGGTGTGCGGCTTCTTCGTCTTCTCAAAACACTACGCGCTGAGGCAATGGCTAAAGTGTTTCACCATTCCTGAAGAAGAAAGTGTGGAGGACGGGTCGGGAAAGGGCCGCAGATGCTGTGGTAGGTAGCTCGTTGATTGAAGGAGGATCCAAAAAAAAAGAAAAAGGCGCAGATCACATGCGCTTAGCTTGAATCATATGTGATATCCAGCACGTGACATCACGTTTTCTTTGTCAGCTAGTTCGAAGCTCCTTCCATAAGAGGACTTCTCACGTAGATTTAGAAAAATCAACTCCGTTTACACCCTTCAAAATCACACATATCTATGGCTCGTTTTGGTTCTGGTTTAGTGTCAATGAATACTATTACTTATCTCTTTGATATCTGCTATTGAACTGATGATTATAGAGCCTTGAATAGAACCTTATTCGCGCGTTTATTCGGAGTGTTTTAGTATAAGGATAATGTTATCACACAGATTCGATACCTTGTAAACTACCTAAGGTTTTAATTAGATACATTAATATTTAAATTCAACCTTTGGTAGATGCAATAGATTTTATTCCCTCTTCGAGAAACCAAGATGGAATGAAGTGGTATAGAAGAAAGAAAAACAGTATCACGTGCACTTGCTTTTCTTTTGCTTGACCTTAGATGTAGAATGAATTTGTAAGCTTGATAGTTCAATCTTGGAGTGATAAGATTGCCAAACTATAGAGTAAAGTGAATATTCAGGCTCCATAATAGAATCTATTTAACAAATATACCAAAGTCTCGTGATGGTCTATTTTTGGTATAGTTTGCTTTCGCCAATGCCCTTTCCGTTTCCTTCAACCTTCAATATCGATTCCAGACTATTACTTTTGATCAAATCGTCCGAAGAATGAGCACAGTATACTCTACGCCATAATTTCCTAGAATTGTTTCATATCCCCTATCCATATCGAGCTTCCTTTTCTAAAAACACGAAGCTAACAAGCTGACAGATTGACGGCAAAATGTAGGCTACTTATTTTTGTCTTTCACACTGTGAAGCCGAGGTGGATGTGGTAAGAGGCTTGGCGTGAGATTTATGTCAGAAGATTTGGCGATCGATGGGCACAGATAGGAATGGAAGAAGCGGGAGGGGTAGAGATACGGCAGCAGGGAGAGCTTGCAGGGTGGCCGGCCGTGGGTGATCAGCAGAACCAGCTTGGGATACGCACCCAGCAGCTTCCTGGACGCCAGACAAAGACAACCTAGTACCGAGTCGTATGGGGCGAACATCCAAGTAGGTCTAATTCTTGGGTTAACGAAGGCGATGTACAGATATTGATGCCACGGCTGCCTTGCGAGCGATTCTTTCAAAACTCGGTCCCACAGGTAGAAAGGGACGTTAAGCAAGTTTACTGTATGCGCTGTAGCAGGCGTAGTAGAGGCAAGAAGATTATCGAGTACTTGGTCGATGAGCTCTCCACTTGGATTACTGAAGATTAACTGCGAATCTCATTTAGTCTTATGTTATTTGCTGAGCTTAAAGGTCCTTCAAATCCGGATCCCTAGATATCTCTCGACACAATCAAGAATCTTTGTCGATTCTCGCAATAATGGCGTTCCAATTCTCTTCCACTACTGCACTTGCGACCGCAATCTCTTCGATTTTGGTTCCTATCACCGGCTCCACGACTGCCTCACCTTCGGCTTCAGATACGCCCGCTTTGTCCAGTCAACGTCCAGCTGCAAATGTCGGAACCAATGAAATGAAAGTCTGGTAGGTGGAAGTCTTGAGAACGCTTGGGACGATGAATTAATCTTGCCCAGGGACGCCCAGAAGTTTGTCAAGCTATATCCAGGCACAGATCCTAACGCTCCACCATTCGTCGTGCACAAGGACTGGGTCTGCCACTACTCTTCTGTTCTCAACGCCGCCTTCAACAGCAACTTCCTTGAGGGTCAAACGCAAGAATATCGTTTGCACGTTGACGGCATTGACAAGAAATGTGGTGCAATTGTTGGTTCATTGGGTTTACGCTCAGAAGATCGACCTACTTCAGATTCCAGAAATTACCCCAGGAGTGAAATCAAGTTATGAAACAAGAAGCACCTCTTTGGTCAAACTTTGGGTTCTAGCCGATAAGTTGTTGATGAGACCTCTTCAGAACTAGGTTATTCGGAAGCTTGAGGAGATTCGGCGAAACGAGAGAAAGATTGCGGCATACTGCATTCCTTACATCTACGACAACACTCCGAGAGGCAGTCCTCTTCGCCAATACTTCATCCACCAATGTATCGCTGATTTACGACCGGAGGCACTCGTTCTGAAGAATGACAAATTTCCTCGAGAGATGCTTGCCGAGGCTTACGACGCTATGAGGAGCAGACTCACGCCAGCGGTCTTGATGTCTTTTGCTCCAAAGAACGATATGAACGCCTACAACGTCCCGGAAGAGTGAGGGTGCTTGCCACCAGAACTGCTTACTCTGTTTCAAAACACGCACATCTTTAATTCTCTCAGGATAAGGCTGAGGATGCTTCCACAGCGATTGGGACATTTGATTGCTTCGCTAGGGTGGTGTTACGGCATTGGGTGGGATATATGTTGTTGCTTCTCGGCATCATACCTTGTGCATTAGTCTGGAGGGAGTATCATATGGCACAGCGTTGCGCAAATGAAAGGCTTCTGAACAATCAAACTCATATAACTTCAACCGTAACTCCTTCACATTCCATTTATCCTCCTCCTCAACCTCCCAATCTCCTCAGGACCTGTCCTACAGCATCCTCCAACATAAATGCTCTTCCAAACACCCCTATCCCTTGCCATCGTCACAATCCCAAACACCTCTTCATCCCACGCCTTCTGTCTTCATGTTAGCCACGTCCCTCCCCACTCCAGAGAAAATTATTCATATACCTGACGAGATCTCTCCCCCTCCCCATCCCCACTAACCACCCACTCCTTCGTCGCCGTATTATAAACCTCCCCAACCTTCGTCCCATCCGGATAAATCACCAAACTAACCCCCTCCCCATCCTCCCCCACCCCCTTCACCGCATCCTCAAACTCCCTCACCAAACTATCAACCTTATTCACTTTCGTACAATTGATCCCAATACCCACCGGCCTCATAGCCCCCTCTCTCTTTCTAAGCATCGAGTGTACAACCTTTGCCACCGAAGAGCCGTCTGGGAGACGATTGCCTTCGCCTGGGAAGACGCACGATATCCAAAACGGCCTATACTCCTCTGGCTCAAGCCCATGATAAGCTAGCCACATCGTCTCCCTCGCAGCAAGCACCTCTTCAATCTTCGGTAGAGTTTCAAAAGCTACCAAATCCACGTTTTTCCAACACTCCTGAAGCGGCGGAAGAGAAGAGGAAGGGAGAAAGACATGGAGTCGATTCAGATGCCACTCTCTCAACTCCTCTACACTCCGATGCCCAACATCATATTTGCCAGAATATTCTTGGCTAGGTATCATAACCGCACCATAAGCTCCCAAACTCAGCGCTACTTTCCCCCTCCCTTGCTCGTCATTCCCAAATGCCTCCCTCGCCACCCTAACAGCACTCCTCATCAACTTCCCCGCCTCTTTCTCATCTTTCACCCCGCTTGCGGCGAATCCTTCAAATGAAGCTTGGTACGTAGCTGTGATCACCACCTCTGCCCCGTCATCGGCGAATGATTTTTGGGAAGAAAGGAGGGTTTCAGGGGAAGTTATCAAGAGATGAGAAGACCAAAGGGGAGTTGAGTCGTCGAAGGTAATGGAGTGAGGTGGGGAGGTGAGAGTTGTGCCTAGGCCGCCGTCTAGGAGTATGATGTCGCAGGTAGTTCCCCGCCTCTTTCTCATCTTTCACCCCGCTTGCGGCGAATCCTTCAAATGAAGCTTGGTACGTAGCTGTGATCACCACCTCTGCCCCGTCATCGGCGAATGATTTTTGGGAAGAAAGGAGGGTTTCAGGGGAAGTTATCAAGAGATGAGAAGACCAAAGGGGAGTTGAGTCGTCGAAGGTAATGGAGTGAGGTGGGGAGGTGAGAGTTGTGCCTAGGCCGCCGTCTAGGAGTATGATGTCGCAGGTAGGAAGTGGGGGTTGCCAAGACCAGGAACATTCAGGGGCACTCAGGGGTTCGGTAAATTCAGGGATATTCAGACTCGTTCAATGTCCAGCAGGGTACTGTGATTTGATGCAAAGCTTTCATTCCTCTAAGCAATACTCAAACACAGAGCAAAATGTCGATCATAGGTATAATGTAAAATTGCAATGCTTAAGAAAGCCCTCCCCGAAGCCTGGGATGCCCTTGTTCGATGCCTTGATGCCTCTACAAGCACAGCTGAATGATCATCGAGATCATGAATACTTGCTCTTCTTCTTCATTGCCGACGCCGGAGACATTAAACTAAATGATTTCGAAATCGAGAGTTTTGCAGCTTCCAACCTCGCTGCCTTCTTTTCGGCCCATCTCTCGGCAGCTACCTTCTCACTCTTCTCCGGTGCGCGATTCTCTACCGGTCTCTCCGCTGCTTGCTTTTCGGTTGTCTTCTTCTCAGCCCATCTCTCGGCAGCGCGCTTCTGATCAGCCAAATTCTGTTTCCTGACTTTGCCGGCCTTCTCAGCTATTGCTGTGGTTAACCGCTTGGATTCTTCTGCGGCCATCTCCTGCTCGATGACTCTCTTCGCGGTCTTGGCAATACCAATGAGAGATTCCTTCTCCGCGACAGACTTCGCGCCCCATGCGATGTTCAGATTCCCTTCAGTTAAGTAGACAGGGCGCATGTTAATGACTCGTAGCCAGCGTTCACGAATCCTATCGTATTCGGCTGTGTTGCCAGCGAAGTCCCTCTCGAGCGAGTACCCGATGAATGGTTCAATCTCGCTGAATGACATGCTCTGCAAAACACTTTCATTGCTCGTACGCGCAGTTTGCTCAATGCGATCTCGCGTAGCTGGACCAAAATCATTCCAGTAAACTTCTAACCTCTCTTTTAGTATCTTTCCGCTAGGTGAGTCACTGGGACAGATATTATATGGATCCAGGTCCAGGCCAAGAGAATTGAGCCAGCCTCTCCGCCTGAAGTCGAAATCCGTCGTCTTCTCGGACTTGATCTTAGAAAATAGGAAGTACTTGTTTTCGAACTCAGCCCATTTATAGCGAGGCGGATTTAACATGACTCGCAGATAAGCAGCTTTGACTTCGATCGCTCTCCGCTCAGCAACGGAATGAGAATTGGTGTACAATGTCTCGACGGCTTGTTCCTGTGCTGGCGAAGAGCACAATGTGTGATACGTCGGATCTTCTAGATTCAAGTCTTTCAGCCAGGCTCTTCTCTTGATCATAATGTCTTGGTAGTCGGTAAGCCTACGCTCAGGAACATTGAAATATTGCCACTCCAGGGCAGCGAACGTAAGTGGAAGAAATGTTTTTGGGACTAGTCGAAATGGTATCGATGACAGATCTACCTTAGTCCTATACTTGAGTGTGACGGCTGTCAGTTCTACCAATCGGCGCTTGACCACGGGTAGGTGGGCCCAAGTATCCTCGACTTCTTGCCTTTTGTATGCCGCAGTGTATCGCGTCATGAATGGTGCAAGGTTGAGATCCAACTGCAATACCCATGCTCTTCTCGTAGAATCAACTTCTTTATTAGGACAATAAATGTTCTCCAAGTCGTAAAAGGATAGGTACCGCTCCGGAGATAGGATTTGTGGGCCGCCCTGCTCCACGATTCGTACAACATTCGTAGATTTTATACCTAATGCCGGCCGAGGTAGAATACCAGCTCCAAAAGGTGCATGATTGTACTGGGACGGATAGGACGGCGGTGCAGCATACGGCTGAGATGATGGCTGGTATTGTGGCGGCACGCCTGCAGCACGTGGATGGCCATATCCCTGATATTGCGGAGGATATACAGGCGTCGCATAGCCCTGTTGTGATGGGCATGAGTTCGTAGAGATTGCATGTGGTGCATGTAGTGGGTTGGCGGGAGCTTGGGCGCTTTGCAAATTATAAGGACTGTTGTAGTGACGGGTAGCTGCAGATGGTCCCGGTGGTAGAATTTTCGACGTCTGCGGTGGATCGCGAAGGATTGGAATTTTAACGGTCTCTGGCAGCTTCCTATCATCACTTAGTATCCATCTCAAGGGTTCCGTGTGGGTTTTGGGCTTCACTTACTCCTGCAATCGCGTAACCCCGCTACTCATCTCTTCAATTGCCATTTGTATGCCTTCGTCCACCCATCTTTGCATAAGTTCCATCTGCTGCATTTCCAATGCCAATTCCTCATCACTTCTACCGCCATGATTGTTGTCCTTCGCCCTCGGGTCCTCAGGGCTTTTCGCGACGCGTCTCTTCTTTGTCGGTCGCGGGCTTTCACCTCCACTCGAGATACTGATGATTGAGGGTCTGCGAGGGCCAGGGCTTTCATCGCCGCTCGAAATGCTGATATGCGATGCGCAGCGCTGCTCATGAGCTGGCACGGGCGCCATGGTTGTTTTGGTTGAGAGTTTTTGGTGTTTATATTTCGTCGCACGTGCGAAAACGCGACTTCCTCAAAAGTGTGGTCTGTGCACGGCACGATCTCACGTGCGGTTATATCAGTTCGAAAGTCGGAACTTCCTTTGAAGACCTTGCAGGCAAGAATGTTCGAATTAGAATTAGGTATTCATTTCATCCTATGGTTGTCGTTGCTTCGTAGAAGAATACTCGCTCAAAACGCCAACTCCTGCTCTCAATGTCCCATCCATGCTTGTATCCAAACTTTAACTTTGTGGTAATGTCCACAATACTTTTGGACATCTGAAAATGTCAAGGTACAGAATGCGCTCAACTAATCTTACAGCTCTTCTCTTCCGTCTTCGTCTCCAAATCGGTATCTGTCTCTTCCCCAGTCCAAAGGATCGCCACCAGGAACGCACAGCCCTAGTCGCCAGAAGTAGTCCCTGTGTGCAAAGAAAAGCTGCCAAATCTTGTATCTGGCCGGTATAGGAATGCCCCATCTCTTACTTAGTTCAGATACTTCAGCCTCTTCGGCTTCAAATTCCATGTCCCCATCGGCTGCATTGTAGACTTCGGCTGCATCTTCCGCAGCCCCATTCTGAAACCAGGACTCGTCCACTTCAGCGGCTGCAATACAGTTGATGTCCTCGTCGCCGAAGCAGAGACGAATATCTGAGACAGTAGGCTGGAGCGACTCCTTGGAGATGAATATTTCACCTGCATGGGATCTGTAGCCCCATTCCTGTAGAGGCAGCAGAGGAACTGGGTCATCAACGTGGGTGATGCGCCTGTATCTGCCAGCGTGCAATGGAGATTTCGCAGTCGAATCGTGCTCCGATGGTAGCTTGAATGTGTGGTCGACATAACTTCTCATTCCTTTGTTCCCAATTTTTGGCTCCCCAAATGTGGTTATCACCGGCTCCCAACCAAAAGCATCAAGCTCGAGCCCAGCCAGCGCAGCGACTGCGCCACCAAGGGAGTGTCCCACGAGATCAACTCTGTAATCTGGATATTTCTCCTTCATCAACTTTAGATATGGCAGAATCAAAGTTCTTGTATTCTGCCATGAAGTCCAGAATCCGGTGTGAACGGTGCAGTTGCTGCATTTGAGTGGCTCGGGCTTCTTTGTGTCCTCAACCTGCGCACCAAACAGCTTCTTCAGTTTCCGTGGCTTCGGCACATAATCCCACAGCGACTTATGGTTTCCATTCGAGGGGAGTATAGGCTGACCAGGATCGCTCGAGTTGTCGGGACTGTCGGGGTATGGCACATATTCCTGTGGTACAGTACTCAAATCCACAATTGTGTTCGCGATACTGTATGTACCTCTGAATGCGACAATGATTCTGCCCCTTCCCAGTCTGCCAGTACCGTGATCCAGCACGACGTATCCGCAACTATCGCTCATCAATGGCCCAGTATTGAATGTGTCCACTAGCTCGAAGTCGGGGAAGTCGTGGCATCGACTGACGCATTCGAAGGGCTTCGAGATACCCGTTGTGCCAACACAGTAGGAGATGTCAACTATTCGCGCCAGTTCTTCGAGCTCAGCGAAGAGCTGGATCGAGATATTGCTGTTCCATTCTGCAAATTGGTGGTTGAGGTTCGGCGCTTCTGAAAGGGCTTGGATGTTCGAAGGATGCGCTGAAGCAGCGGAGGTCGCGATGAGACCGATAAGGATGCTCGAGTATCGCATCTTGCGTTGATCTCGTCACATATTCGGAGTGTATTTTGTGTTGTACAGGAGAGAGAGTGTGTGGTTGGGGGATTTGAAGGAATGGCTTTGTCGATCGCGTGGACTTCAGTTCGTCATTCACGCAAGCCACAGACAAGGGTAAAGTGGCGCTAACCCAGCAAAGAAAGTGGAAGCATATGACCTATGACACAAAAGAATCACTACGGGCGAGAATCATTTGAATTTAACGAAAGAATAAGTTCTACACTTAGTTAATCCCACTGAAATATTCCATGAGTCCCAATACATGCGGTAGATATGTCGAGTGACTCCACGTGATCCCCCCCCTGTCCAGCAGCTGCCCGCTTTTTCGTTGTACAAAGACATAAATGATCAACAAAACGTCTATGAGGAAGGAGATCACTTCTATTCACCCACAATGTACATCGAGAAAGGCATCATTCGACAACCCGAAGCCATTGCCAACGACCTACTGGAGAAGCTCATAGACTTCGGCGCTACTGATAGATATTACGCGAAAGAACGTATGCAGCAACCCAAAGATGCTATCGGCATGCCACAACGAATCCTAGACCTAGATCGTAAAAACTGGATACGGTCAAGCCGAATAGAGCAAGAGGAAGAGGATTTTGCACGAAGACTCAGAAGGCAAGAGGAGGAACTAGCGAATCGGCAATTACTCAGTCAGAGACAACATCTCCTGGTGATGGAACGCGAAGACTTGGGACAGCAGCAGTCGAGACATGTGCTTGATTCGCACCTCCTGGGCACAGATTTGCGCGACAGGGAACATAGACTTGGGCTTAGCCATCAAGACGAGGCCTACAACCATCGCTTGACCGAGATGGCAGCTACGCATCAGATGAGACAGAACATGGAGGCTGCACAATACGAAAACAAGTTCGGGATGCAGGAGAGAAGTCGAGATGCACAGTTGAGGCATTATGAGCAGACCCAAGATAAGAAGCTCAATTATCTGGGCGAGGAACAAACTATGTGGTACAACAATTTGATAGCGCAACAGGACGTTAAACTTGGGGGTATCTCGAAGGAGTTGGAGTTTAAACGGGAACTTTAGAATGACGAAATCGGATATCGGGAGAAGTTGAGCAATGTTGAGCGTGCCGAGCTCGATCAAAAACTCCAGTTTGTCAATCAGATGAACACGGGACGAATTCAAACCAACCGCGACCTCGGAGATATAGAGTATGCTGCAAGACAGAACAAGCTACAGGTTAAGAACCAGAATCGACAGGCTCAACTACAGTATCAGACCGATAGCGACAGACAGAAAGTCAACACCATCGACACGATGAACTAGTAGGTGTTCGCTCGGAACCAAAACGCAATCAACACCCAACGTGCTCAGGGTAAGATCGAGCTAGACACACGCGCCGGACTGGATCAGATCGAAACTGAGACTATGTACGAGAAAATCCAAATGACGCAACAAGACCGAGGCCACAAGCTCGCTACCGAGCACCGTATGGGACAAATCCAGAATCAGAACCTGCAAGACCGATACGAGATCACCCAACAAGATCGCAACAACCTGCTAGAAACTGAGACCAGAATGGGCCAGATTCAAAGCCACAACTTGCAAAAGAAAGTCATCACCCAGCTGGAGTATCTCCAAGCCACCAACCGCGAAAAACTCGGCTACCAACAAAACTTCGACCACCAAAAACTCCAAACCCTCTCATCCGAAGGCCACATCCAAAACTCCACCTTACAAAACCGCAACCAGCCAAACCCCGAATACCAATATCAAGCGGTAACATGAAACTGGGACAACAAGCTCAGTCTAGGGATATTGATCTCAGTTATCAGCAGAGGAGTGGGAATCTGGAGATGCGTAAACAGGGGTTCTTGCATGGGAATAAGATGAATGAGATGAGGGCGCAGGATTATTTGAATACGAGGAGGGTACAGGGGAGTATGGTGACGGCGCAGGCGCAGATTGATGTGCAGAGGGCGAAGCATATTGATAATCTGCAGTATAATAGGGCTTTGGAATGACCGAGATGGTATGGAGAGGCTTGAATTTGGGCGGGGGTTTTGGGTGAGGGGGATGTCTGGGTTTTTTGAGGTGGGGTAATGCTTTTCGCTCACTGCTTTCTCGTCTCGTATATTCAACTCGGCATTTACTGCCCTCACTGCGAAGGACTTTGTAAAAGCTCTCGCTTATATATGAATCTGTGGATTTCGGTTACTACTTACGATCTATACCTTGCCATAGGTAGTGAATCTACCTAATTGAAATTTGAAATGGCTATGCTCTGCTAAATTACGAACTGCGTATATAAGATTGTCCTCTCTCACTTCTCTAAACTACACCTTGGTCCAAGAACGCGTCGAACAAGGATTCTGTTGTGCTTTGGTATGTAATAATGTCTGATCCTGTATTGTACCAAATACTATCTTAAACCATTTTCGGCAGGTGTACATGTTTCTTGCCGTATGTTTCAAGTATTAATAAATAAATATTCGCTGTCATCTACACAACTATTTTGTTGTCACTTTTGTTGTATGATTATAAGTAGGGATTCAGAGCAAAGATAAGAAGTACCTATCGTCCTTCAAGCTTCGGATTGTAACGAAGTACAATTTAAGCATGGCTTATTTCGCACAAGCTTACAGGCTACGAGCGCAGATGCGATATGAAATTATGTATATTGTCCTTGTATCAATTTAAATAAGGTTCAATATCACAATCGTCCTCCGCATCAAACTTCTCTATCTTCCTCTCTAATCCGCCACCTCTGCCCCTCCCTTTCTCCAACTCTGCTATCCTCCCTTCCTCCGTAATCCATCCTCCCAAGTCCTCTTCCGTAACAAACAGTCCAATTGGTGGACTCGTGACATCAGGCAGCTCGTCCAAATGCGCTGTATCCGTATCATAAACCCACATCTCCTTGATCCTGCGATCTTTAATCGAGTTCAAACTCCCGATCAAAATCGTGCCTTTCCTTGCAATCGACGGTGTTTCTTCATCGGGAGGGAAGTACTGCACACTCCTCACCCTAGCTGAATCAGGCAAGAATATCTCGTTCTTTGATACCATAACCATTTCCTCTTTCCTATTTCGATCATCTGCGTCTCGTTCTGGGTGAGAAAGGAGAGATGTGTGTGGAAAGAGAGCAATTCTAAACATCCTCAGCTTCATACTACTACACACCACGTACAGGAACTCTTTGGTCCATGTCAATGAGAATGGCATCTGTGAAGCGGAGATGGATTCGAATACACCGAGAAATATCTTGACACGATGGACGAGTGTTGGTGGGGCGCGGGTTGTTTTGGACGCCGAGAGACGATGTGTTGTGATGAAAAGGGAGGTTCTAAGCAATGGCTTCCTGTCTTCTTTACTTGTTTCCTTCTTATCCTCTGATTTGGAGCGCTTGGGTTTTGGGAGTGTTTGTGCTTCCAGCGACGCGAGGTGTAGATGTGCGCCATCGGCAGAGAATTGAGGTTTGATGAAGACATGTCTTGCTATAAATTTGGTTATTACGATTATTCACAGCAAAAGGAAGGGGGTACGCTGACATTTCTTACTGGTTACTCTCGCTTTCCGAATAAAATGAGTCTTTTGCTCAAAGTCCACGAATAGTATGTCACCCCCGTATAAAGGCCACACGGCCAAGCCTTTCGTCGGATGAAAAGCCGGTGTCGATCCATATAGCATTATGGGCAATGGATGCCTGTACTGCCAACATACCCTTGGCTCTCTCTCACTAAAGTCCAGAATTGTAATCATACCCTTTTGAACGTTAGATTTCGAGAAGTATCTCCTAATCGGACCTTCGTCATCTGAGGATCCTCCACCACCCCTCCTTCCATCCTCAGAATCCGAATAGAACTGAACTCGTCCGTCGTCCGAATCGTCAAAGGGTGCAAACTCCGGGGCTGGTCGTTCGGCGTCCGAGTCCGAGTCCGAGTCCGAGTGTGACTCAGTTTCCGCAGCGGAAGAGGATACGGATGAAGAGGTGGTGTCACCATTTTGATCGCTAGAAATACCAAGGCCGTTTTCAAGATCTGTAGAGCCCTCGCTCCAGTCTTCGTCACCGGAGTCGAGCTCGATGGACTCGGATGAGGATTCGGTGTCTATTTGGTGAATTTCAGATTCTGCTTCGCTGGCGACTCGAGATTCAGGATCCGAGTCTTCAGAAGCGGAATCTGGGGTTTTCTTTTCAGTTTTCTCGTCCTTGATAGACCTTGAGGAAGATGCTGTGGACAGGCCGCTTTCATCGGAATTCTCATCTTCTGTTTGGGCTTTCCCTTCTTTCTTCTCTTCTAAGGCTGAATTTGGAGCTGGAAGGAGATTAGGGGGCTTTTGACGGGAGACAAGAGCGACATATTGGCCTCGGCTTGTGAAGTCTTCGAAGTACCAAGGAATGCCATTATTTGTCTTTTTCTCCCCTACAGTGGGCCTTTGAACATAAGCTCCGTCTCCGTCCTTGGCGAAGACTTGCGATCCGAGGCGAAGGAATGAAAGATCCGGACTAAATTTCACTGGTATGAGAGTCTTGCGTCCCACCGAAGCTTGGGTATAATGCTCCCAATGGCACTCATCGCGGTCGGTGGAGATGCACTGTTGCGATTTTAACGTAGGGGTACTTCCTGACCGAATACCCCATGTTTCGACGTTAAACTCGAGAAACGTAGATTGTGCTCGCCTGTGGATCGTTTAGCAAGACTAAATAGAGCCGAAAGAGAACTCAAAGCTTACGGTTTAGATGCGAAATGAACAATTGCTACCTCCTTCCCATCGAGTCCGAAGGCATCTATACAAATCCTGGCTTTAGCCTTACTTAGCCTCTTCTTCGGGGCCGCATCATTCGCCACCATAAAACTCTCATAGCGGCCGGGACTTCGACTTAAGAAAGACTGTGGTCCCAGTGTTCCCCAAAGAATCCTGTCAACCTCTCCAGCATGAGCTGTATTTCGGCAGTGACTAGAACAAGTCGGTTTATGAAGAAACCATCTCCATTCAGAAACAAAAGCCCGATACTCCCTTTCAAAGACTGGACCGCTAGCACCTTTGGTCTTTGTGAACCATCTGGGGAAGACTCTCTTAAGCCATTTGTACTGATCGCCTACACTCCTTAGGATATAGATACCGAAATGGGACTCGACGAACAAGCTCTGCAGTTGCAAGGTGGTGACAAAGTTTGGAGATTTGAGGAACTCTTCTACGCTGGTACGTAGCATGGGTGACTCTTTGGCATCGTCGAGGTGCTTGTCCCAGTATTTAGATGAGTATCTAAGGAGATGATGCGTTGCAATGTCCTCGCCAGAGGATGTTGTCCAAGATTCTTTAGTCTCAGTGGATGTGTTCCGAAGAAGAGTTGCGTATTTATCTAGGCGTAGATAGGAAAGACAAGCACGTCCAATTATCCTTTCTGAAATGATATGTTTGTCATCACATTCGCCCGTGCCATCGAGTAGGATGTCCTGGTGTTGGAGAAGGAAAGACTTGACTGTCGAATGAAAAAGTCGACAGTAATCATTGCCGGCATGAGTAGGGTCGTGGTCTATAACTACCAATGGAGCGAAAATTTTCTTGGTGAAGTTAAGGAACATCATGTCGTCTTTTTGACCCGCCTCATCGGAAGTAATCCAAACCGCTTCGATGATTTCATTTACTGTAAGACGCCTTCTGGCAAAGACAACCAGGGAAAGAATTTTGCTACAGTTGTTAGCGAGTGAAGTTTGAATGTTCGTATAGAAAACTTACGCAGCGTACTCCCTCTCGGTATCGGACTTGTACTTGCCGAGAATACGTTTGTAGTACCCATCAAGATCACTAGGTAAACCAGTCTTGATAAAATGCTTCAGCTTGCGAAGACTTGGAATCGATAACGTGATTTCCTTGATCATCAATGTAGCCCAGAGGAAGTGACCATCTGCACGGTCCTGTAATTCTTTCAATGCCCAATTATGAGTTGCTTCGTCCATCTCAATATCGCAAATTCCAGGGAGTTCTTTGCATAGGTACAGGTGAACTGAAGATTTGATATGTTCTTGAATATCCACAGCATACTCTCCAAGCCACTTCCTGAATAGAGGTCGATCCTGGGTACTGAACCAAACTCGGACTTTGTCTGGAAAGGATCTTGCTAGTTCTAGGACGAACCCGATGATCTTCGTTGCTTCTTTCTGTCGAGCTCCAGAAT
The DNA here is from genome assembly GCA_900073065.1 of Phialocephala subalpina. Taxonomy (NCBI): domain Eukaryota; kingdom Fungi; phylum Ascomycota; class Leotiomycetes; order Helotiales; family Mollisiaceae; genus Phialocephala; species Phialocephala subalpina. The sequence continues at coordinate 3,308,547 of FJOG01000001.1, forward strand.
CCTCCTCATCTAGACCATCAAGGAAAAGAAAAACTTTGGGAAGTTCGGGAAGAAGTGAGCGGATTAACGTCTGTATGTTCTTGAAATTATCAGCGGCTTCTGCAGTGTTGACTCGTAAGTTTTCGGGAACGGTCCTGTTTCGCCGCCAATATTCTTCGAACAATTGAGTAGCTAGGTTGTAGGAAAGTTGCCGCGCAGTTGTCTGCTCGTCGAAACGAAAGAATTGAAACGCCGCGACTGGAGAATCCGGTAACGATACAACGTGTGATATGGCATGAGAACACAGTGTTGATTTGCCCGAACCGGGCTGAGCGTAAAGCCAGAGGATTGGTTGTGCATGTACGTCCTTTGCCCAATTATCGTACCATGGCGCAGTGACCAGCCAGTCACAAGTATTTCCGCATCTGTTGTCAAGATTATCTCCATGAAGTTTAATACTGGATCCATTTTCTGCTCGTCTCTGGAGCCATTGGCTCATTTCAGAATAGTATCGTTCTGGGAGTGTGAGCTCCTTGCTAATGAAAGGGTGGGCAGCTTCTACCTCGTTGAGCAGTATCATGTTCTTCGAGTACTTTCTCTCGGAAATCTGCGTTCACCTGTCTTTCCAGCCTGCTTTCCATTCTCTCAAGGCCGGCTTCTTGTCTCTCCTTCTCTGAATCCTGTCTCTCTCCTCTGGCTTTTCGTCCTTCGACAATCGGCCACAGTTTGTCAATCTTATCAACTTCCTCTCCTAAGTCATCAATGATTGATTGAATTTTCTTTGTACTGAATGATGTAGCAGCTCGCATGATCGTATTGAGGCCTGACCAGTCAGCGGCTACTCCGAATCCCAGAGGGAAAAGACTCACTAATGCGATTACACTCCTTGTCAATTGCACTCCAAAACCGAAACACATGCACATAGGTATTGCAAAGGTACCTTTGCATGTCATCAGAGTCTCCCCATAGCTCGTCGCACCACTTTAGTCGTTCTAGCTGAAATTTTAGCAAATCCAGCTGACCGCGAATCTTCTCAAACAGCTCAAAGTACCGACCGAGACCCTATGTTTTTAGTTTCTAGTATCAATACCTAGATGTGGATATCGCCCTCACATTTACGATAACCTTTAAACATCCCCATATTATTGCGGATGGGAAGGGGTCAGCTTGGCCTGCAAAACGTTAGTATCTAGTGTTAGATAAAACGGCGATGACCTCACATAGAATTTCTATGATTCCTTCATAGTCTTTCAGAATCTTGACCACGGGGCCAATGATCTTCTTTATCATTCTGGTGCTAGTCTTTTGAGAATTTTTCACTTCAATCATTCTGACAGCCTCCTCGACTGACTCTGCTGTGGCAGCGTTATGTTCAGTGAGAATGGCATAATTGCACGATAGGAGAAAGTTATATTTGTGGGACTTTTTCTTCTTGAAAAGGGAGTCTCGCCATTCGATGAACGCTTTCTGGAATGCTGTGTTTGGGCTATAAAAATTGGTCATCAATACAGTAGCAAGGTTTAAAAATGCTGCTCTTACGCATTCGTTTCCATTGCGATAGTCCCTCTTAAGGTTCCAAGTCACGCAAGACTTTTATATATGCGTCGTGAAATGGTGATAATTCTTCCCTGATAGCATAATGATATGTTAGAGGAGAGAGGATGTGAGAGACTCTTGCCGCAAGTCCTACAAGTTGGGGGTCGCGCGGGGCACAGACGCTGAGCTTCATGTGAGGCGGGGCGAGCAACTAATCCACGTTGAGTCACCGATTATTTGGGGGGCGGGCGATTGGTGAGCTGAGCTTTAACATACCCATGCGACAGCGGTGCGGGTGCCTGTATCGTGCCGGGGTAATGAGTGCTTCGAACCTGATTTGGCGACTTGCATAGCCACCAATACCGGTGGCTGGCTGTCTTTCGCTGCAGCACCGACAAGGCTCTGTTGTAAGTGCATAAGAGCCGTGCATAAGGCTTCCGTAATATTTAAAAGATTTTGCGCTTTGCGATGCTATTTCTTTTGAGTAGAAACCTTTTCGCGCGTCGCAGGTCACAATGAGCAATCCGGCGATAAACAAGAAGATTTCGGCATTTCCGGAGAATGGAGATGAATCAGAGGACGTAATTACTAGCAGAGTAAACGATGGGGGGGAGAAGGACAGTACAGAACAGAAATCTGACGAGAAAAGGAAAGTCGTAGAAGGGAAGGAGAAGGAGAAGGAGAAGACCGAAGCCACTCGTATTGCACGATATGATGATATGTGAGCCACTCCATTGCCACAATCAAAGCCAATCACTGACAAATGACGCGCCAGATTCGACTAGTAAGCCTGCGATCTTCCTCCTATGTTCCATTTGGTCGCAGAATTAATGCGCCTTTCTCTTCTCAGCAGATCTTATCAACGGAAGCTCGTCAAAAGTGCGAAACCAAAAAAGAAGACCGACAATAAGAAGCCGATTCTTATCGTGCGCCGATATTTCGACTACAAGAATAGACACACGTCTACAACGGTTGATATAAAGAGTAAAGGCTTGGTAGATGTGCTGATAGACTGCAATGATGATGTTGAGGGTTTGGGATTGAACCAGAATCCACCTAGTGTAAGAATTCTCAATACCCTTCACGGAGAACTGAAACTTGGTTCTGTAAGTTCAGAATAAGTCTGATGGTAAATAGGCGGATCCAAGTTTGTTCTATCATTCGCGACAAGCTTTGATAGACCGGCTTGCAACAGAACATGAGAAGGAATCCTCTACTCAAGATGAGATATTAGTCGCGGATTTGAAAACAGCACTCTTGTTCACCGAGGAGGAGCATGGAGCTGCCATTGCAGACATGTCGACGCTGCTTCCGGCTGAGGAATGCACCTGGGATTTACTGTGGGCTTTGTTCAAGCCCAGTTCCTTAGTCTTTCACTTCCACAAGTATACCCAACAACCCAGCCTTCTACTCTTCAGGTGTGTGCGTAAGTTGCAGCGCCAAGATGGCACTAAATACTGGAGAGTCGATTGCGACGTGGTAGCAGACTCGGGGGTCAGATTTGGTCTAGCACGATACCCGGAGAAAATCGAGATTGATCAATTTGAGGGTGCAAGAAAAATAGGAGATTTAGATGTTGTGCCCTTGCAATTTATGGAGAGGGAATCGGAACTTAGAAGTTTCTTAGGGGAGAGGGGAAGGCGTTATGCGGCATTGAAGAAGAGTTATTGGGAAGTTAGTGGATTGGCTGTTAGGGAGGAGAGAAATCCTAACCTCGAATGGGCGACGAAGCGATTCTCATTCAGCGTGAGTAAGGCACGATTTCCAGCCAGCCAAACACTAATAGAAGCAGGCTTACGGGCGAGTTATGATTGACAGTGCGGCTTTCAACACTCATAATCCAGACTGCGAGTATATGGCGAGTGTCCATACCGCCGTCGATCGTGATAAACTCACTGACGATCAGTACTTGATCTGTTTGCCATATGCGGTAGGCTTCAGCTTTGGGAACAAAAGATGGGGTACAAGACTCTCCCGATTATTTTTAGATCGATACAATCTTCCCTACTAACAGCAGCTAGGTGGTTTCGCTGTCTCTAAGCTAGAGCCCATCACCTGGGGGACTGAATCTTTCCGGTCCCTGGTCATGGAACCTAAACGTAAGAAGCTTATCCACAGTCTTGTGAAACAACACACTGCTGCTTCAGACACATACGATGACCTGGTGGTGGGGAAAGGACGTGGCCTCGTCATTCTCTTGAGTGGAAATCCCGGATGTGGGAAAACACTGACCGCTGAAGCGGTGGCGGAAGTTACTCGAAAGCCTTTGTATATGATATCGGCCGGCGAACTCGGAACGAGTCCCGAAAAGGTCGACCCGGCTTTAACTCTCGCTCTAGAACTTGCACACAGATGGGAAGCCGTCTTATTGCTTGATGAAGCAGACGTGTTCTTGCAAGCGAGAAACACCACAGACCTTGCCAGGAACGCTCTCGTATCGATCTTTCTGCGGCAGCTAGAGTACTACAAGGGAATCCTAGTACTGACTACCAACCGAGTCACAGATTGTGATCCAGCGTTCGAAAGCAGGATTCATGTTTCTTTGCATTATCCAGATCTGGAGTTTGATGCGAGAAAGGAAATTTGGAAAACGTTCATTATGAAAGCTCAAAAAGGCGAGAAAAACCCACAAGTCATGGAACTCGAGGAAATCGATCGCTTGGCTGCACATCCATTGAACGGGAGACAGGTATGTTCTTTGATTGCTGTGTTAGTGTGTCTTGCTGAAATGTATAGATCAAAAACTTGGTCGGGAGTGCGAGGTCGATTGCAAGAGAGAGTGGAGAGAACTTGGACGCTTCACACATCACGACGGTGCTCGATGTAATGTCAGATTGGAAGACTGTCAGAAGAGCCTGAAGCCAAGTTCTAAGACACCGAAGATCTTTTTCTTCAATTTTCCTGATATAATCTACGACGAAAACTAATTTCACCAAAATCAATTTCCGTCTTGGACCTGAGCAGTCGCTGCTTTAACCTGAACCGAGCCCTGAGCCCTGAGCACGTCTGTAGGTCGGTGTGGGCGTATAGAGGTGATCCTCTTCTTACTCCCTTAAGAATCAATTATAGTTTCTATATTGTCTGGAACACAGCCACCGTTTTCAACCTATCAAGTTGTGATGGTATCCGTTTTCGCTTTCTTGTCAAATCCCCTCTGGTGACTGGGTAATTCAGCCTCACAGCTTACCCAGGTATGACTTTAATTTGCTGAGCACTATTCAACTCTGCTGCTATGATGGCACGTATAAGCGAAGTTAGGACATAATCCCAATAAAGAGAGAAGAGTCTTAAAGCCCCCGGTGGACGCAAATATTAGTCAGCAGTGTCCTCCACGTAGCGGCAGTAGGGCTGCTTCTTCTCACGTCGTTCCCGGAAGCAAATTATAATTCTAGCCTAACACTGAACAATACAGATTGAGCAAGTGCAAGTCCAAGCTGGGTGCCCATTCTGCGTTCTCCTGCACTATATCAATTTCACTCCACTTTCCGCATCTCCAAATCAGAGCATAGTAAACTGTATCCCTATGTCGATATACCAGTACCCCAGGATTGCCGATGCGGGGGCGGGTCCAATTCGTGATAACGAGCTCGTTGACAGTCTGTTCGCCTGTTGCGCTCGTCAGTCGTATCCCGAGCGGCAGATTTATAACCGGGGCGTTCGGCGGCAGCGTCCAGGCGCCGTACCGCTCCTGCGGGTGGCCCACGGGGTAGTCGTCCTCCTAGATGAGAGCTAGCCAGTCCGACTGCCCGTCCTAGCGGATCTCGAAACTCACGATCGATCCGAGGCCGGCTGCGTTTACGGCCGTGATCTAGATGTAGTAGGGCCCGCCGCTGCTGCGGAGCCACACATACACGTTACCCGCCTTGGGACACGGCACGCGTTTGTACTGCGTCGGGATCACACCCTCGACTAGCACGCCGGCCTGTGCGCGCGTCATGGCCACGTCGGACAGGTCGAGGTGGATAGAGCCGTTGGGAAGCGGGCAGCCATATGTGAAAGCGTCGACTTCTTGGCATAGGTCGACACCAGGCCCGCCTTTATTTTGTTTTATAGCTCGTCAGCTTGATTATTCACGCGGATACATAAGCACAGAGACAAGATATAGCAGTCTCGGGCAGAAGCAGTAGAACGTCGCACTCACAACACCACTTGGGATTCGCCTCACACGGGCGGCTATCCACAATCTCAAGGATAATCGGCGGCGCGTGGCCCGCCTCGTTGGGGACGTAAAGGCTGCCGTTGTCATAGGTGCGCACTAACTCAAAGCACTCACCGCACGAGAGGTAGTTATCCTGCTCTTCACCAACGGATAAGGATTAGCCGTTACTCTAGATCGTGCATGGAATGGGCATGCTCACGGTGCCGCTGAGACACTGGGTGTATATGAGAAAGAAGGGAAAACGGCACGATTGAGACTGCGAGTTAGGAGGAGAGAAACAGAAGGCAGAATGCACGTCAATCCAAGATACATTCACCCTCGCATTTCGCTCCACAGTACAACAAAACATAACCACTCCCATTGTCCCAAGTCGCCATGACGTTCAGAAATTTGCACCTAGTTCACAGTCAGACTTCACTCGCGATCCTTGGGGATCTGTGCCTTACTATCACCCAGTGTTCCTACTCTATATCTTCACCTTCATATGGCACAGTAGTCGGAAGCATCAATATCGTTGTACTTCTCATTGAGGACACCTCCGGGGCAACTTGACAGGCTAGCCCGTGATATCATGCAGGATGGTTTCCCATTTCAATACACATACTTGCATCGAACCCAGCCGATTGGCTGAAGTAGTATCCCCTTTGGTTCGTGAGGACCCTTTTCCCAGTGCTCTCTTCTATTAAATCGCAGTTGAAATGCGTATGACCAAAGGCCCACACCTGGACTACTTCATTAGTCCAGCAAAGCTCGCCAGACAAGTCAGTTGAGAAGCCCGAGGAGATTTTGCTCTGCGAGTGCATAGGGTCGATAGCCTCCGAAGATGTAGTTGGACTATAATGCGTGAGAATCGTGATCTTTCGGCCAGGTTCTGTTTCGGTTATGGATTTGACTTGTGCGTTCAACCACCCAAGATCCGCGATGTGAGCTCGGTTGTGGTCCTCAACTGCCCAACCTTCGATGTGATAAAAGTCGTTAAGACCAAAGCTGACACTCTCGGTTTGTGACGGCAAGACGTTTGAGAACAATGTGCAGCCTAAGAGGGTGATGTTGGGGGATATGTCGTATCGTGTTTGATCCATGAAGACGAACAATCCAAGGTTTCTAGCTGAATGCTTAACACTAATCTCTTCTTCGAATTGCCTTATCCTTTGTTTTACTGTTGCCCAGTTGGAGTGATAAGGTTCGTGATTTCCGAGGATCAGAAAGACCGTCTTGAATTTGTACAACTGCCTCTCTAGGAAAGAAAAGTATTCCGGGTCTTTCACACATCCAATATCACCAATGAGTGCAAGGCATGGCGCCGTGGGGATGATTTCGAAAAGATCATAACTTTTCGGGGCCTCTAGATGAAGATCAGAGATGATTTGTATCGATGACATTATTGGGGGTTTGCTGTGGAGAGAAGTTGCGCAGCAGAGACTTAAGTTATAGTGAAGTCAATTCTTACCGCCTACGGACAGGGGTAAAAAGACGCTAATCCCCGCAAAGAAAAGAGAAGCACATGACTCGTGAAACGAAGGAATCATGTCCGACGAGAACATTTTGAGATTCAAGAGAAAACAAGTTCCACACTTGACCGATACTATTGAAACCTTCCTAGAAAGCCAATGTGTGCGTAGATGTGTTCCGTAATCCCACGTGATTCACCCTCCTTTCCAGCTACTGTCAAAAAAAAAGTCGAGTTCATTTCGAGTGAACAAAGTTTACTATGTACAAGAACGAAATTTCACATCCAGCAATTTTGAGGCACACTTGGTGACTGGCTTTGCATTCCTTGCCAGAGATTTTGCTGATCTAATGCAGAAGCAAGGAGAACCTTCCACCGTTCCAGTGCCTTGCGGACAGAGGATTGATTTTCTTCCAGCATCACTTTTTAGTTTCAGAGACTCGATCAAGATATCAAGAGATCAAATCGTCAATATACGTTCACTCTCACATTTCACACTACAACCACACAACCAAATATAACCACTCCCATTGTCCCAAGTCATCATGACATTCCGAACATCTGCAATAAGATTAGTCAGTTAATTTACTCGCGAGTTTTGGGGATCTGTGCCTTACCATGACCCAGTATGCTTGCTCTGCATCTTAAACTTCATTTGACATAGTAGTTGGAAGCCTCGATGTTGTTGTACTTCTCGTTGGAGACACCTTCAGGAGCAATTTGATTAAGCGTTTGATTCATCTTCATCACCAGATCCAGGAGCATCTCAGGGGGAAATTGAGAGCCTTGCTCTGCAAAGTATGTTGGGTTGTGCCCAGACCTGGTCAGCTCATCAACTAGGAGACAGCGCAGAGGACTTCCGGGCTCTGTGTTGTCGTATATGTATTCGAATGTAGAAGCGTCCAAAGGCCCACACGCCTGTCTGACTCGGATCAGGATGTCCATGACTTCGTTTTGCAAATCTTTGACATCAAGTTTCTCTGCCAATACCCACAGCTCAACCAAGACGGCATCCTGCTTAGAACACATGAATGTGTGATCATCCTGGTCTTCGTGATTGGTGTCATCCTCCTCGTCCTTGTTGTGGCAAGTCACGATGATCTTGTTCGAGTACAGGTATTGTGAGAAGAGCCTGAAAGCTTCCTCACTCGTGTCCTCAATGATGTACTTTTCGTTCTTGATTTGGATGAAACCGCTCTGAAGGGCAGCCTGGAACGCCTCCGTGTCTTTGCGAGAAAACTCTTCGTGGATGGCAAACTTTATGTGGTCGATGCCGATAAAGAAGATAGCCAACTCGCTGGGTTTTCTATCTAACGTGAGACTTTGGAATAGACTTTTCAACCTTGAGGGCACTTACGAGAGGTATGGAAGTTTCTTTTTTCCGTCCTTGATGAGTGATAACTTTCCTAGTCGCGTCTCCGTGTCTTGAACTGGGAGAGAAGACGTGTCGGAAGTACCAGCAGAATCCTCAGCAGCGCCGTTTTCAGAAGCAGTAAAGCCCAGCTGACCAAGAGAAGTAGATGCTTTTCCTTTACCTCTAGCACCACCTCTGCCATCAGATCCAACACCTTTGCCTCCACGGTCACCTCCTCGTGCTCGTGCTCGATCGCGGTCACGCATGGCGTCTATTGTATCCGGGTACTCTGCTGTTCAAGATCAGTAAATACAGTAGAGATTTGTGAAGTAGAGCAGCGCGTTTAATCTCCCATCTTGCCTGGGCTTTGTCTCGAGGCTGAGAGGTTGGCAATGCTATCGTGAAATAGATGAATGTGGAAAACTTACCCTGCTCGAGTTTGGTGGAGAAGAAAAATCAAAGATCGATCTTCTTGACTTGAGTGTTGTGAAGTTGGAGACTTGGTTGGGGCGCGAGGAATCCTCCTCGATTTTCTGGTCCGAGTGGAGGTTGGTGAATGGAAAGTGATGTGATAAGACGCGTTGTGGGGTGAATTCAAGGACGCGATCAATAACCGAGAACCTTTTGCTTTTCCAATATCTCAGCTTTACCTCGACTTTCTGAATCTCTTGTCTTCCAAGATACCCTTTTCAAATCCGTAACCTACCATCCATGCGCAGCTTCTTCTCATTGCTGAAAGTCTCTCCTGGGGTAGGACATTTTAAATTGCAGACTTCAATGAGTGTCACGCAAAAAAGGCAGAAGTTTACTCGTGGAATTTTCATTTTGAAGGTGAAATGTAGACGCGGTTCTTGATTGCCCCTCCCACTACTTCAGACACTCCAACTCGCAATCATCAAACTCCCCAACAACGATAACTCAACAATCCCCTCCCTGCAGTGATGTATCCAAACTCCCACATCTCTTACCGCGATGAACATGGTAGTCACCTCTCTGAACCTTCCACGGCATCTCAGCTCTCTTGTTGACAGGGACAGGACTTCGAAGCTTGTTCCCAGCCTCCATCAACATATCCTTGGGCATTTCATGGTTGATAGAGGCGAGACCCGGGCCCTACGCACACTAATTGACTATACACCGGTGAAGAAGAGTGCTGGTTTGTGTGTTCTCGCAGTTATTAAATTGAGAGGTGTTGACTAGGCATCCACTTCATGTGATTGACGGCCAAGCTCTAGAGGTTCGTAGTCTGGAAATGTAGAGAAGTCTAACTAGTTGCCTGACTTGTTACTGGACCATATCTAGAGCTTTCTAACGTCCAAAATGGCTCAAGATATCTTGTTCCTTACGATGTGTGAAAAGTATCGTAGAAAGCTCAGCATTAGACGGTCGGATGCACTGCCTAAGTTATTGTCCAAGGCTCTCAGACCCTTGGCAAGACTTCCGAACATAGTGAACACCTGGTATGAGAAATATGAGAATATTACGCTCTGTAGGTCTGACGAGTGATACACGATACTCAAGGAGGGGGAAAGAAATCGAGGGTTTCTGAATGCAATTTCTTGAGAACCTTCTACTGGCTGTATCAGCCTGCTCAGGATTTTGCAATGCAAGGAATTCCAGATCAGGGCTGCACACAATATTCTGCAAATCGTGAGGTGTGAAGCTATCATCACACGTTCTTTGTCATTGCAATAACCGCATCAACTCCAACGACTGCCCTTGCCTGCCAATGGTATCTTCGTACTCCCCATGACCAATTCATCGTCTGGATGTCCGTTACGGCCTAACAAGCACACAAGTACTGTATCGTAGCACGACCTGTGCAGAATAATCAACATTGGTCTTACTTGTTCCAGTCATAATGCTTACCAAATGTCATCTCAGTATTGGACAACATCCAGCTCCTGCTCAAAAATCTCACGTCTATTCTTCCCAGAAAGATGTGGTGGGGCAACACTCTTGAATACTTCGACCAGTTCCATGAGCATCTCGTGTGGAAGAAGGTCGGCCCATTTTTGCAAAAGACCATTCTCAACACCCCAAGCGTATTACCAGACAACCAGTCGTCTCAGTGGGCTTCCTGTCGAGGTCTCGTCGTATATGGCCTTCAAAACGGCGGGAGTTATCGGAGCGCAGAAGTCGAAGCTGCGCTTCAAATGCTGCATTACATGATTCTGGAGCCCACTCATCAAGTATTTTTGACCCAAGAGCCAAAGCTGAACGAGATCAATGTCCTGCCTAGCGCAATCTCCCTCGTGTCCTTCGACTGCTGGATCGTGCGAGTCTCTGAGGTGATACTTGACGGTGGTCTTGTCTGTGTAGAGATACTCCGAGAACAAGGGGAACACGTCCTCATGGACATCCTCAAGAGTATACTCCCCACTTTTTCCCTCGATAAGACTTCCATTGAAAGCCGCGCGGAAAGAAGGCGCATACTTGTCGACGAAGTCCTTGTGTATTGTGAATTTCTTGCCGCCCGCTACAACGAAGGTGACCAGGTCATTTGGATTCCTGGCAAGTTCATTAGCTTACGCTTGGCTGCGCGCCTGGGTGGTCGGAAACTTACGAGAGATAGGCTTTAAACTCCTTCTTTGGGACAGGGTCGGAGACAGGGTTCGAGTCACCCGTGATTGTCTCGTTGCCTCCCCATCCAAATCTTGGAAGTTGTGGGCCAATTGGAGGTTGCTGATGGCGATTTCCGGTGCCCATGGGGTGATATGTTGCGTAGCCTCTGGGTGGATCCTGCTGAAGATGCTCTGCTGGCGGTGGTGGAGGGGTTGGTCTAGGAGCCTTTGGCGGCGGACCATCGCGAATGTCCTTGTGAGGTGACATGCTTGCTGATGACTGCATCGTGGTGGCGGAGGAAAAGGGTGAGATCGTTGATGTTGTTCGAGATAAGAAATCGCAGGAGGTTTTAAGGCGCGAAGATGTGGTCTCGTTTAAAGAAACATGCAGCAAAGGAAGGCGGAAGTGGAGCTAACGGTTGAGTTCCGGAACCAGAACACCTTCGACATCTGGTGATTGAAATAGATTCACGTAGTATGTTCCATGTGTTGATCCTGCCTGTGAGGTCGCAAAGCACATTGCCGTCTTAGCCTCGAATCGAAGTCTGTTGAGATGTAGTCGAGCTTGCGATTGCATACCACCCCACCATGTCCAAAAGAGACATCTCTCTTTTCTCTAACATTGCGAGAAATAGGAACTTCAATTACGTTAAGATATACTAGACAACGAACTCAACATCGTTCTTTTGACTAAGAAAGCCTCAACGCTAGAAACTAGCTTGAACAAGACTAGTTGTTTGTAGTAAGCCTATGATAACAAGATGCGGGTACTGAATGATAAACACTTGGAAAGATGGTCAAATTTCCAGATAAGAAAGAATGCCGATGAAAACCGCTCCTCTTCCTATACCGTTCTTGTGCCCTAACATTGATTGCTCGTGCGTGCGGTGATGGGGAGACGTTCGAGGCAAACCAGTGAGATTGTGCAACAGTCTAAAAACAGACGCATTTAACGTAACTTCATTCCTTGAATCTACAACATTACATAAGCAAAGCTTGATAAGGGGATCAGTAGATATCGAGGGCAGTTAGAGTGTTTCATCGACGAGTTATCTCAGCAATTTAAGACACAGCTCGATTGTTTCAAGTCAGGGTCTCGTAAAAAATATTTGAATGACAATGACAAGGTGACGCACACCCCATCTCTTTTACCCCTTTAGTATTGGCTAACACTTACTCCAATCTTCATAGACACCTTCGAAGTTCTCGGCGTCATAACGCACGTGACGCATACCCCCTTTCCCGTCTCGCTTAGCGCCGGGCCCCAAACAAGCCCCCGCTGTCAGGGCTTCAAGGTAATCGAAAGTGCAACCCTACTACATTGATTAGTTGAAAGTCAACCTGTTCTTTCTAATCGATCCCCAAATATACCCCCCCTTTTTTTTGTCTGCAAGTGCGAAGGTTTTTACTTTACTCACGCCAAAATTGCATCCTCAAGTCTCTTCAACCTCGTACAAGCATGTTGGGCCTGCGATGGAAGGCGCGGGTTTTGTGCGGCTTCTTATTAGTCCCCGAAATGATGAAAACTGGAGCGAGCTAGTCCGCGGTCCGCGGGACTACTCCACCCTCCAAGTTTATCCTCAAGACAGTCAAAGATGTAGACTTTATGCTGTCATACACACCAATGTCTCTGGTTCCTGGCTTGAAAGGTTGGGCCGGGCCAACCTTATACACAATGCGGTTAGATCTTATATTTCCTCACGTCTCACTTTCTCTATATTCTTCTCATTTTTCTCTCGCCGTCTATCTCTGACTTTCATGGTCACATTTCATCATGCGCTTCTCGAGAATTGTTGGCTCCCTGCTCTCCGCAGCTGCTGCAGTCCTGGCCCAAGAAGTCGATGGGTATATTACTATCAAGCATGAGTGAGTGAGAATCCATCTTATCATGATTCTCTCTCACCTTCTTTTAGCTTCCCTTACAGCATCTTTGTTGCCAGTATTCCCGCTCAATGGTCAGGAGCCCTCGAGCTTTCGCACTGGCTTGAACCAGGCGAGGAGACGATAGTCCCATACTCCCCGATTGGCGCCGGTACCTCAATCAAGATCTCGAGAGACACCGACTTAACGCACGGCATTCTCCAATTCGAGTACACCAACAACGTCCTAGGACCTAATCAAGGGTGTGAGATCTATCTGAATCTTAGCGATGTCGATGGTCGAAAGTCGGGCGAGCCTGGCAGTCCATTCATTGATGCCCATATCAATTATTATCCTGTTGGTGTAGGATCAGAAACTTGCAATATGGACATTCTGGAGTGCCTGCCCTGGGTAGAGTGTGAAGCTGCTTTTCGACACGCTTGGGATAACAAGAAGGTTCATGTATGCTCCTCCTCGCACCCTTCATTTGATCATTCGCTCAACTGTTATAGTCATGTAACAAGAGACCAGAAGGATTCGTCATTGAGCTTCATCAAGATTAGACATGCTGGTCAATCGGTGAGACTCTTGGGAAACGCCTGGCAATGCGTTGGAACGGCGCCAGGAATCTTAGGTTCTTAAACGTCGTCGGTGTGGTTGTGTAACGCAAATCTAGCAGTTATCTCTGCCTGATTTCTAATTCTACAGAAGTGTTCTGGAAGAGAGTTTATTTTTTAAATTTGAGATGCACTCGTTACTTGCTCGGATATACTTGCCAATTTGCGAAATAAGTGACATAAGTCGGACCCCGTAGAAGTGGGCCACCCCCTGATGTGGGCCACCTTCCCCACCAAAAAATCGATTTTTGAGGGTATTATAACTCCACCAAATGTTTATATATTATAAC
>FJOG01000001.1:3323114-3357661 GCA_900073065.1 Phialocephala subalpina
AAAAAAAAATTTGAAATTAAAATTAATAATATTTATTATATTTATATAATTAAAAGATATATTTAAATTTTATATTATTTTATTAATTTGTGGTGGTATTATTAAGTTCTAAAAATAAGGGTTTTTGGTGTAAAAGGTGGCCCACATCAGGGGGGGGCCCACTTCTAGGGGGTTCGACTTAATGTGCAATTTTTATTGTCCCGACATTCGAGGTGCATTGAAATCACTCTGAATGAGACTTCGACTATCATTTGATAAGAGCTCGGGGCTGGATTCTACATTATCTCTTGGCAGGCATCTTTTCGATAAAGTTTATCCAATTGAAAGTCCCACATTTTCTGGGACTTTGGAGTGTCGCTTCTTTCACACACAGGGAGATACGGAAACTTTCTAATGCTCTGCCATACCACGGACTTGATCTCTCGTGACAAGGCTCAAGAATCACCACTTTCAGTCTTCCAGCCCTTCCCGAAGTTTGTTGGTACCTTCTTTTTTTTGGCAGGACTTTCATCACTCGAGAGGCGTATCTCATCCTAGCTACCCCGAAAAGATACAGACAAGGCTGGGAGATTGCACTAGCTTTTCAAGCCTTCGAGTCAGTCCTTCCCGGGCCCTCTTTCGATGTCCGCAATTTCAATGAATGGATGCTGAATTTGCTGGAGTCCTCGTAATTCTGGTGTTCAGCAACTTCCTATGACACCACTTCTCTAATTCTTGCTTCTAAAGCAAGTTTCAGAGACAAAATTGCGTTGTGCTACGTGTAAGTTGCGTTGTGGCATTACGGTATGATTTCAGTGGCAACGTATGTACTAGGCCCACCAGGGTCAAAACTCTCGCTTACGCCACTCAAAGAGGTATAAGAATCTCAAAAAAACACTATCATCCCGTAGAGCTTGTATGAAAAGGTGACGTCGATGAAGCAGGTCATGATCTCATGAAATTCTGATGCTGGAAAGCCCTTCGCTTCACAATATCACCTGAAAATCTCTTCAATCATTTTCTTCTCAAAGCAACAGCCGGGGTATTTTTTCGAAAATTAGCATATAGGAATTCTGAATTGCACTCGACCCGATCTTTCAGAATCTACATCTGATCACTCATTTTTTCAAACATCGATCCTTCGCAATGCGTTTTTCTATGACCAGCGCCTTGGCCGCTATGATTTTGGCAGCCACAACCGTCAAAGCAGATCCAGAATTGGCTCCGAAAGAGTCCTTGCTCACTTTTTCCAATTTTAGCCAGCAGCAGTGGTAGCCGAGGAACCAAAACAGGTCGCTCTCGACGCTAGTTCAGGCGCCTTATCCACCGCGGCTCACCTTCTCACCTTTGACTCACCCTTGCTCACCTTGACTCACCAAACACTGCCGGTAAAGCAGCTTTGCTCACCTTTCCGAATAGAAATAGATTTCCTTCATATTAAGATTGGCGTGTGATAACCAAACCTTATTCAGATAGTTAGATACTTACTCGTTCTAGACGATAACGCCTCCGTCAGCAAGAGTCGCACGAAACGGCCGACTGAGCCTCCCACTTACCGAACTTCACAGATTCAACCTCATCCCATACGAACACATGGCGTCGATCTGTTAAGCACTCATTCAACTTCTCTCTGCCATAAGTCGTACCTAAATACGTACGATACTGCTCCGTAATGGTAGTTGATAGATGATTCGGTATGATTTCAAAAGTCTGAAAGACGACAGCACAAATATTAGGAGGTGTCAACGTCTGACGCTCCTTACGAACATGTTACTATTCATACGAGACGAGGTGCAATCCTCTTAGCGGTAGGGCTGCGCCAGGGAATGGGAATATAACGTCCGGTGCAGCGGTGCTCCTGCTAGGCAAGGTATTATTCATGCAATATCGGCGCGGCATTACAGTTGTATTGAGGGCTATGACAGCTGGTGTGCTTAATGGGGATGGTGTGATTCGCGCAGGTGCGAAATCACATCAGGGGAAGATCTATACCAGAGTTCCGTTTACCCGAGGAAGAGAATTTTATGCAAGCAAAGTAAGGCAAGGTAGAATTGCTTTAACGGAAGGGTTTGTGGTTATTGGTGCGCCTGTCAGCCGTCGTGAGATTTACGTAGCGGTGAGACTGGCTAGGGGAGGGGTTATGGTTAGGTTCAGTAAGAGAGTCACGCAAGCAACGCGAGGCAGAGTTATTTCGACGGTAAGCTGCATTAATGGAGGGATCTTAGAATTGGCGTGGCTCTTGAGCATTTGAAATTCATGCGTGGACGAAGGTACGCCGGGAAAGGATGATGCAACTTTTGTTTACCCTGTATAGTTGGGAAATTCATGTAGAGTAGGGCTAGGATCACGACGGCGTGATTTATTCAGTGGCAGAGTTGCGGTGAGGGAGGGGTTCGTATCAAGGCTTGTTTCTGAATATGGGGGAAATCCAAAACGTGGTAAGGCAGATTTGTGTCGGTGGTAGAGTTGCAGATCAGAAGTTGGGTACATAGCGACTAGCGTGATTCCTGAGCGCTTTGAACTTATGCAAAGGGGATAATGTCGCGGAAGAGGGGGCTGTGGTGGTGCTCAGCTCCTCTTATTGCTCAGCATAAGGTGGGTCAGACCATATAGGAAGATGCCGCGGTAGAGAGGGTTGTAGCAGTGCTCAGCTCGCCCACTTTCTTAGTATGATGTAGATCGGTCCACCGGAATAGGAGTTGCCTGGGAATGGGTTGTGGCAGTGTTTAGCTCGCCCCTTTGGCATGACGTGAATTTGGCCATACGGGAGAGATAAGAAGCTCACACAACCCGATCTCTGGCGAGGTGAGTTAGAAAGTAGAATAGATACGTCATGGTTCAGCTTAGCGCCTCTCAGAGCATGGCGGCAGTAAGGGAACATTGCATCAAAAGAGTATACCAGGCTGTGCAGAATCATCATTAAGCAGAGTACATTTATGCACTAGTTAAACTCCGAGAATCCGATTCAGCCAATGTAAGGTAGACTCGAACTAATACGGAGGCAAGGGATTATACCAAAGCTCAGCCTGCCTCCTTTTTGGGCACGGCAATAATCTGGTGAAACAGGAGGATATCGTTAAAAATGAATTTGTAGTGGGTGGTTATGCAGTCTTGTTCTCTACGTACAGGAAGTGGTGCCGCGTCGAACGACACCCCTGTAAAATGGGTTGCGACAATACTCAACTGCCCCTTTCACCTCCGGGACAGGATCTACCGAAGAAGGACTTTGCAGCAGTACTCAACTCGTTATACCATTAAGCATAATATCAGTATAGTTACTGGGGCAATATCCTTCAAAGAATCAAGTTATAACAGCGCCTTACCTCTCCCTTTTACATGATATAAAACCTGCAATCAAGGAAAAACGAGAAGCTTACATAGCTTGATCTGAAGGGGGTGGCTTAAGACAGAGGATGTGTTAGATAGACGTGCTAGTGCCTGGTGTTTGATCCCACAAAGGAGCAAATAAACGTAGCACCATCTTCATCAGTCTTCATCTTCATCAGTCTTCATCTTCATCAGTCTTCATCTTCATCAGTCTTCATCTTCATCAGTCTTTCTCCCTTCACCAATTATCAGAATCAACTTCCATCCCTTGGTTCCTTGAGTATTCTTTCAAACATACCTTTTCTAGATTCTAGATTGGTAATGGACCTCGGCCCAACAAACCCTACAAAGCCAACGTCCTAAGAATACGGCAATCACTAGATCTCGAAATAGACCTACAATATACATACTATACCCATTTTTCACTCCATATCACGCGATAGACGTACTAGAAAGTACCAAACAATAAGCTTATCTATCGGACTCCTAAAAAGCGCAACGCGACGGCCCATCACCATTCATAACTTCAAACGTAAAAGATTCATCAAAGTTGATAGCAAGCTTCCTATCCTTCTCAGATTACAATTAGCTAAATACAGTAGAGATACCGGCTACTCGACCGCTCAATTAATGAGATTTGCCGGGTATATAAATGTATCCAGTGTCATTTCTATTGCTGATAATGAGCAAGAGGACCGCCGTTCCCCGGCAGGTGACGGTAACGTCACGTCAGTAAAGCCTACAGCCTTAACGACAGAGAACCCAAGAGGGTCGCTATGCGCAAACTCAGAGGAAGCTCAGGTCATTTCAATTGATGAAGACTCAGGTATGGAATATCTTACAACCAGGGTACCTAAGGAGTATTCCCTTCGTCGCGGTCAAGGGTCAAGCCCGGACAATCTTTTCAGGGGCATTTGGTAACGTTCCACTCAGCAACGATCTACTGAACCTATGTGATTTCGAAGGGTGTAAACGGAGTTGATTCTTCTAAATCTACGTGAGAAGTCTTCTTATGGAAGGAGCTTCGAACTGGCTGACAAAGAAAACGTGATATCACGTGCTGGATATCACACTTAAGAGCATCAAAGGGTCCATTGTCCCAGCAAGTCTATTACCGCAAATGCTGTGCCAGTCAACGGCCCAATCAAGACGGAATCCCAAGTGCTCGCTGGAGTTGATGCTGGTCAACTGTATTTTTCCCAATCTCTAAAAATTAGTTAGCATCACTTCTAAGAAACATAATCCTAAACAGCAGGACGAAAGATGTGAAATTCGGTACTACCACCCACCTCTCTCTCGGATTCTTGTCAGTTAATAGCCTCGGCTTGTACGCACTGACGCCGAATATATGCGGCATAGCAGCAATATATCTCGAAGCAACGACATTTTCAAATGCTACCAGAGCATGCAACAGAGTACATACTTCAGTATGTTCCTCGGGAATCCGGCAGCTAAGCCGTAGTAGATGTCGAAACCGCATTCTGCGTAACTTCCAGGTTTTCTTGTAGGGTCTTGATACCAGGTCCTTAATAACGTGTTTGAGATCTCTGAAATCATGTGAGGCTCACAGGGAAGCTAGATTCCTTGGGTATCAAGGCCTGGCAGATCGCCAACTTGCAAACAGGCAGACAGGAGGTTGCTTGGTGATGTGGATGATGCTCATGCGAGGGCCTCAGTCACTTCATCCGATGTCCAGTTGGAACTCTGCTTTCTTACTTTCTGCACCAGCTCTGTTCTCGCGCATGAATTCCGCCATAGCGTCCCATGTATAATCGAACTGCTCTTCGCTGAGAGGGGAGATTTGCGGTTCGGCCTCAGTCCCGTTTAGCGGAGTTATGGTCAAGTCATGAACGGAACGATCCAGATGTTGACCCTTGCTCAATTTCAGGATAAGCGGCTCAAGGTATGAAACTATTTCGTCTCCACTCTTTGTGAGATCCAGAGCCAAAATCATCTTGCCACTCCCTTTGAATGATAATTGAACCAGCACTGTATTCAATTTGGAAGGCCTGGCCGTTTTGGTAGATGACGCTGACTGAGGGCGGGATGGAGATCGTTCCATCATGGAGGGCGGCCGCGATGACACTGAATTGTACATTGATCGTGGCCCTGAGGTCATAGTATCAGTTCTAGCAGATGGCCCAGGTGGTTGATGATTCGGCATCCCAAAGTCGCTGTGGCTTGCTTGGCCAAAGCCCTGAGGCGAGCTACCGTGAACACTATATATGGCAGTAGATGATGACTGGCGAAACCCCTGATGTTGAGGAGGGGTTGGTACGGGTGGTACTTGACAAAAGTCTTGGGGATCTAGCGATAGGGGCGAGTTCACGGCTGCCAGTGTCTTGTTAGTAGCTGTTGCCAAATAGGTCCCCAAGCCGAAACAGGTGTAGGACCGAAGAAACACTGCTCTACGAACCCTTGGTCCTTCCAATCCCAAATTGCTGATCCTTATAACCTAACAAAACGTCCGCGTGCTGTATCAATCCTGGACGAACCACCCAGAATTGCTCATACATAGTCCCTGAGTCCTCAGGTCGATTCCATGTCAAGCGGACACTTGCAGCAACATCAATCAGCTGGCCGCCAAGAGTGACTTTCTGAGGATGTGTTGTCCAGTGTATTATCAGGCCATGGAATCGCTCCAGTTTGTCTTCCCCGATCAGATAGTGCTCCGAGCCACTAGGTTTCGCCGTCAATCTGACTTCCTCCCTCATGTGGTATACCAAGATCCAGTCGTGGCTATTACGCTGTAACGGTGGCGATCCACTCGCCGTGGAACTTGGTGTTGGTGGCATCGTTTGCCCAGTGGCCGTACGGCGGTGGTCTCGAGGTGTCATCGCGGATGGGGTTGGAGACTGCCTGAGGTCCTTCAATTCATCCCACCGCCGAGCCTCTATCATTCCCTTGATTTCGTTAACGGATCTTCCCCCGAGCTTCATACATGCTTGGTCGACCCGCTCATTCAATTTGATATCGCCACGCTCACTACCTTCCCACAGTATTTTGATGGCGTCGTCGGGGGATATGTCGACCAAAAATTTTGCGTAGCAATACGCATAGATGTTCGGGGGCGCGCTCATAATATGATCAATCGGGTCGACGTGCGCTGGAACTGTATGGTGGGGCGATTGTGCGGGGTTCTGGTGGTCTGCAGGCAGCCTGATGGACAGCGACACGCTGTGAGCACCGAGCAGCTGTCATTAACATGCCAGTACTCGCTCACCTAAGTTGACGAGAGTGAGAGTGAGCCCGGCGGCTGAGGTGTTTGGTTTGTTCTGCTGGCGCAGGATCACAGTGGACAGAGCCTTTCATGTTTGGATGCGGCTCGCCGGGCGTCGAGTTTGAGCCTGAGTTTTCAGACATCTTCTGAGCAAGCCCACCGGCCAATAACAGGCTGTGGTGTGTGAGAAAGGCCCTGGTAGAGGCGGGTGTGGCGTCTTTCTGGAACTCCAAGCTGAGTATTCCGACTTGCGCAACCACTTCAAAGAGTTTGGGTCTGATACCTCCACACCGAACAAGCTTTTATAGGCTTGAAGTCGACTCACTCTTTCATCGAACAAGGCACTTCATTTGCTCCGTACCGTTATTGTACCCCCGAGCGTCGCTTATTTCAATCGAGAGGACACCTCCTGGGAGCTGAATGTGACATCGTGGAAGAGCGTTTAGGATTTCGAGAACTTTAGAGAAGAGAATAATAGTATTATAGTCATTGAAGGTAGACCAATCAAGATTTGAAATAACTGTAAGCGGGAAGTAAAGATATGGATTAATTCGGTGGGGATACACAAGTACCATGTCATCTGGAGGGAATCAAGCCAAATTGAATTCCTCCGGGGTGAAGCCTAGGACCATTGCAATGCTATATGTTGCAGAATATCCATCAAAATTCAGTATGCCGGATAGACAACTAGCTTTGAATTTTGCTTCCAGCCAGAATAGCCCCTTCAAATGCAAGGACTTGGAACCTAAACAATCGAAAATCCCGATCCCTGAGTCGGGTCAGAAAGTTCTGCCGCAACTACCGTGTTTCCAAGACTGCCATTCTCTCTTGATGGTCAAGCAGGTATTTGAACGTGACGAAATCAGTGGGATATGCGAACTGAGCAGCATGGCCCGAAGCCGTATTGTTTTCGATCCGGACACGCATGTCCTCCCACAAGTCCCTCCCAATTGGGCCAAGCAGCTGGATCGCCGAGCCTCGCGCCATGTTTCCGACGATGATACGGTCAATTGTCTTATCATCAAGAGTGATATTTGAGTCAGTGTTGCCAGTCGTTCGCGGGTCTAGCGAGGCAATTTCGGCTCTGCTCAGAAATACCAAATTGTCATCTGTTGATATCAATTCATCAGCTTATCAAATATGGTATGCAAGGAGAACATTTCTCAAGACCATTGTACGAACTTTGTGGAACTGTAGCATCGAGAAGACCGGCGATCTTAAGGCCGTGACGTTCCCTGAAGACTTCGGCAAGCAGGCGATCGATTCGGTCGATAACATCGACATTTGCAAGCACAGTGTCGTGAACCATGCGCGTCAGTCCCACGTTGGCCAGCTGCACGCGGAAACTCAGATTAGCTTTCGCGCGGTCGAGATCCGTCATGATATCGGCGAGAGTTTCCTCCTCCTTCGTGCCATGTACAAACTGATGCGCTATCTGGCGCACCGCCCCTTTATTCCCCGGATCAAGCTCCTTGAGACACTTTACCAGCTTTGTCCCCAGAGCGTATAGCTTTGTCAACTCTGCGGCCACAGCGGGAGTCTGCAGGGCATCTTCGTCGACGATGGCGCGGACAATAGCGTTGATGCTCTCAAGTTCGAGGGTGGCCTGATCGAGGACCTCAGTCAGGTTCTGGTGGCGGTCGTAGGCCTTTCGCACCCGCTTGAGCAGACGAATTGCCCCGTCTAGTAATTGAGCAGCTGAAGCTGCGACTCCAAGGATCTCGGCCTACGAACCGATGGTTAAGAGTGTCGTTCGTGAGTTGACAGAACGTACCATTTCGGACGAGAGGACGATATCACACCCCAAAAAGGCCTTGCTATATCGGTCAGTCAATTTGCCTTAGCTGTCGGGATTCTGGATATATATATGCTGCCAGAGTTGCCCCCACCATGCAGGGCAACCATTCCATGCGGTGGTTCCGTGGCCTTAGCGGGTGGGTGCTTGTGGGGTCACATTGAAGGCTGATTCAAGGCGGAGTCTTTGTTGGCTGCGCATGCCAGGAAACGCTGCTACAAGTGTAGCAGAAATCTGTAAGGGCAGCGCCGTGGATGCAAACGCAATGGGTAGATGTAGCAGTACCCGTGTACAGGATTTTTACGATGTGAGGATATACTTGCTACGAGCCAGAACGGAGAAGGTGTAGAGGCTTGTGACGACGTCATCTGACCTGTTCGTGAGTTTCAGCCCTGGTTTCAGCCCCGGTTTGAGCCTGCAAGTTGCCTTATCGTAATTCCTTTTCCCCGATCACGGGGTTCCAAGTTGAGGGCTGAGGTTGAGGCTATGCTGACAACTGACGCTGCCGTATCTTCCTTACCACTTCGCGAGTTCTGTGCAGCATCTTTCCCATTGTCAATCCGCCTCAGAAATGCAGTATCAAGGATGAGTCTCGACTCAGTGGTACCTTCGTTGCCGAAGGAATTGGGTCCAGTTTTCAACAAAATCGCGGGCAAGGCTGTGGTGGTTACGGCGAGCGCCAGTAACAACATCGCAAGGGACAATGCAGTCCAGGTCTGCGGACCCGTAGCTGGCACCATACAATATGTGTACGTCTATGCTATCCGTCCTTTGTTCTTGCCTCCACTTTCCAAGTGGACCAACTCTGGCTTATGAAGGACCATATAGATTCAACTTGAGTCTGCATTGCCATGTGGGCGAGAGTGACACCTGTTGGCGCCTCATTGGTGGGACTGGTGCTGCAGAAGTTTCCACATCTGAACGGTCTCCTCCTCCAAGGACCGCGCAGAAACTCCCTGAAATGCTCTCAGAAACACCCAAATTGGTGAGTCCGACCGGCCTCTAGCTCCAAATTCCCGGCTCATGTCTATTTGGATTCATCAGGATGGCCAGTATCCAGCCGTACAAGCGCCGAAGACTCAGCAACTTCATTGGCATGACAGGGAGAAAGGCTTTATGACAGTACTGGCCGTATTCGATCCGAGTACCGAAGGAAATTGGATAGCTTCCAGGATTGTTAAGCGTCTGAAGCTCGACTACCAGCAGGCAAGCATTCACAAAGACGTGCCTGTCATCATGGGCCAGACTTTCGAGAAGACAAGGATATTTGTAGACTTGAAATACAGCAAGCAGAAGGGAAGCAACCAATGTTATCAGCGTTTTTATGTCATTAACCATTGCAAGACCTTCGATATCCTGCTGGGTGCGAAGCCTTGCCCATAGCATGGTTCAAACGATGCATCGTGGGCTGGTAATTCAAGACACAGTTTGAACCAGTTTACTTTAATCGGCCTGCTGCGCATGTACCTAAGTACCTAGTACATTATGCTACGCATAGGTTGCCTTCACACCGTAGGCAACTTCAATCCAGTCTGCACCACGTTATTATATTGTCTGGAGCAAAGATATATCTCGCAACTCATGATACACACGCACCCGCTTACCAAGCACTTATATTCCATTGCACGATATTGCTACTGCAAAATCAGCGAATGAAGGAGGCCAGGAAATGAGGCTGTCGAGGAAGGGTTGGTTGATTGGTCTCCTCCTTGGCTCCATGTGACTCAACTGAAGGAGCAGAACCAACCCCGCGCTATCGTCACCACGACGTCTAGATATGCGACATATCTAATCAGACAAGAAATCACGGGAACTGGTTGTCTTCCACACGCGAGAGTGGAGCTTGCGCTGCAGACCTTATTGAACGAACGTGTAGCCCAATACCTGTCGTCCAAGACCAATCCCTCACGTGTTTGCCGTCATGTCCAAAGAAGCAAAGGCACGAGAAACCACCCCTCGTGATTCATCACAGTTATTTTAACGGGTTCTGTCTCATAGGAAGTCGTCCTAGCCGCCGTTGAAGCAACCAACGTGCTTAACACGGTCTCGGAGCTCATCAAGCTACATTCGGGCCTTACAGAGAAGCTTGAGTCTTACTGCCTAGAGATAAGCAAAGCTAAACATGCTGTCGATCTCATTCGAAATCAAAAAGGACTACAGACATCAGGCGCAATCGCAGGCATCCAAATGCTGCAGAGCCATGGCGAGATTCTCAAGAGCAGTCTAGTGTCTCGAGATGATGAAGGCAAGACCTCACCGCTCTACTAGGTGCACTGTCATATCCTAAGTATTAACACAACAATCGATAGATGATCAAGAGTTGAGAAAGATGTTGGAAGTATTTAGAAGCAAGAGAAAGGGTCTCGTTCAACAGATACGACTTGCGATTCCAGGGCTCGCCAGAACCGATGGAGCAATCACGGTCGACACGAAGGTTGTCGAGTCAACCAACGAAGCTGTCAGAAAGGCTCTCGGTAAAGAGTCAGGACTTATCATTGCGTTCTTTCTAGCCGAGCTGGATCGGAACCCCGACGGTGGGTCCACTTCATCACTCAGTGCGACATAACCTCACTGACGCTTGCAATTTGTTACAGCAAGTGGCAAGATACGATTGACTGGTAAGGAGTACGAAGAGTTGACTCGGCACCAAATCAAAGCTACCCACCCAAAAACTAAGACTCTCGCCCCGGAGGTGAAGACAAGAATCTTGTGCAACTGCCTCGCCAGGGACCAGTCCATTCAGATTCTGGGACCTGTGGCGGTGGATTTGTGGGCGGGTATTGCTTTTATCAAGATCGAAGGTCTGATTTCCACGGACCAGGCGATCCAGTTTGGATACCCTGTGCCGTTGGATGTTTTTCGTGAGACGCTTGACAGGCAAGATAAACGGATCGCCACCAGTCGTACTAAGGAATTGCACAATTGAATCTACTTTACATCACTCAGCCACAGATGGCATGAGGCTTGAAACCCGCCGTGATTGAATATCTGAAGCCTAGACTGGAGAGCCTCTATCAATTAAATTTACTGAAGCAAATACTTTCGTAATTACGAAGCATTCCCACGCAATGTAACTAATTTTTATACTATGGGTGAGATCCATTTGTGGGCGTGGATGTGAGAAACGATATATATATGTATATATACTGTAATGATTTCAGGCACAAGATTCCATTGCGTATGTCCTAAGTATTCGCAGTAACCTTGTCGAATAGGCCTCACCTTCGTATCAAGCATCGACTTTGCTTCTACTGCATCACCTGACGACAGACTCCCAGTCCGCCAAGTCGCGTCTCCGTCCTCGATAACGTAGCGTTCTGTAGTTAAGAAATCATACTAGGTTTTGAATTTAGATCAAATTTTCTCCGCGAGTCAAAAGGAGATTATATTATATAATTTGCACGTCTGATTCCCGTTCTTTGAACTTATATTCTAAAAATTTTACGCAAAATCTGCATGTCCAAATATACTTTTCAAGAAGTTTTACCTTTAACTTATCTCAAAGTTATAAATTAGGTAGAAATGATACCTTATTATATAATCATCCCGCAACTCAATTGAAGTCTAGGTTTCGATATTAACACCAATACTTGGATATATCCTCGTATTTACTAACTATTGGATTATCTAACGAGTTTACTTAAAGGGTAGAAAATAAAATTATTGTACCTTATATTCTTACCGGCTTCCCCGTTATCTACGTTACCGCGACCATAATGAATATACACCCTATATAAGAGGTAGGATATAACTCAGGATCGTAGAGTATATAGTGGGGTATAGGAGGCTCCACCGAGAACCAACTATTACCCACGACGTTAAAACACCCAGAGACTCGGGTCGTCACAAACCGAACCGTATAAACGTAGCACGAACCAACATCCTTAGTTATCCTCCACCTCGTAACTCCGCTTTAGATTGATTCGTCTTAATAGAATCTGGGAGGTAGATAAGGCTACAAAGCATATGCAAAAATTCCTATTGCTAAGGTGCGGTACAATAGCAAGTCCAGGAGACTATTTTCATCCAATAAAAACCACCCAATGTGGAACGCGAAGTTGATAGCCTACAAGGACACAACTCGGTGAGCAGAACTGACGAAGCAAGCATTACGTAAATCGGGTGCTGGTTCTTAGTTCTATCCCACCGGATGAGGGCATAAAGCTGTCGTCCATCGTCTACATTGAGCAAGAAGTGGAAGTCATCGCCATCAAGCACATCCACACAGCCATCGCAACCTTCAAATACTTTTGCACAGAACACACACTCAACTTACCACAACAAACTGACAACTACTATACCACCCTCTCTGCACATCATGGACGATCGTGATTCTAGCGTGGCCAGCAAGGAGGTCAACGACAAGATCGCTCAGACTAAGACCTATGAATCGCACCATGGACGCCGCTAGCTCCTCCAAGGAGAAGCGTCAGCAGGATAAGTGTGACAGGGAGCAGCGTGAGAAGGAGCAGCGCGAGAGTGATGCTGTACGTTCCCCACTAGACTCTTCACAACCCTGAGAACCAAGATACTGACGGCTATCTTCAAAAGCAGGATGACAGCGGCGGTAGCAGCAGCAGCACTAGCTAGACATCAACGACTCAAGAACGACAGCTAAGCTTTGATGCACGCATCGAATAAGTCACTATAATTCTCATCCGCAGGCTGCAATTTCCGTCTTGCAATTCCCTTGATAACAGAGGCCGGTTCGGAAAGGTGCTTGGTAATCTATATTTCCCTGATTTCCTTGACTGATCGAGTTTGACTTTGACTTGGGAGGTACTTTCACGAGGCTGGGGCCGTCTCCTGCGGGCAGTCACTCTTGTGGAAATGCCACACTTCCTCTGCCTGTAGCTATCTATACAAAAAATAGTGCCCGGCATCGTCGTCTCCGTCAATAGCGCGCTCAAAAATTGACATTCTCTAAGCACCATTTCCCCCAATCTCATGCACCTCCAATCCATTTTTGTGACGATTTAAAGTGCTATTACCACACTTTGCCAATATATCTAAACACGCCCACTCTTTATGTTGACGAGTAGCCACGTGTTGAATGTCGAGCTTCTTACGGATCAGATTTCGGTTTCAACGGCCTTCAATTTACGGCTGCGACGAGAAGCTAGAGGAACGGGCGCTTTGGGGCCAGGCTGCCCTCCGTTTGTTCTGGCGGGCTTTGTATTTTGCTGAGGTTTCTCTTGACCGTAACATATCTTTCTTGAAGAGCAATTCTTAGGGCGATTCTTAGGACGAGCGAATCCCAGTTTGTCCACCGATGCCGCTTCAGCTTGGCCGCTAATTCTTCATCCTTATTACTTACAAGAGACTCTTTGTAGAAGAATCTTCTCCGTCGCCTGCTTTTGCCCACTCACTGGGCCTAATGCAACTGCTGAACCCATCCAGCTCTAATATTGGCGTGCCTCGTTTCAACCGCAGATACATTGTCCCTCTAAGGTCATTTGGCACAGCTCACAATAGCTCCATCGAATCAGAGACATATCGTCGAGAATGATGGGTACCCGGCTCTAACAAATGCCTAACCTTCGTTGTATCTTCATCTGCAGCAGAAAAGGCCGTCAAATGATGTCGTGATACTTTCGTGATAGGTTCAGCGCAATGCACTGGCGTCGAAAAATGATCGTCCAGTTGAGGCCGGAACTCGACGTCGACGCAGAGCCAACTTAAAACATCGTGTCCTGGTCAGTCAATTGACCAGCAGAAATTCTGGTCGCAGAGAGGGCATATACATACGTGACCATGGTAGGAATGTATATAGGGTCAGGCACCAGAATATGTCCTTCTTTCTGCCATACGACTTGTGATCTTGAGGATGGTGCCATCGGGCAACTTTCTTCACTCCCTTCCGGCTCGAAAACTTTGCGACCGGCGTAGTAGGCGCATAGTAGGTTGTGCAAGTCCTGGACACCCTTAATTTGTTTGAGGGTGCGCAGAGGATTTGATTTGGCGCGCGATATATGGATTTTGTCAAACGAGCATCAGGAGTCTACACCAGTATTAGCGACAGCCAGGGAGATTCGCTGGTAGCTCTCTCAGATATGAGTTCTTAGTTCAAAATCAAAGAGTACTGCGATCACCCAAATGTTTGGAGGTTTGGGATTTAATGTAGCTTAAATCGAAGCCATCAAAAGTTTCCCCTAGATCGCAATCTTGAACCTAACGGTTGCCGCTCATGGACTGCGGCCACCTGACCTTTGATTTCTCCATCTCGTACCCTCTTTGTCTCATGCCCTCTAAAGATTATGTGCGTCCTCGAGCGAAGGTCGGCATTTTTTCTCGGACAATGACGAGAACATGGCGAAAGTTCATGGTGCTGGCGGGTAAGTCAGTCCAGTTAATTCCCACCAATTTTCGTTCACAATCGGCCAGACGCTCCTTCTGGACACTTTGACTTCTACAAAAACCCACAGTCACTTCTCAGCCACTCCTCGAGAGGAAAATTCCGCCAAGATGAAACTCACCACCATCGTCGCTGCCGCCATTATGGCATTTACTTCCTCCCAAACAGTTTCTGCATGCATACCTCCAGGTCAAATAATCATCTCGAACTGAGTGAGTTCTCAGTTCATTCCCCTTTAATTTTAACATCGAAACTAACCCTTCAACATCAGAACACCTCGCCATCTCCGAATAAGAATCGTGGAGCATGTCAACCCAGAGCCTGGGGTCTGTGATCGCACACTCAACGGGATCTGTTACAACGGTCGAGACGTATATGCGATCCGACACAAAAAGGAGACCATATTTCCATGGCTAGGAGACTGGCCTAAGCCTGGTGAAGGAAATGAGTTTATCGATACTCGCTGACCGATTTTGACTATTGCGGGGTCCGGAATTGAATGGAGTATGGGGCCGGAATCAGAAGGAGGAATGGATGGGTGTAATGAGGATGACTGCTTCATAGCAAAGGCATTTGTTGATTTGTCTTATCATGAGAAGACGGGGATGAGGAGAATTGTGCACATAGTTAAACCCCTGGATCTCATGGCCAAAACTCCATATAATGGTGAGGCTCTTGAGTCTTGGATTTGATGCTGCTCAATAATAATCAAGATTCACATGGCCATAATTTATACAACAGGCTGACACCCACGTTGTGCGTCTGAAATTCTGGCACTTGCCATTCTCCTCCTCACATCGCAAACTCTCATCACACTGCACCTGCCAGCAGCTTCATTCAAATCATTTCAATTTCAATTTCAGTAGCACAGCTAAGATAAGAATATAATATATCCAACAGACCAGTCTGACATCCCAATTATTCCCAACACATCAATTTCAATGTAGATAACGTAATTTAAAACGAGCCAACGAGATTCGTCAACATCGTTACTTACTTTTCGCAAGCACTGGGCTGCGGTGAACGTATGGCTGCTGCCACCTTCCAACTCCGCAGCAAAACTTCCTCCTCTTTCCTCTCATCTGTGACCTGAGACCTGTTCTTCTCAGCCCTGCTGTAAGTTCAGTCTCGGATCTGACAGAGAAAGACGTGTTCGAGTATCCTCCTGCTTCCGCTTTTATCTGTACTCACTTCGGTAACAATTTAACACCCCTCAACCTCGACCCACTCCAACCTTGGAGATCAGTTTTCAACGTCCACAGCCGCCCTCAGCATCCATGTCTTCATCTTCATCCTCGTTATCGTCTCCATCTTCGCTATCACTGTCTTCAAACTTGAACAGATCACGAAGCATCTCATCCATCCTAACCTCCGCCTCCTCAACACCCATCGTTCTCCTCTGCTCCACATGCCTCAACACACTCGCCGGATTCTGGATCTGATTTTGGCACTGAATCTGAGCTTGCTGTGCTTGCATCGCCTGCTGCTGAGCCTGAGCAGCTTGTCGCTGTTCTCGAGCCTGTCGCTGTGCAACAACCTCCACAGACTCCTGCTTCGGTTTCTTCTCTTCCCATGGATTTGAATTCTTCCCAGGCATGATTCTTTCTTGCTTGTCGACGGTCTCTCCCTTGAGAACCAAGACCCATTCGACGAGATCACGTTTGTCGACTCTATTTGAGCGTCTCCACCACCTTCGCTTCTGTACTGAAGCGTGATTGATCTTCCGTCTTGGACGCTCGACGAAGCCTACGACTTCCCATTCTCGCCTGACCTTGCTAGAGGATGTGGCGCTTTCCTTCGATTCGCAAAGTTTTTGAATCTCCCATTGTGCATCATCTGGCATTGCTAGGATGCGCTTTTTGATGTAAATCATGTGTTGAGCTGGTGAGAGACTAGCTTGGGACTGGATTCTAAAAAGCGAGATCTCGGATGCGGAGGAAGGGAGAGGCTTGATGTAATGGGTGGCTTCTTTATGAGTGTGTGTTTTGTGGACGAGGAATGGAATGTTGAAGATGCGGGTGCTGGATTTCAAAGTACGGGTTGAGGGATTGCGGCGGAGGAGGTAGGTCTCGAATTTCGTGTCTGTAGAGACCGTATCACTAGCAACAACGTAAGCATATTATATTGAAACGGGGAAAGCGGGCAGAGAATACCTGTTTGAGACAGAATTGCATTTGTCGTTTCTTTGGAGAGTCTTCTTCTCATCGATGGTAGTTGGCATTGGAGGAGCAGATTGAACTTCGATTGCTTGCTGCGTAGCAGCTGCTTCCTGCTGTCTTCGGAGCTGGTCTTGCTCCATACTTGCTTCATATCTTGGAGGCTGGTTCTGAGCCTGCTGCTGTTGAGCTTGTTGGTTCATCATCGCGGCTTGCATTTGCATTTGCATTGCTCGCTGGATATTTCTCTGTCTCTCGACCTCAGTTTGGTCTGCGAATGGATTTGCTCCATTTTCCAGTGCCTTCAATCGAGGAGAGTAGTCTCTCCAGACTCCAACGAGTCGCTCAGCAATAAGTCCTAGTCTGTTTCGGAGACCTTGATACTCTATTTCTTCCTCCTGATTTCTCATGTCGAGAGAGCGGAGTCCATACCAATTGACAGCGTCAATCAAAACCCTGACCCTATATTTCTCGACATACAACCTACTTCTTAAGCTTGCAGCCTTGGCCTCGTTGCCATTAATCAAAATCCAAGCATTGCGGGGAAGTCGCACGAGGCCCACATCGTTAGGTTGGAAAACCTTACTTCGTTTCGCGTCCTCCACTTTCCCATTTAATTGTGAGATCGCATACAAGATATCCTGAGCAAGAGGATTCAGGAATGAATGAGTCGTTGAAAATTCGAGTTCTGGAAATCGATCGATGGCCGTTTGCAGTGAGGAGAGAAGAGTTGAAGCAACTGCTATGACGGAAATGAGTTCCTCCAAAGGTTCGATCGGATGCGGCAGCGTTGATAAATAAGAAGTCGATCGTGATATACACTGAGTTGCAACATTCATGACGGCGAGGAGGTCCGTTGGAGACATTGTTAACGACATCTTGATTTGAAGCAATTGAACGCAGAACAATTGATCGCAAAGCTAAAAGAAAGATTGTATTGAAAGTAAGAAGAGAAGACTGGAAACAGAAGTCCGCACCCATTTATGGCATGCGGTATTTGAAAGGCTGAAAGTGGTCATGACCTCTTGCTATTTTCTACTCGGTGAGCTGCAGCCTCGTGAACATTGCGAGTAGGGCAACTCGACCCAACAAAAAGCGTCCACATGAATTCCCCACAAAGTCTTCCGGTGATTCAGGAGGGGGGGATTTCCGCCCTACATTACCGGCTGGCTAACGCGGTGTCTATTTGCAGCGGGTGTCATGTCTATCTATCGAGATGCCCTTTCTGCGGCTGGAGAGGGCCTCATTGCGAAACGACTCACATTTGAAAACATGGCAAATAAGCTTATAAACCATGTAAATTGTGGCGTCATTCAGGGCGTGCTAGGCAGCGGTACAGCGATTTATACCCATTTAACACGTAGCGTTCGTGCGATTGGTGTCACTCGAGAAAGAGGGCATTCACCGATGCCAAATTCGGTGATTGGCTTGTGCTGACGGGCCCGTGATACCCACAGCCTTGGCAACCTGATGCGTAGCCGAGAGGGCATTCGATTTGGCGCAATGCCCCAAACACGTGCCGCATATCTAAAGAAAGTGTGAAACTCGAAGGACTCTGTTATGAGAATGAAAAACCTGGGGGTTGTCTACATTTTCTCTATGTCGTTGAGTCGTGAAATCTTCACATGTGCCCTGGACCTTCCCAGCCCCAAAAGCACGCCCAGCCGCACGCTCCCGCCCGAAACGCATCCCGCAGCCCCTTTGACTCCTGCCCGTCTAAACTTTTCGCAAAAGAAATTAATAGCTTGTGGGTGTTTACCCTAGCGAGCCCCTTTTGCCTGCCATCTGGTTTGAACCTCAGCTCCAAAACATCCTTCTAAGTTATCTTCAGCTCCAACCGCCTTCCTAAGTCGGTTTAAGAGCTTGCCAGCTCAATCCTCCCGATCCTTCATCACCCCCTAATAAGTCCATTGTCGGCCGACGTGGGGGAAGCTTCGGCTTTGGTCCTTCATCCTCCGCAACATCGGAATTTCCATTGACTGTAGAAGCTCCCGGTCTTCTAGGTTGTGGAGGAGGTGGTGGTGTTGCGGTATTTCTCTTGTCCTCAATCTCTCGCTTTATGAAGTCTGCATCGATCCCAAGACCTCTTGGAGCAGTTGTGCGTCGAGGAGGAGGAGCAAAGCCGGTATGGTCTATTGTGGTTGTTCGTGGAGCTTGTGCTGGTATCGCTTTTCGTACTGGTGTCGCAGATATCGTGGATAAGGTAGGAGAGGGTGTCAAGGAGGGAGAAGCTGTGAGATGCACAGGCTTTTTCGCGACGGGGGGAGGAGCTTTCTTCGAAGACGAACTGGTTGTCGTTGAGGTGGAGAGTCGGCGTTCGTTTGGTCTTGTCGGAAATGCTGGTCTGGGAGTCGGCAGATCATCCTGCAGTGATGCTTGAGAAATGTTTCTCGTCAGTTCTGACACAGAGGAGGTAAAGGGAGGTGGGAATTTTCCGGTGCCATTTGTAGCACCAGCTGTCGACGGTCGAGGATTTGGTGGAGGTTGTGTAGTAGTGATTTTTCTCGATCCGCGAGGAGGTGGTGGTCGAGGTACCGTCACCCAGTCAGGTTCATCAGTAATACTGTAAGGATTCGAAGGTCGACTCGGATTAGGAATTAAGCCGTCCTGTGGGGGTTTGATAGCTGAACGTGCTGGCTGACCACCATCAAGCCACCATTTACGCTTGTCAGAACTGGCAGGCGGTAGACCCGGTTCAATGGAGTCATAGCCGATAAGGTCCTCATCATCAGAGTCATCATGCTGATTGCTGGCAGATGTATTACCAATATCAAGTTGACGTCTCTCGTAAATTTGGCGACTGAGCAGTTCTCGACGAGCCTCATCGACAATACTCACCGTGCATTGGAAGGTCGCATACACCGGGCGATGGTCAGAGAAGCGGAGTGGTGCGGTGTTGTAATTGATTTGCCTAAGATTGGTGCCTTTGCGAAGTATGCGATCTGTCCAGGCAGGTATCCGCGCCTTCTCTCTGCATGATGTTAGCAACCGTCTTGGCCGTGGATCTAGACTACATACGATGTGTCATATTCATCGGTTCCCAAGTCGAACTTGTATGTAGGATTGAACGTGATGCGTGATTCAGAATAGTAGGGAAAGGTAAGTCCGGCGACCATTTGAAGGTTCAACTGCATTTGGTCAGCAAGTGGGGAGACAAAAGGCTTAGCGAAACTTGCTTGATCGTTCTCATATAGAGTCTCTAGGTCGCTATTCTTGATAAGCTGTTTGACTTTGTCTGCACCAAGTCCTATTCGGTAGTTGAAGTCACCCATCCAAATGACAGTGTCTAGGCAGAGGTCAGCAGGTCGCAGGAAGGCAGAATAGGCTGCACTCACCATGACCGTCAATACCTCGATTCCTCTGGAACCTCAAACCATGGTGTATTGTGGTGTAGTCTCTATTCCTCTCTTCATAATTCGCGAAGCCAGCAGCAAGATGTGCTGTTACGAAACATATTTGAGTATTCGCATAGTCCATCCGAATCGCTACAGCTCCCTTGTTTCCCGCCATGCCCGACATTCCAGTCTTCTTTACAGCGCCCTCAACATTCTTGATGTTCCGCAGAGAGGATGCCTTCACGAATATGCACAGGGCGGCACCGACCAGCTGTCCGCTACGCAAAAGGACATAGTGTTCTCTGCCTGCTGCTCGCGCATGCCTATTGAGAGTTTTACGAACCGCTCTTTCCCATGCCTGTTTTCGAGTTGGGTCACTGTTCATGATCTGCTGGGGACTGAGCTCGACAATTTCTTGGAAGCCTACAGCCACGATTTCAGGGTGCTGCTGAGATGGGTTGACGCCTGGGAACAGCCAGTCCGACAAGTCCTGATCAACTCCCTCTGTACGACCGTTCAAGTTGAAGGATCCGCACCATCTGCCACGATTAGAATTTAGACCAACTGGAAGAGATACAAGGACACTCACATATTTATTGGCTCAGATGCCTGGAACTCTGAGCTGAGCTTGGCCAATTCAGCTTGAACATAGTCATTCATGGGGTCAAAAAGGTGAACTGGCACTTGCCCCATCATTCGTCCGAGCAGAACATCAATAGTGTTCTGACGGCCCTTGTCAGCAAAGTTATTGATGTATAGACGAGTCGCACTCTTCCTAGCATCTGCGATCGCGCCAGCGAGTGACATCTTGCCATGTCTTGTGAAGCTTGACTTCAGTGCTCCCGTACCAGCATATATCCTAGACAATGCGTCTCCATTATCGGCCCATAGACTCGAATGTCGCATCCAAAAATCCGAAGCAGCTCGTTCGTTTCGATGGAAAAGGAAAGATTCCATGGCCATCTGAGATATGATAGTCTGAATGAGATTGGTCCTGTCGAGACAGTCGAGGCAATTGGTTCGGAAGACTCCTTCTTGTTGCAACACCACGACATTTCGTCGACGCGGATTCTCTTGAGTGTCCTCGTTCGGATCTTCAATATCTTCTGACATGTAGTATGCAAATCCATCGGCAGATTTCTCGATAATCCTGCGAATAAGGGAGGCAGCTTCATAGCCGTTCGGCCCTTTCGTCTCGGCATGGAAATCAAACTCGGTATCTCGCAGTAATTGATGGTCTTTCGAGCCCTTCTCGTCTTGACGATTTAGTGCAGAATGTCTGATACCATAGCGATACAGATTGGTCAACTCGGCTTCACCTGGCTTCGTCTCACTGAGAAGGTTCACAATGTGAACAGCACCATAATTTTGCTCTAGCTCTGCGAAATGCTTGTCGAAAGCTGGTTGGGTGCCCTCGGCTGATCGAGTGATGGTTATCTTCTGTTGTCCTGGAATCAGCCCAGCAGCCTGCTCCCAGAAAACAGGAACTGATCCTCTGATTTGCGCATAAGAGAAGCATATCCCTGCCGGTTTCTCATTGCTTGCAGGATCTGCTTGCCCGGCTGCAGTCGGACTCCAAAATATCGTTTCTGATTCCACAAAATTGGCTACATTGCCATCATCGTCAATACCGCGACTGTTGAACCTCGTCCCAGCTCTTCTGGAAGATAGCCTAGATATCAGCGTGAGAGTCGCGGGAAGGCCAGTTCTTGTTGTGTGTAGAGGATTCGAAGAGACGGGTATAGTAATCGTCAGAGCAAAGCCACGGATGGCTGAAGTGAGGATCCGAGATTTGTCCAACGCTTCTCTCTCATGTGCCACAAGCCGCGAACGAAATTTGACCAGAGGGCTGATCATATATGAATTCCATAGAAAGGACTCGTCGAGGTTGTCTATATCGAAGGTAGAGGATCCTGTAGATCTACAAAGAGTCAACGTGGTTCATGAACGTAAGGATGAGTGTCCGTACCTGTCCTGGAGTCTGTTCGTAAGATCAAAATCGGTGCTGTAGTAGAAGCTGCCATTGCCTAGCAATTTCTGCAGTTCCAAACACGGGTGTTCAATACCCTCTCTTCGATTGAGTCCAGATCCATAATCTTGTCCCTCCGTGGAATATGGATCCAAATGATCACTTAATGTATTGTCGAACTCGTTGCTGTTCAGACAATGAAACTCCACCCCGAATATCTTCTCCACCGTTTCCCCAGGACGGACATTGGCGACCTTTGTAGCTCCTGTAACCACGCAGAGAAACACATCGTTATTGAGAGTGATCAACCCGAGCGTTCCATGGACAGGCAGCGGACTGAGGGTTCGATATTCGCTCAAGTCAACGGAATCGACGGCCGAGAACTCGACCATGCACTTCGGCGCCGCTGCCCCATCTGCCAATGTCCGTACTTGCGTCGACTGTAAGGATGTAAGAGATCCATTTCCATTGCGTGAGTCTTCATTCGCGGACGGAGTATGGCGGAATATTAGGGCATGTGAAGGTGTCACAAGAGCAATCGATCGCTGCGGATACTCGCGCAGCAGGACGCGAATAGACATGTTTTAGGTATTATGGATGACTTGGGGTAGATACAAAGGTTTCGTAGCATCTTGCAATACGTCGTTGGCGAGAAACATGCTGTGTTCAAATCGAGGCTCTGTTCGCGAATTCGTGTCTCTAAGTGCAGCACCGTCATCGTGAAATCGGCAGAATTGGGCGGTGAGATAACCCTAGTCACGGGATCAGCTTTCACGTGGAAGAAACCAATATTAAAAAGCTCAAGAAGTGTTTACGGACGATGCAATGTTCTTTCCGCTACTGTATCATTCATCGATTGTTTCATTCTCAAAAGTGAACTTTAGGGACCTTTAGAGCTCGAAGTATTAGAATCAGATTCTCAGTTACTTTTGAAATGACTACACTTTCACTTTCTATTCAAAGACTGTAGGAATTTATAGTAGGGCCAAAGCCTCATTCATATTTCTAATGATATTACTTTACGGGGTTCATGATAGATGCACAACACTCTCCCGCCCGTTCCGTTACCGTTCCCCTTGATCATTACCCCAGGATACAACACCCTCATCTTTTATCCGCCTAGGAGCAGATGCATCCAATGCCGCTCTACCACAACGCCAGCTATGCCCAATCGATTCGTTTCACCATTCAATGCACCAAGCTCCCAAACCCGCTGTATTTTTGTGTTCATAACTCCATTCAACTCCAGACCCAAAATTGGACAGAAACGCTAAAACGCAATCAATGCTCAAGCTCCAAATTGGAGCTCGCTTCAAAACAGAAAGAAACAGGTCTAGCAGTATCTATCGAAATTCTCGACGATCAATCGCTCGATGTCCGCTACCTTATATGGCTTGGCAAGGAAGCTCTCCATCCCAGCCGCTTTCGCCCTTTCGGCAGACTCGCCGGTGACATCAGCTGTGACAGCGATCACTTTCGTGCTGTGGCCGTTTACGCGTGAAAGGTCGACAATCTTGCGTGTTGCTTCGTAGCCGTCCATGTTTGGCATCCAGATATCCATCAGTACCGCGGTGAACCTCTCTGCTGGTGGCTTGGAGAGGGATGCTTCGAATACTTTAACGGCTTCAAGACCATCGAATGTGACAGTGATGTTTGCGTTGCTGTAGCCGAGTTTGTTGAGAGATCCGACGGCGACGTTGCGATTGATGGCGTTATCTTCGGCAATGAGAATGTTTAACGGATACTCAACGGCTAGTTTCGGGTTGAATGACTGCCGTTTGCGAGCAGCTTGCTTGGGGGGATTTGATCGAGTAGGCAAGGTCGACGTTGATGCGTCCAAGGTTTTGTCGCTAGAGATGGCGGGCTCCGACCACGATCGACATAATGGGTGGCAATAGGTAGGCGGAGGAGATGCTCCTACGAGAGCTGTATCTGTAGGACCTACTTCCAATGTGGAGATAGGTAGCCTGATCAGGAACTCGGATCCCTTCGAAGGACCTTCGGTGTCCGATCGCTCCAGAGTAACATCACCACCCAAGTTCTTTCGCACCTGTGCCTTGGCATTAAACAAGCTGAGCCCGAGTCCATCCCTTGAGCGACTAATGGACGAGTCCTGTTGGAAATGGGGTTTGAACAGATTTGACTTCGACTCTTCTGATATACCACATCCTGTGTCAACAACCCAAATCTCCACAACCTGAGGGCCCCTGGAAATCTTCACAGTGATCCTAATGCTACCATGCTCCGTGAACTTGATCGCGTTGTCGACAAGCTTCTGCAACGCAAACTGGAGATGTTGCTCCTCAGTGATGATAACCTCGGGAACATCGGATTCGATTTCGAGGTAAATTGTTCTATCTTGTACTTCACCCCTGGAACCAATAGTTTTGACATCGATCTTCTCGCCCAAATCCGTCTCATTGTGCACTTCGCTAGTGGGATGGCCATTTCGTAGCGCTTCGTTGACAAGGCTTCGCAGGAAGTCTCTCGTGATAATACGTCGTAGAGTCGAACTCGAAAAGGCCGGAGACAGTAATGGGCTGCACCTCGGCTCACTCTCTGTGACGGATACCTCCGAAGGAGGCTTTGTTGAAGGCGCAGTTTCAGTGATTGAGATTGCAGGCCCATCAGTGATGATCCCATCTGGATAGTAAGTTCGTAAATTTTCGGCCTCGGCCATCGTGAACATCCTTTTCATGGGTGGGCCAGGGCAGAAGTCAAGTTCGTTTGAACGCTCACGCTTTCTCGACATCGGAGGTGACTGCCTCTCGGATTCCAGGCTGGGTGTAACCATCCCCTTGATAATATCAACATCGTTGGGAGTTAGTGGAGTTTCTGGCATCTGCATGTTCATATCATAAGCATGGACGACATTATCAGCAGCCTCTACGGCTCGTCTTGAACTGTCTGCACGGGATTAGCACGTGTGTTGGTATCTTTAATGTGGATGGACATACCCTGCACGACCTCAATGTGGTTCTTGAGATCTTTGAAAACAGTCCGCACATGATCGCTTGGCTGATTGGCGATGGCATCGAGAACCGTTGAATACATGATATCCAACATACCGACAACACCTTGCATTGGAGTTCTCAGCTCATGTGATAGGCTTCGAGCATAGGGTTTCAGTGATTGAGATGCTGTGATGGCTGATAAAGGAATGACCTTGGCTGGAGTCGAGTGAGGTGATGCACTGTCTTTGGCGAAGCCTCTCCCTTCCAAGATACGCTGCAAAATCATGTCCTCCAGTGAGTGCAAGAACATCTCGATGAATGGCCATCCCAACTTTCTCTTGGTTGCACCTTCTGAAGACCATATCATGCCGAAGTGAGCGAAACATTTCCCTTCATGAAACAGTGGCAGGCCAATGAAGGCCTCCGATTGCTTCCACGGCATTGGATTCGGATTATTCGGTGTGAAATTTGTCAGCTTCTCTGGCACGATGAAAATCTTGTCGTGCCTCATGTGGGCACATGGGGTTCCATAGGCGTGGTATCGATAGTCTCGATACATTTCCTTGACATCGATACCATTGTTGATGTAGAATGCGACTCCCATCAGACATGACCCTGGCTCGCCCAGCTCTGGCATCTCTACTGCACTATCTTGATCGTCCACCAGCATCCGTTTGGCAACAAATCCACACTGTGATCCTGTAATGTCACACATCTCTTCCATCAGTATGCCCCAGAAATCGTGTGTCGATGCCTCCCTAAGCTTTGATTTTAGATTCACAAGACGCTCAGAAGCATTGCTCTCCAGTGAGGGAAAGTATTGCCGTAGAACATCCTTGAATCCATTATCACCGCCGTGTAGTATAGCATTTCCTGCGAAGTCCGGTAAACATAGAGTATTTCGATCAAGAAGGTCGTCGTGCTCAGGTGTCTCCCCGGCAGATGTTGTATCCATCTCCTCCACCCCAACCGCCCTCGATGGGCTTGGGCTCTTTATTTCACCAGCAAAACGTACTCGTGCTCGTTGTCGTAAAGGTTTATAAGTTCGAGGACCACAAGGCCTGGATTCGAATGCGTCAGGGTGTTGTTGCAGTATTTCGTGCATCCCACAGTCCATAGAAATTGAGGCCGTCATTGGAAAGGCATGCGGTTCTGATGATCGGCACTCCCAGCCGTATTATCAGAATGATTAAGTCAGTTGTCGTTGCACAGCAGTGTTGTGCTGCTGGCAAAAGAAATATCGAAAAGAGACTCGTCAGGCTGTATCGAGATACTGTTTGTTGAAACTTTGAAGGGCCCAGTCCGCCGGGTCGACGGTTCCACTATTGGGTCTTCAAAAGAATTGGATCGTGAATTACCGACAGAGAGGTCTCGATGTGATAGGAAGGAAATTGCAAGGTCGAGATGTGAACGAACAAGGTCGTGAGAGGAGTTCTCCCCGTGGTAAAGTTGGGGGCTTTCCAGAGTCCGGTCTGGCCGTATGGACGTAAAAGAATGTGACACCGAACACCAAGGCATAAGGTTCAGGCTTCTACTAGTCTGGTGTGAAGTGTGCTCTCTGGGGCTTTGTTGTGAGAGGTTCTGCCGCCGCATAGCTCCCCGGGTTGTTGGAGATCTGGACCACAGCTTCGGCGGTCTATTGCTCGCTAGGCTTGGCGGGCGAAGGCTGGGCCGGGCCTGAGAGGAATAAGGGCCGTGGGATCTTTTAGGGGCTCCTCGCACGGTAAAGCGCTCTCTTTTCAGAGGTGGGTTTGATCGATCCACATCACACTTAACCAGAAACAATGGCAGATCAACGGGATCATCGATCCCTAGTCAGAAGCTGGACCGGAGAGGAAGTGGGCGGAGGTGGATGCAGCACTGCCAGTGCACGAATCAGCAGGGCTGTACGGGTCGCTGCAGGTGCGGTGGGTGCAATTCCTAGCGCGCATCTCGATCCCTGGAGATCTAGAACCAGTTCCACTGTCGTGTTTCCTCTTTTCCAGGAGCCGAAAGTTCTGAGCCGGCCTGGACCTCGAGACTTGACACTTGCACTTAGCACTCTTCGTGGCGCCCTTGCCGTACGAACCAAGCACCTCCCCCGTTCCAGAATTCGGCCACTATTGCTGACACCCGCAGTAGAAATCATCACCTCCTCCGTCATTCCCAGGGACCGGACTGATGAGCAACCATGCTTAAATGCTTCCGTCGGCCTGGATGAAGCGCTCAAGAATGCACCAACGTCCCAGCGAGGTGTTCCTGCCAAGTTGTTGGAGGTGTATCACGTCTCTGTGATAAGAGAACCCTCCATGGCCCGCATGTTAGATGGGAATTCCACGACATCCGAACACAGAGATGAGTATGTACAGCGTTTGCCAACTACAGTAGCTTCCTCCGCACCCTTTTCTTTGAAATCCCATCGCCGATTATGCATCACGACCACGCTAGTCAGGCCATATTCCCCTCAGTATTCCAGGTTCGTACCAAGCATTATTATCTCGTCCTCGGTCCAGACAAAAAGTACACAAACGGCTATTTCAATCTGATATCAACCGCTTCGATGATAGGTTCCTGCATGCCAAAACTGGACAGCCTAAAGCACAAAGGCTTGAGACATGCTTGGCGCTGTGGTGGGGAAAAATGGTGATTTCTTCTGTTCGCTTCTGAGGAACCTCCTCGTCCTAAGAGAGTTTCGTTCATTGGCAGCAAGCCTCTCAAAACGGTCTTCGAAGTCGAGAGCGGCTCGAGGTAAGCCATAAGCACCGGAATCTTCACATTTCCGTGCTTCGTTCAGCGCCTCGTCGGAAAGAACGGCAGAGTAGTGGAACTTGCTCAATAGTTGCAGCAACGCGTAGTGGAATCACCCCGTCCCAGCAGCAGCTTTATTT
The DNA here is from genome assembly GCA_900073065.1 of Phialocephala subalpina. Lineage (NCBI taxonomy): Eukaryota > Fungi > Ascomycota > Leotiomycetes > Helotiales > Mollisiaceae > Phialocephala > Phialocephala subalpina. Next base: position 3,351,072 of record FJOG01000001.1, read on the forward strand.
CCGAACCCCTACAGGGTACAAGTTGCACATGACTGCTGTCTAACTCCATTGCAGTTTCATCCAACTGGTAGTCGTTGCAAATTTCGTACCATTTGCACCTCCAGTTCAAGTGCAGAAAGGCGCAGTGTAGTGTAGCATTTCGTCTGGCGTTGATTCTTCGGTTCGACCTCAGTTGTGATTTTCCGGGGTGTCTGCGGGGGCGGAGATGGTTCCGAAGCTAGGCTTCGTCATCTACCAGTATCAGATACGTGCTTCGAAATAACAACGCATTTCGAAGCCAGTGATATCTAGGTGGTCCAAAGGATTTCCTGGGTTTCCTTTTGTCGCAGGGAGGCATTGTCTGGAAGCAGTGCGCCTACCGAGTGTTGGTGGTTCCTTTGTGGTTCACTTCAGCCCAACGTTTGTCGCCGTGCAAGATAGAGCCAATCGATCACCTTGATATGGTTGTGGGTGTAGACGTGAGATGACATGATCTCATTGTGGCCTGTTGTACAAAGTTAGAATCTCGATCGTCTGCAAAAGAGAAGGTGAAGGTAAGAGGAAGCCGCGAATCACACCTACATTCCCGACTCGAAGGGTAGGAGCTGCGGCAGTTAGAAGCAGGTAACATTCGATTGTCAGATAGGTTGATGTTTCAACACAAATAGTGCGCCTCGGAAAGGGAGAGGATGTGGAGGTTGTAGGTGTCGCGAAGTAGGTTGAAGCCAGCTAGAACACCCGACTCGGGCAACGACAGCCCATAGAACAGAATGATTGGAGCATTAAGTATCCAAAAAGAAAACGGTGGTTCGTTCCATAAATACACCGTGATCAAATAAGCATCGGCGTTTCTTCTGTGGTGCTTGCTATAGCGGAAATCGTGAAATAAATTGAACCCCGCATTGTTTTGCCAACGATATGTAGCAAGACAGACACTGAAAGACGCCGGAGAGCATAACCTTATGGGCTTAACAAGTGATCGTAGTCTTTATAACAAGTTGAGATGTTGAGCTCGATATCGGCCAGCGAAGGTGTGAATGATCTTGATCGAGGACTGCTCGTCTGAAGGCTTCGTATCAACCTGGGAATATCCATAGCCCATTTGAGGTTAAATTGCTGTGATTGTAATTGGTGTGTGGTGTTAAAGTGGGGTTGGTCAGAATCGGATTAGCGTCTTCGGCTCACTCCAACTTCACTTCATTTCGATGCTCAATCCTTCCTTCCTCATATCTCACTTCAGACTTCCAATATCATCAGCAGAACGCATTGCATACCTCGTTTATATCATTCGTTCTTCAACGACTTCATTGCCCATTGCTTAAATCACAGTGCCTCGCTGTAGACCTCCAGGTGTGGGTTTGCCAGTGCACACCTCGACGACAAACTGAAACACAATCTTGGCAGAGTCGATACTTTAAGATTGGCGTTGCTTGGTCCAGAACAGTGATACTCATCAAGAAGAGTATCGAGATCAGAATTCCCGACACTAGGATTAACGTTCTGTCGTGTATGGGAAATTGAGGCTCATGATTTGAAGCCATACCTCTCACACCTGATCAATAGTTCCGTTATTTGCCCATCGTCAAGAGCCTGAATGCTTTGGAACTTCTTGATACGTTTCAGCGATCCACATACCACTCGTCCAACATGAGCAAATGAACATATATTACTTGACAACCGCCTGCTGTTTTGAAGCACGTGATGTGTCTGCTTGCTCGAGGACGTTTGCTTGGTGCAACGCTTCCATCTGGATCGAATTTGAGCTACATTGGTACACACGATATGATTTGCTATTTTTGCACTTTGAAATTTGCTTTCATCCCTTCTTGCTACACGAATGTTGTGAACTGGAAATAGTACTCGTAATGTTCAGAAGTCTGTCAGGATGCTCAGACAATAAAACCATCTCTCTATTGAGAACCTGCATTGAGCAGCCTCCACACGTTGCAGAGGACCTTCGATAATCGTTTGGCTGAAAGACCCAAATATTGTGGGATATTCACGCTGCCAAAAATAGTGGCAATTCTGATGCGCTATACAACCCGCTCGCGAAAAGAGGTTAAGGACTTTCGAAGCGCAACATCAATGAGCCTCGTCAACGCACCCGGCGACTCCATCGAGAATCGTCCTTGAGCTATTGGATCCTCCGATTGTCCACATTGCTGAAGATTTCATACCTTCGCGAATTCGACAACCACAAGATGACCCCCGCCGCTGCTTCTGCATCGACCGATGATGCTACCAAATCAGCGCGAGATGGAGAACCCGAATTCCCAAAGGGTGTACCTGTCTTCTCGTATGTGGCGCATCACCCGCTCTCCTTTTTATGACTGCACTGACTTGATAGGACCCCGACGACCTTTGTAAAGTTCATCGTTGGTGGGGACATTGCGGCCGAGTTTATGGTTCATAGGGAGGTGGCTTGCTGCCGCTGCCCGCTCTTCAATGCCGCTTTCAACAGCGAAATGATTGAGGGCCAAACTCAAGAGTACTATCCCACAGATATCACTCCAGCAGTATTCCAACTTCTGGTCCAGTGTAAGTGTCAATTTCTCGGAGAATTATTCCCTCTTTCGTGTCGTCTTAGGAGTGCATAACTCCAGACGCACTCCTCTACTCCAACGTACTGCTACGCACTCCTGGGACATGCACTCTCGAAATTAAACAAAACAAGTTAGCTGACTTCGAGATCTTGACAAATAGGGTTGTACTCGCAGAGAATCGAAGTCTTCCAGCTCGGTCGCAATTGACTTAATCAAGATGTCCGAAACAACGACAACACCCGCTCAGAGGACCAAAATCTCGTCGAACTATGGATCCTTGCCGATAGATTGTGCCTTCCGCGGCTCCAGAACCTCATTGTCCGGACCATCTTCGATGTTCAGCAAGCCATCAAGACACGCTTGAGCGATTCATTACTTCACTCCGTTTACGACCAGACCACTCCTGGCAGCACCCTTCGTCAGTATGTTGTAGCGGACTATGCTGCCAATACCACAATTCAAAACATTGAAATGGGTGGGGCCAGTCTTCCGGTCGATATGCTAGTGGATGTGGTTGTGCTTTTGCTGAAGGGCGAACGTAGACTCGAGGGATTCTATTCGGACAATGGCACTAGAATTGTTGATATATCACAATATCTTATTCCGGTTGATGGGAAGGAGCTCGAGTCAAGGATGGCAAGTTACCCAACGTCACAAATCATCTCGCTCATAGCTTTGGTTGGAGAGTCCGGAACTTCAATATCTGAGCTTGGAATACTGTCACGGGCGGGTGCGAGACGCAGCGTTGATTTCTTGCTTTTTCGCTTTTGTCTATTTTGGCTTGCTATAGTGTAGGTCAATCAATCTCACCTCTCACCATTGCAGCATTGCAGCATTCTCTATTCTTGATCATCATCGATATTGAGTGAGGAATTTGAGGTACTGGTTGCCATTGCAAATTGACGACGAGATGGATGGCATAGGTCAACCGAACTGACCACTTTAAGAATCCTTCCCGACTTTCACAGAAGCAGAAATCACCTTCGATCATCTTTTGCGAGGCTGCGAGCCCTATTCACCACTAGATTTCGGGTAAACTTACCGTTGGGACTTTAGCGCGAGTCCACGAAATACCTCGTCTGCACGACTCGGCCTCTCCTTCACGGAAACCGCACTCGATCAACAACACTTCTTTTTGCAACTCACCTTCGTTCTCTTCCACAGTCCCTCTTCTGAAACAAGTCAACATGGCTGCGCTCCAAGCTATTGCGATTGAAAACGCCACGCCCGCGAACGATATTGACGTACCCGCAACAACTCCAATTGCTACACTTGCGCCAGTAAGCACTCCATCCTCGATTTCTACTATGAATTTGATCACAACCCCAGCTACTACTATGTCCTCTAAACTCAAATCACCTAATGGCGACGATGATCCCAAAAACTCAATCCGTCGCGGAAAGTTTGTGTGCAATCTCAAATCACTCCCTGAGTGAGTATATTACCAGAATACTGGGAGGCTCACGCTGACTCGGACTTCGGTAGAATAGGTAGCCCGATTGTCCACTTCATTGTCAGCGACTATCGCGAGGCCCGAACGGAGACTGTCTTTGCGTATAAAAATGTTGTCTGCGATCGCAGCCCTGTCTTCCACGCTGCATTTAACGGCGGATTTCTCGAGACTGAATCCCTGCAATACTACGTCGAAGATACTCGCATCTCGGTTTTTAAGCAGCTTAGAGATTGGATTAATTACCCTTCACATTCATTCCGTATTGACGGCGATAATCCTCACAAAACCGTCGTCCTGGTACGTATCTCTAGCGGAGCCAAAGCTACTTCACCCTTTTCAAAGCCGAGGCTGTGGCAACACATACGCTAATTCAATATATCGTATATCAGTGCAAACTATGGGTCTTAGCGGACAAATTCTGCATTCCCAGTCTTCAAAACAAAGCCCTCGACACCCTACGAGAAGTCCAATACGTACGCAAGACCACGATTGAAGTGAAAGGAATTCATTGGATTTATGAGTATACCGCACGTGGAAGCCAGTTCCGAAACTTCGTCGTGGCTATTGCGGCTACGCACATGAGTGCTAATGGAGTCCTTAAACACGGGTTGGGATTGCCCATGGAATTGTTGGTGGGTTTTGCAGCTTTCTTGCTGATGGACCGGAATGGTAGTCACATGCGCCTAAGACGGGTGAAGTCGAGGCAAAATATTTCCATGTTCTGGAGTGAAGATACATGAGAGGAGTTCTTGGGTGATAAATGGGCGGTATATCTAGGAGAATTGTTTGTCTCGCTGTGTTCGAGGGTACCGAAAAGATGTCGGTTAGCTGTCTAACTCTTGCTCTGTCTAGGGTCTTGAGCCAGTCTTGATAAGGGAATTGAGGAAACTAAGCTAGGCTGGATGTTGCATAAGGCGCAATGACAAGAAGTTGACTTACCACCGTCCTTGCTCAGAGAACGCATGTCGAGAAAGCCAGACAAGGATAGGAGAACGCTAGTACGAACCTGCTCTTCGCGTCCTCTATGTTGCTTAGAAGATGATGTTTTCCAAACCACAGTCTCGCAAGTCAACATGTAGCCTTAATGCGCAGTTGATTCCGCATTCTCCGCCACGTGCATACCCATTGATTGGGTTATAATTCCCGGCACGGCAAGCCTTATGCATCGCCTCCTTTCCACTCAATTTTGAAGGGTTTCGTGACGTGGCAAGGTCATATAGCATAGCCCCGGGAAACATTAATAGTGATTGGACCTATCTACGCCCCTTTTTCTAAGGTCCGCCTCACTTTCATGCTGTCCCTCGAAAGCCTTTGAGTGCGCGTTGCACCACCACAAGATGGATAGCCCAAACTCGTCAATCTCAGAATGGCGTCTATGGCACAAGTCTCCGCGTCTTTAATATCAGCTACGAATCAAAACACAGTCGGCCTCGCAAACTTCAACATCAATTTTTCAATTATCAAAATTACACCTTTACAAGAATATACAAGACTTAATATATCCTTATCTCAGCAACGCCGCGAAAATGCAGAAGAGGGGCCACTTCATCGGACAGCTAGAAAATTGGGGCTGTTGTTTGAACAGATTGTTCCACCTATTCCAGATCTTATAGAGGCTCACGGGATCCGTGCTTCGGAGATTGCGGGTGTAAAGGATAAATCTCCGAAGGTGACTCGCAGCGCTTCTTGGAATTGTACCGAACTCTTGGAACTGACTTTGAAACTAGATTGACACACTCTATGGTCCGTTTGCGGGTCATGCTGGTGTCTATGGGACCTCCATATATGTAGCTGCTACTTCTGGCTCTTCTTCAATCGCTCTTCATCTGCTCGCATGCATGTTAGCTCGATCGTGGCCACCCCCAGTAGCCACAAGTATATGGGTAGAGCTGGTTGCTGAGAGGAAGAGGGAACTCGAAAAGAACATCGATGACAGTCAACTCCAAGGTCTTCTTGCACGTGCCGCCGCTCAGCAAGAGATTAGCAGAGCTCAGCTAGCAGCCTGGGATTCCAGCGCTCGTGCTTGGCTAAGAACAGCTGATGAAGTCAAGGCTTTTGAATAGACACAGCTCAAACTTGTCATTAAGAACTCGGGTCTATCCCTCAGTACGTCTGGAAATACCTACAATTCTGTTCTGGAAGCTTGGGTAATGGCTATGAAGAGCTTACAGCGGCTCATTGTTGGTAGCCCTCACAATATCTCAAAAGCATCAGTCCTGCTCGGCTTGCTATCGTGGCACATCTATCCTGATCTGAATGTTGTAGATCCAACGGCGGATATTCAGTTCCATGACCCACTTGTCCAAATTGGAGGGGTTGTGACATTGGGTTTGCAACGTGCTGATTCATTGGGCAATGGTATTCATTGGTCTCTGTCGTTTTCGCATTTACGATATTACGCCAGCCCAGCTGCCGTTGAGAGGTCCATTGGGTCTATGGGCTCAGACGACGGTCGATTAACGCTCCCGGAACTGCACCTGGTGGTCCTAGGGTGCTTTGTATCAAGCTGGCGCGACGCTGCCGGGGTTGATCTGATCACTGCCGTTAATTGTTTGGTTGCACTGGGGCAATGCCTTGCGCTGCCAGAGGATATGTACAATCGGTTCCAGGGGTTG
>FJOG01000001.1:3362089-3509814 GCA_900073065.1 Phialocephala subalpina
AAGAAGTCTTGGGCTGTCCAATTCCCCTCGGCGATCTTTGGATTCTGATATCCAGTTCGACAAAAGTCTTCTAACGCTGTCTCATAATTCTTCTTCGCATCATCAAACTTAGTCTCGCATGCAGTAAAGTTTTTCTCTGTCTCAAGGGGCACAGGTTTATTGTCGTCCTTGTAATCAGATCTTTTATTCCCCCACTTAGTCAATTCCTTCTTTGCTGCAAGTGTTGTGCTTTCAAGTTCGTTCAAAGTATCGTCTATTAACATATCAGTTATTGTAATAGGAGAATGATATCAGAGAGTAGACAGACTCGTCGGTCGCTTCCCCGCACCTGTCCAACCAGCCTTCCAACCCCCACCACCACCATTCACAAGGTTTGGCACATCCAGAATGTTGTGCTTCCAGATTGAACGGGCGCCAATGATGAGATCGTACATCGGATGCTCCGAGACTAGGAAGCGCATATCTCGGAACACCCTGGTGCTGTTGTTGTGGTACCATGTCAAGTAGATCGCTCCGTCAGGGATGAGTTTGTGGCCCGTAATCCCCGCGCCTCCATCCTCCTCTTCTTTTGTCAGCTTGTGGAAGTCCGTCTTGGTGTAGCCAAGTACATCGACGACAAAGGCTTTGGATACAATGTTGCCTTGCAGGTTACCAGTGTCGATGGTACATTTGGCTTCTTTTGGTATCAAATGCCGATACTCGTCCTGTTCTCTTGAAAGAACGTAGACCGGTAAAATCCATGGAGAACGATCAAAACCCATCTGAGGTTGCGGTCAGTGATCACAGTATACTTTCATCGGCTGCCTATTTTCACGAACCTCACAATTTCCAGGCTCTGCTCGTTCTTCCGAAGCAGTTGCTCGAGGCTTCGGTCGCCTGCTGATACAGAAAACTGCCAACAGGTGATCAAGCCGGTTCCACTCCTCTATGTTCGAGTTTGTGTCATATGGAACATCAATCTTCGGTTCCAAGTCTGCATCATCACCAAGCAGTGTGATTCGAGAGCTGCTAGATCGCATCGAGGGTTTAACGGACGCAGACCGGTAAGACATGGAGAATTTGGTCATCGTTTTCGTCAAGGGAGGGCTATTCGGATCGCATTCCGAGACTAAGAGGTCAGCCAAGCAATTCCAGAAACAGCCTCGGGCGAGTGAGAAACAATGAACTAACCATTAATAATAGCTGGTAGACCAGCCATTTTTATTCGCACTTTAGATATGAGTACTCTGCACTGATTTGAACACTTCTGTTGCAATGTCGATCGATTGAAGACGAGGCTGCCGCTAGAAATAGTCTCCGCAGCAATGATGCGATGCGCCTATCTATAACCTTACAACAGGATGTGTCGCCTTGTCGCGGAGCCTCGCCCACACCTCAATCAAATATGAGACGGGACAAAAGGGCGGCTATAAGCAGCCAAAGAAGTTCTCCGAATCGAGATCTCTAGGACAGATCTTCACAGAATTGGCTCGCGGGCTCTTGTGGTGGACACCTGGGGTTACACCACCAGCAAGGGTCGTTGACAAGGCAGAAGATGCACCCACCACCGACGCTCTTTTCGGTCAGCCCGACCCGTTACTCTCCGTATATGGAAACGTTCTTTCCTTTTTTCCCCAGGGAGTTGTGAATTGTCTCGCGACGAGTTGCAGAGATCTGGTCCTGCTGATTGAGGTTGCGCGGCAGAGGATAAGGAGTCGTGGTTGTTCAGCTCGTGACCTTGTGATATACCACGTCGACGCTGTCAGCGGTGTGGTGTGATGAGGTTCTCTCCAATCCAATGATGACTCTTGTCCGGCCGAGACAGGGGTTCAGCCCGTCTCTCTGAGGAAGCCTTGCGTACAATATTATCGAAGTTGCTCTGGACCTTCTCTTCATATAAGGTCATGATAGCCAGTCTCTCCTGCAGAAATTTTTGTCCCATGTTGGCAGAGAATGTCCTGACCTGCACTCGTTGATTCGTGGTTGGTAGGGCGAGGGCCGACTCGCGGGCCGCAGGAAATCCGCAACTCGAATGTCGCCACGAGAGGCCAGCGACGGGCGGCTGTGTTTCTTTCGAGCGGTCTTAGCAGCATATTGTGTTTTCAAAACTCGAGTGAGTTCAGTTGGTCGCGCTTTTGCGAGGTGGAAGTGCTTGTTTCGTATATCGGAGTTCGTTCTTTATTTCCCGGGTTTTCCATCATCCAGCCTTACATATATTTGAATGGGGAACGCAAGGCAACCATTCTATGAGGCTCGGATTCTGACAGTTGCAGCCAAGCTAAGCCTCTCACCGAACAAACCCTCCACCATGCTGGCTGCAGAGTGCAGCAGGATGATGCAGGATGGTTACTACGGGCGTCGCTGCCAACGCACCACCTCCCTTCGATTACTGCCAATTTGAATTTGCACTTCCATGATATCCGATCTGAGTTTTCGTGCTTTGCGGCTCCTAGTATTGATTCTATTTCAATTCTGTGTTTTCTCTGCCTAGAGAGCTTTGATATATTATGCATCTACAAGACATGGCTTCAGAACTGACCACCAGGCAGAGTCAAAAGCTCTGTAGACAAAATCTCCCTAGATAGAAGCCCCCTTTGCTCTGCAGTCTTCGATCCGATCTATGAGCATCATTGGACCGACTGGACAAATCAGATACTTGTCCCACCACATCCAGCATACACCAAATGAGAGTAGCATTGCTCCTCTGCACGTTTTATTCGCCGTATAGGTATCAGCTGGTGAGAGATGATTCCTTGGTTGAAGAGCAATTATGTTCGTAATCAGCAGGATGGAAACATCATGAGAGGAGAGAAAGTGTCTTGGTCTCGGGTGCTTCCATGCTTCTATCTCGAGCGGAAGCTTTCTTACTTCGATCAGAAGTTTTGCGGTGAGGAAGCCTTGCCACTTCATCGACGGACGTTCGGTGAATAGCGTGAATACCAGAGTGTTCATCTTGCCAGTGAAGGGGGCGATACTGGCTCTTTGCCGGCGGTGCCAGCCAGTCGATGATGTGAGCATCGCCCCAACGTTTTCAGGCGAATAATAAAGAGGGATGCACATGCAGTATGCAGTCAAAATTTCTTTACCTGTATACAGCCACATTCTCTATCGCCTGATTTGACCCCCACCTATACTCGTCCCGCTCTATTTAGAAGCTGATTTTAATGCAAGGCTGGAATTTCAAGGAATCTTCGATGCACGTCGCTCTATTGAGCAGCAGGAAGCTCCTCTGCGCGGATAACGGCCTCACTTTCCTGTGTACAACACACCATACAATGACATCTACCCCGCTACTACTGCCATAGCCCCGCTCGGCCCAGCAGTTTCAGACAAAAGGAAAAGTCCAGCAGCGCTTCAAGACAGGGCAAGTCAGAAATTCCTGCTTCGCCACCCGTCAGGGAATTGAATGAAACCACTTCCGAAGTATTTGAGACGAGAATGCCGATGGATATCTGAATCCAACTTCAGTCAGTCAGCAATGGAGAAGTTGATGAACAGAGGTGTGCCCAGAACCCCTATTAATATGGATGTGCAAAACTCGGATCTCGCCATGTCCTCCTCTGCCGTTGCCGACGATGTCACAAAGCCCGTGTCTGGATGGCCTCGACTAGCTAAGATCATCACGGAAAAGCCCGACCTTGAGTCTTTCCCAACTTTCAAGGACCTCGGCATAAAATCTTTGCTTTATTATCAAGCCGAGCTCATTTATCTACGGAAACAGTTACACAAAGCCGAATGGGACGACTATCGTCTATCACAGGAGGGCGATAGCGAGAATGAATATGCAGAAAATTTACATCGATTTATCTCAGCCCACGAACGAGCACTTAAAAATAACAAAGAACCACCGCCACAATGGATATATATTGATAGGATCCGTACTGTTCTAGAAAAGTATCGTAAGTTGGATTCGAACATTCCACCGTCAACATGACTGACGTAAACTGTTTCAAAGATGCCGCACTTTTGCAATTCTCGGACGTCACGGCACTTAGGAAAGCGGACAATTGTAACATCAACAGTCTAAGGACCTTCGTGAGAGATTGCTGTCCCAACGGTCTCAGCTCAACCGGCTCCGAAACCTGGGGGAATATCGCTGACACATCGTCAACGACGAAATCACTGCCAAGGCTGACCCTGGGGCTCTTGACCGGCTTCTTCGTGCCTCCAGACCGTGAGCGCGAGGAAATCGACGAAGTATTCCAGGAGCATCTCATTGTACCTCACAAGGACTACAAGCCAGATGGCTTGACTCAGTGGGTGAAGCAGAGCTTCATTCCCTTCTTCGACCATATTTACGAACATTACCTTTATCCTATCTTGAAGTGCATTCTATCCATCTGGAACTATATTGTCAAACTTTGGCATAAATGGTTGCGCCCTGTCCCACAACAAAAACCTGATCCGGAGAACAAGGGTTCATCGGTTCCATCCTCACGCGGTTCAAGCACCACCGCAGGCGTGTCGCATATTGCATCGCACAATTCCGACAAGTCGACGAAAACTCTAACGAAAAACCTCAGCCAGTACTCAGGATTATGTATCGAGCGAATCGCTTCCGTAATCACGACAGTTGTGGCCTGTCTTCTTCCTGTCGTCGCCATCACCATTCTCGCTAGGGTCCATGAAATGGGCTTGATTCTTGGTCTCATTGCAGTTTTCACTGCTGTCTTTGCTGTTGGATTGGTGCTTCTCTCATCTTCTAGTTCGCGGGTGGAAATCTTTACTGCTACTGCTGCGTAAGTCCCTTCTCATCCCCCCTCTATCGCTGTCCCTGCTTTCTCTTGAACAAACTCCAAATGCTCCTTGAAGACAAGCGCTGATATTAAGAACACAGTTTCTCGGCCGTCATGGTGGTTTTTGTGCAAAACCAAATTAGTCCGAATAATTGAGCGGGGAATGGGAGGATTCTTGAATGAGTGGGGAGTTGGAAAATGGGATGGAGTACTCGATACCTGGTGGCAAGGACGGCGAAAGGGACGGTTTACGGCCTTAATCTTTGACGACTTTATGAGTTATGAGCCATATGATGTAGTTAATGATGAACGACTTCCTTTTCCTCTTCATGCGTTCTTATCCATCCAAAGGCAAGCGATCTTCTCCAAGAAATATACAATGTCTATTGCTTATCATTGGCAATTTAAAGATAATTTAAAAGCAATTACGAATGCTCAATCTGTCCTTTTTTTCTTAAGTCCATTGATATTGTTTTTGGTAGAAGGGGCATGCTTCTTCTTCACTATCCCCTGCTCGATAAGACTTTGCCGATGCTGGCGGTAGTGCTCCGGGGTAAGCTTGGTGTTCAAAGGCCTCGCAACTCCTATGCCGTTGCTGTCACCGAGCTGCAGAGGAGGAAGTGCGTAGTAGTAATCAGTGGTTAAGCAAAGGACTTGACAACAAGATGATGAAGAATGGCGACAGTACAGCTAGGGTATTTCGGAGGCGCAGAGGCGATATAGGGTTGGAAGGTTTGGGGTAAAAAAAATAAAAAAAAAAAGGGCAAGTATTTTAAGGATAGGAAATCCAGATCACGCGGAATGTCTCTGAATAGTAAAGAATAATGTCGTTGCTACTGGCTGAGCGGAAAGTACCAGCCATGACTATATCGGCGGACATGGTGAGATCTTTGGTTTGGATGAAACAAGGCAGCGCTTTTTTGAGGTCCTGGTGGTCCTATGATAAAGTATAGCGGAGATCATCTATTCTCCACCTGGTAGATTCTAAGGCGGGAGATCTTCGGTGGTGGACGAAGCGAGCGCACTTGCGCCCCTTTGTGGATCCCTAGGTTAAGACAATCGTCGCATAAAACAGAGACCAAACCCGCTGAATTCGGCGGCCATCGCACTTGAACATTGCGTTTAACTGTAAATTTGCGTGTATTGCGATGTTCGAATCTGGTACGCACGACCTTCATCCAGATCAGCTTAAAAAAGTCATGGCAATGGCGTCTGGCAATTCGATCTTTGTTGCTGAAGCACTACTTCAAGATCCATCCAAGCAAGATCGATCTGACCTTCCGAGTTTCACTGGCATTCGCCGGATCCTGGGAACCCTAGACCGGCCGGGGATTGTAATGCTAGTTCCGCCACAAGCCCCCAGAGTTCGAGAGCCTGGTCTTCGGAGCTGGAAATTCGTCCACCAGGCAGCGTTCGATGGATATTTGAAAGATTCCTTTCAGCAGACATCTCTTCACCTGACGTTCACCGAGTACAAAATCCCACTAGCTGTTGCCCCGGGAGCGGTTGATGCCGAGGTTTTAATCCTCGAAGCCCTCATCCCTGTCCATGATGGTCGGACTTGGGTTGGGGACCTCGATATTCTGGGAAGCTTAGCTAGCAAATCTTTAAGACATCTGGCTGCGTGCCAGTGTATAAAGGGCCCTGAACCGGAAATCTTTGGCCGCTTGTTGGCTAAAACACTTGGTCCCCAATTAAAGTCCATGACTAATTGGGAAGAATTCCTATGTTGCAAGGAAAATTTGATGCGCACTGAAATTGGTGTGATGCGATGTTCTAATAACTGGATCGCTCGGCTGCCAGCTGCCAGCCTCTCAGGAGGGAAACGCTATTGCTCATTACTCATTCCATCGTGTAGTATGTGCTCAAATTGTAGTGAAGGATTGGTCTCAGGGCAGTTATGGATAAAGGGATCAGGCGAGAATTTCGACTTTCTTATTATATAGGACATTATTATTTCGAAAGTTAATCGCAATGAAGGCATTAAGATACTTGAATCTTTATAGATCACTCTTATAAGTGTGCTACTATTGGGATCAAACAATTACCTTATCTATCGAGGCTTATGCCCAAAACACGCTCCTCAAAGGTTCGGCCCTTGAGAAGCTCTTATCACTTTCCTTCTAGCCACTAAAACTTTTAGCTAGTGGTAATTGTAGCCGAGGAGCCCAGATATGCTCCCTCCACAGCTTACCAGGCTTTAGGGACGCCAAAACGAGCCCCTCCGGGTACTAGAATGGCTCTTTGCTACGTTCTCGGGCTTACTTAGCGTGCGTGCTTAGGAATACTCACCCACGGCTTAAGTTTTCTCACCCATGGCTCAGGCTAAAGCAGCAGCAGCTCAGGGCCAGAGACGTAAATGGAAAATGCCCTGAGAACATTCCAGTGTGGTACTACCTGTTCCCGTTTCTGCCATACATTCAACTCAGTGTACCGGTATTTCAATTATCGAGTAGATACTCGAAGGAACAGACTTTCTTTCATAGCAATTCAAATATTATAATTTCTTTCTGGTGTTTATGTTAGTCATCCTAGAGTGTATTGAGTCGCATGGTATCAGACTGGTGCCTTTCCTGTGAATCAAGAATTCCCAGACGAGTCAAACCTCCAGCTCGAGTATAAAGACCTGCACAACTTCTCGCAACGGCTCAGCTCAAGAACAGGGAATCACGGCATCTCATCGTTCATAATGACTTACAGTACTCCACACCGTTCAGTTGTTGTGCTCACTAGCCCCGGGGATGGTCAAGACCACAACTCAGAAAGTGGCCCATTAATCGACAAGACAAAGATACCTTCTTCGCTAGAGCCACACTTCAGGTCCGTCGTTCTCAAGCTCGCTTTACCCCTCCTAAATTATACTGAATCACAACAGCCATCCAGACAAGGTCGTCAAGTTCATCATCGGCACAGGAGAAAATAAGAAGACTTTCATTGTCCATCAAGACGTCGCCTACAAAGTTCCAATATTCTACTCTGCCTTAAACGCCGAGAGTGAAAACCCCTTCCACGAAAGCGAAAAGCAAGAATATACACTCGAGGATATACAAGAGCAAGTATTTGGCCTATTTGTACAGTTTCTGTACCGCGGTTCATGCCAAGTCATCCAACTCAAACCCTACTGGGCAGCATGGTCGGAAGACAATGAACTAGCCGACTCCATCGCCCGAGAGGAGAACCTGAACCTCGTCGAATTATGGATCCTCGGCGATCGACTATGTTATGCATCTATCCAAGAGTGGGTCCTGGCCACAGCAGCGTCTCTCATCGACGTGAAATGTGATTTGATGTTTGATCTCCTTGAACGAGCTTACAACAATGCCATCGACAACAGCGATCTCCGTCAGTTTGCTATCGAGCAGGCTGCCAGCAAGCTGACAATTGGAGAGATCAAATCCGCGCGAGGGAAGCTTTCGAATGACTTGCTGTTGGACCTCACACTGCTTGAGCTTAACAAGCGCGACAATGAGGATGCCAAGGCTGAGACGAAATCATTCGCATCGTTTGTCCCATCATTTCGATCAGGGCCACTACCTTCCCAGGCGCCACAATCACGAGCTCCATCGATCCGATCAAATCAGCCAGGACGTTTAAGAAGACCAAGCTCATTACATGACGAAAGGTCAACTTGGAGTATCGATAGTCCTCACCCGGAATCGAGTAATAATCGTCCTGCCTCCGGTGTTATGAACACGGTGGGAACAGCACTTAGGCGTATGAAGTCAAAATCAAAGACCATTTTCAGGCGATGATGATGATGAAGACTACCAGATCGGGAAGACCTTCTTAGGTCGGAGAGTCAGAGGAAACCACGTATCATGTATCTACCCGTGCGAGATGTTGGTGTTTGCCATTGAGATGTTAGAATCATTCAACATGTATGCAATACATGAATACAACATGTCAAGAGTCTATGGATTTCCAACAAATACAAGTAGATATAAATTAGAAACCATTCATAGAAGCTCTGATTAACATGGGTTGGAGACCATTGATCCTTCATGTGTGAATGTCTACATTGACGATTTGAGCAATTGCCCTTTCCCAAGTCTAGATTACACTCACTCCATGCTCCAATTTGAGTCTTTGGACTCATCACTTCATTCACGTCGGCATGCTTGCCAATCCCAAGTCAGCTGTACTCTGCCCCGCGAAGTATAAAAGGACTTTCTTCCTAAGCTTTAGACTGGAATCCCTCTTCCATATCTGCAACGTCGAGTTACAGCAAAACATCTTTCCAAAACTCACCAACCTAACATCATGTCGCAAGAACCAGTCGTTGAGATCAATAGTGTTGAGAAGGGAGAGGCTAAGGTGGAGAACTCCCAGGACACTCCTTCGGTAGACAAATCAAAGCTACCACAAGAATTTCAACTCCAATTCCTCAAGTACGTATCCTTATTCTGTCTTTGCTCTTTAAAATCATCTGCCCATCGGGTTGTCAACTTGGAGAAACTCGCCAAGATGACTGACTTCTTTCAGAGAGCCAGACGCTTTCGTCAAATTCTTCATCGGCAAGGAGGAGAAGACTTTTACGGTGCACCGTGAAATTGCGTGCAAAGTCCCAGTCTTCGCAAAGGCCTTTGAGAGCGAGTTCATCGAGGGACAGATGCAAACATATCGGCTTGATAACGTCTGTGAGAATCTCTTCCGTTTGCTCATGCATTTCTTGTACCGAGACGATCTCCCAGCTATGCAGCTGAAGAAAGGATGGAAAGAATGGTCTGAAGATAACGACTTGGCAACCTCTCTTGCAAAGGAAGAAGACAGAAACCTGGTTGATCTCTGGATTCTTGGGGACCGTCTTTGCTACCCGCCGATACAGGACTGCACTCTCAAGACCATGAAATCGATGCTTGATGATGACGGCTGGTATTATTCTACCCTCGAGTATGTTCACACCTCGACAACCAAAGGCAGCAGGCTACGAGAATGGTATTTCGAACAGGCCAGCTCAGACTATTCTGTGAAGGAAATCTTACTATTGCGAGGGGATATACCTGATGAGATACTCCTAGACCTGGTCACATATCCCGCCGAGAACGTCGAAGAGAAGGGCAAAGGTGGAGAGTATAGCGATTATGAGGGGAGCATCACTTTATCAAATTTCCTTTCAGATGATGACCGATCACGATGTTCATGGTAGTGGTGACGAGGATTAGTAATAGTTGATGTATGCAACAGCGAGAGCTTACTTCTACTCATCATGATCACGAATAGTGAAAAGATTGCGTGACTATATGAGCACCGATATGAGGAAATTGAGCCTAAATACCAATTTAGTCGGCCCAGGATGAGTGCTTTATGCCGGCTTCTATGTGCATTCTCGGGAAATTAAAGCAAAAAAAGCCATTTCTAGTACCTCAATGAGGTGCTAGCACCGTGATCTCGTGTGGAAAGAAGGTTCACCTTCAAATTTTTGTGCATTTCTGATAAGTACACCTCGTGAAAATCGAAGTGAAGTCAACGACCGCTACCTCACCAAGTAAAAATCCTCCCAGAACACAATTCAACGCACCAAATGAGACCCTAGCTCCCACTGGCTTCCATCCCACGCTTTCAAGGTATAGGCATAACACATTTCTTCATCGATAACATCTCCTGCCCGATCCAACATAAAAGCCCCAAATTCGATCAGCATCTTCTGAGGGAATCGTGCCCATGCCCTTTTGAAAGATGCCTGGTTATGGTATGTGGCCACAGAAAGGATGCAGAATCTGCGCAATGCGCTGTTTTTGGCGGTATGCTCGTAGACGTACTTGAAGATCCGAGTCCGAGCGCTGAGCCGCTGAGCCGCAATATTCGACATATAGTCAATGACTAGATTCTGCAGAGTAGGAAGGCAGAACTTGTCGGCTAGAACCCATGTCTCAGCTAGAGCTTGGTCTTCAGCGAACACGATGTCCCATTCTGCATCGGTTAAAGACTTTCCGCTTTCCAATTCAGCCTGGAAAATCTCTTTCCATGAGTTTTCAAGTTGGACGACTTCTAACTTGTCGGAGTAGAGTCATTGTACAAGAAAGCGGAAAGCGGCTTTAGTGGTATCTTCGATCTTAAATGTCTGTGTTTGGCCCTCGGTGAAGTTGCTGGAAAAGGCTGCCGCAAACACCTCGGACTTATTGAAGACTGGCTCCTTATGCACGAGAAACGTGGTAGAGTTATCAGAAGGTCCAATGACAAATGTCACAAGTGCTGTCGGGTCTCTGGACATTGTAAGCGCAATTCATTAAAGTGGAGAGAACGACTTACGAGAAGGTAGGCTTGTCTTTTTGATGCTTCTTTCGAGGAGCCATTTCGACGGCGATGCGCTTTCTCTTTAGCTCATTGTCCGTCATGGTGTTGTTTGGTATTACGCCTAGAAGCGCGATTGAGTTATACCTGGTGGTAGGGGACTCTGGCAGGCGCAAGATAAAGTTCTCGAAAGGTAGGTGGCAGGATGAGCAAGCTTTGAAGTAGCGTGCTAGGTGTCTATGCGCGCGAGCTTCTGCAAGGTATGTGCTCTGCCGCAGTTAGGCAGGGAATGGATCTCTCGGGTTTTTTGCGATGTCGTGGAGATGCGGTTCGTGAAGAAAAGTTTGGGGAGGTCAATAACCACAACATATGCATGCGCAATAAGATGCAAAGGCTTAGCGCGTTCTTAGAGCCGATAATTTTATTTTAAGAGGTGAATTGTCTCTGTCAGGAAACCACTGGTTGAACAATTCATACATTATGATAGTCATATGTCATAACCTGTGTTGAAGTTCTTGCATCGTCTTCGCTCCTGGCTCGGTCACCGGCAAGGATTACACCCGGCACCAACGTCCACAAAGCTTACACAGAGCAAATCCTTCCCAGTTTGACCCTTCGCCAGTCTCGACCTCAATCCTGTGTGGTTTACTACTACATGAGAGAGGACTTCATCAAAACATGGGAGTGTCCGGTCATGATTCTGACCCCTGTTTAAGCGAGACGCGCCAAGACAAACATCAAGATTCTGAAGGCCTTTCAACCGCTTGGTCTCGAGAAATAAAATGTGATTCAACGTTTGAAATTCTCAGGGCGCAAGTTCTACTCATTGCTGAGAGGTGTCCTAGATTGAATGCGGGAATTACCGACTCATTTTTTTTTTTGAAGGGCACTCCCCTCCAGCGTGACCAAAAAAACTCTAGTGGCTTGAGTATACTCTAGAGTAACTTAAGTAGAGTAGAATAGAGTATGAGTAATATATATAGAAATACTTTAGAGTAGAGTAAAAGTAACGTACTTGAGTTACTCTAGAGTTTTCACGTGATATAAAATAGCTTTATAAAAGCTAGAAACTAATGCAATACTTGATTTGTGAAAAGCAAAATAATAATATAAAAGTTATATCTTTATAATAAAGTTTAGTTTATAGTATATATATTATGTTTTGTATTTTTATTATGTTTTTCTACGAAAGTAAGCACGTGATTTAACATGTGATTAAATTTATAACTATTTAAAACTTAAGCTATATCTTTAATAAAGGCTTAGCAATAAAAGTTATATAGATTTAATAAATATTCAAGTATTTAAAAATAGCTTTAAGCTTTATTTTTGGCTTTAAAATATAATATAATATAGTATCACGTGGTACTCTAATTACTCGAGTTTACTCTGAGTATTTAGAGTAGAGTAGAGTAGAGTTTGAGTAAGGGTACGATTCATTAGAGTAGAGTTAGAGTAAGGGGTGTTACTCTACTCTACTCTACTCATTATTCACACTGCTCCCCTCAGCAGTCGAGCCTCAAACCCATGCAAACTTATTACACCCTCAAGTCGAAGCAGAAATAAAGTCTGCGTAACGAGCCACCTCGAATTCCAGGCCTTTGAGCATCTCGGGGTCGTAGAGCTCTTTCAAAGTAGTGATGACGAAGGTTAGAAATAGTTGATGTATGTAACAGCGAGAGCTTAATTCTATTTAACATGACCACATGTATTGAAAAGTTTGCTTGACTGTGTGAGCACCGATAATTGGAAGCTGGACTTGAACACCAACCTGGGGACTCGAGATCACAGCTTTATGACTCTTTTTCTGTGCACTTTTCGAGACAGTAAAACAAGGAGGGTAAATCCAGTGCTTCAATCAGGTGCTAGCACCGTGAGCTGGAGTGGGATGGAGGTTGCATTTGCAAGTTTCTTTTGCATTCTGATTCACAAACCCTCTTAACACGTGTGTGAAGCCAATGACTGGCATCGCTCCAAGTAGACAACCACCGAGAACAAACTGCAGTACACCCAAAAATACTCCGCATTTCCCATACCATGCCCAAATTCTCAAGGTACAGGCACAACACACTTCTTCATCTCTTCCTCCAAAGCCTCGTCAATACCTCCCTTTCCTGAGCCCGCTCGCTCGAGCATGAATGCCCCGAAATCAACCAGAATCTCGACAGGAAACCATTTCGAAAACTTCTTGAACTCCCGCGCGCCGAAATAAGTCGCCACTTGTATAACAGACAATCTGCGCAGAGGACTGTCGTCGGAGGTATTGTCATAGATGTAGTGATAGGTTTTGTATGGGAGCCATGTGTTCGGCAACTTCGAGATATCCGCGATGTATTCCACGACCAGGTTCTGCAGAGTTGGGAGGCACAACTTGTCCGCGAGGACCCACAACGCAGCCAGAGTTTGGTTCTCACTATTTTCGTTGGCTATCCAGATTCTGTGCTCTTTGGGGTTGTTGAGAATGTATCTGATGTCGTGTTTCCGTTCTTCGTTAAGTTGCCAAACTTCAAGCTTGTCCGAGTATAGCCATTGGACGAAGAAACGAAATACTTCTTCAGTTGTGTCGTCGATGTGGTACGTCTGGGTCTGACCTTCGATGAAGTTGCTGGAGAAGGCGGCGGCGAGGACTTCAGACTTGTTCAAGATGACCTCTTTATGGACGAGGAAGGGCTTCGCATTTGGGCCAATGAGGAAGGTAACCAGTGCGGTGGGATCTCTGGATATATGTGAGTTGTGGTTTTGATGTAGAGGAAGGAAGTTTAACTTACGAGAAGGTGGGCTTGGTTTGCTTGTGCTTCTTCCTGGGACCATCATCGCAGGAAATTCGCTTTCTCTTCAAATCATGGTGTTTGATCGTGGTTTCCGCCATATTGGTGAGGACGTTTGGTGATTTTCTTGTTGTATTGGAGGAATCGCGATGTAATTTCTGGAATTGTAGACGTGGTGGAGAAGACTTGATTGTAAAAGAAATCAAGAAGGAAGTTGTGGAAGAGAAAAAGCAAGGAAATCAATCTCCTTTGCGTTGCCATTGTGCCAAAACCTCGACATCAAGACAATGCTAACTGTGCAAGAAGAGCACTGCTATTGTGCCTAAGCGAGAAGTTCGTGCGGTCGAACTCACTTTGTCGAGGAGTGAATTATCACCGTTCCTTGGGACAACAAGCTCATGTGAGGCATCGAACAAACGCTTCAAATACTTATATCATGCATCTCATATATTTAACGAAGTAGGGAATGTGATGCGTACGTCAATCTCCACGACCTTCGTCACCCTGTTTGCCCCTTTTTAAGCGAGTCAAAATGCCAAGCCCGTTGTGAAGATTCAGAAGGTAATATCTCAATCGCTTGATCTCGAGATCTAGAATGCAGTTCAACGTGGCGTATACGGCACAAAGGGCGGAAGTTCTGCATTTACTGAAAACTGCCATTTATTGAACGCGGAATTGATTGATTGACTCATCTCTCACAAGGTCAATGCCCTCGGCAGCCCGCGTTCAAATCGAGGCAAAACTGACCGCACTGGTCTACTCTCAATCCGAAGTTGGAAGAAAATCCGAGTAACGAGCCACCTTGAAATCCAGACCTTCGAGCATCTCCGGATCATAGAGCTCTTTCAAAGTCTCTTTCCCAATCAACCCATAATTCTCTCGAAAGTCCGCAAACAGCTTCCCCACAAGATCCTCACCCAACTCACCCCGCGAAGCAAACGCCACCGATCTGACACCCTTGAAGCACCTGATACATAAGTAATTGCTCCTCGCTTTATCACTCGAAAAGCAATACAAAGGCTCGCTCGCAATCCACCAACTATCCTGAATCGGCATCTGCAAAGCCAGATATCTGACAGAGCCAAGATCGGGAGCCGATAGAGGACTCTGACCTTTCCCAAGGAACGTCATGGCTATTGAGTCTGAGATATATAGGGTGTCGATCTTGGCATTAAACCAGAGGGGCTGGCCTTCGACTCTATCGCCGAAATAACGAGCGTAATATGAGTACACGGTATGGCGAGACTCTGTGTTGGTTTGGAATAGAGAGTCAAGGGTAGTTGTGCTGGGCGATCGGGCCAGGATGTTGTTGTAGCAGTGGTTGGTGATCTCGATGACTCGGGGTCCGGGAAGAGAGATCTCCCAAATAGCCACGCGAAGCTCCGGCGGGAGTTTTGAGAAACAGGCAAAGGACATGATCATTTCCGGAGTCGCAAAAGATTGCTGTGAAATTGCCCATGGTCCATGAATACATCAAGGAAGTGCAAAGTCAGAAGACAAGAACAAAATCATAAATAGAGACATTTGTGAATCATGAAGCTGGACCACAAAAAAGAGCAAGGTCTGCTTGAATCACTTTCCAAATCGGGTGTTGAATTTGCAGCCCGCCGAGACGAGTTCAGCGAGTGGTCATCGAAAGCTTCCAGACGCCTAGTAACATAACTTTTAGCCTTCAGCAAATAACTTTTGATGCCAACGTAGAAAGTATTTTGGGGAGGTAAGACCAACGACATTCCCCGAGGAGTGAACTTGACCAGTTTATAAGGCATGATCAAATATGGACATAGTTGCGAGTCTGGAAGTAATATCAAACTCGATCAAACTCGTATCCAAACAAAAGATATGCGTCCCCGCTACTAAATGAAGTGCGGTTTAAATATCCTGTTTAGACGGAACATTCTGAGAAATCCAACAGTGTCCCCATCCATGTAGTCTCGACGTGCAGTCGCATAGTGAGTCCTTCGTCTCGGGACAACAGTACCCTACCAGTCAGTCTACCAAATAAATGTCCTACCTGGAGGGGGATAATCTAATGCGAAGAATGACTTGGTTCGTTTCGAGTCATCTGAAGGCTGAAGGCTGCACCTTTGAGCGATGTCGAGAGGCGATGGAGAAGGCCCCTCGCCGGGGAGAGACCTACCGCAAAGGAGCTCTTCAAATGTTCCCCATGGACGGGGACAATTTGATATAGCTCCGATAGTGTGGTGGTTGCTGTGGAGTCGCAAAGCTCGCCTGCCATCCTCAACATCGCTCCTTCCCTCCCCGACATGGCGCTTGCCAGCTACAAAAGCCCCATCTCGACTCAGAAACGAACCCACCTCCATCATCCATCCATCACCAAAGCAAATATTACAACATCCAATACTGTACAACTACATTTACAACATCATGGGCTGCTGCTGCTCCAGACAATCATCTGTCATCCATCGTCCAGCAAAACAGCGCAACCGCGGTAAGCAAGCAAACAACGATCAGGTTGATGGACCCGGTGGGCTACCAGGAGATATCGCGCTGGGCAAAGTCAATGAAAGGCTTGAGGCACATGTGAGGGAAACCACGCAAGGCAATGCCGGGTCCGAGAGCCCTGAAGATGAAGACGGTACGCCAACTACTCCTCATACTAGACCATTGGCTAACTTTATCAGTTTCTCCACCAGATGTCGGACGGACGATACCAGGAGGAGAGCCATTGGCACCAGGACGGACAATGACAATACCAACAGGGGCGACACTTCACACAGTGCCAACGATCGAGAGCCACGAAGCACCGGTGTCCAACTACTGCCCAATACTAGGCCATGGAGAGTATCAAGTTCGTGGATCTCCCATGGGACGAGGGGCATTGGAAATTTGTCCAGCATGTCGAGAAGATGGGGAGTCAAATGGTCAGGCAGCTGCAGCTGCATTAGCTTTGGCGGGGCGAGCATCGGCTTGAAGGCACAATCTCAATGAATAGCAAGACGCGGGACATTATCAGATACGGATTAGGCATTAGGAATAGGCTAGGGAGTAGAGAATGAACCTTGTATCTCCCAAATTCAACGTGCCCAAAATGTCCCTTACTGCATGGGACAATATGATGTTTTTGATTTACAAGCAAGTGACATCAAATTGAGCAGGAGTTGCCAATGTCCCAGAGACTTTGGGACATCGTAAAAGTCCCAAAGTATTAGACTTAAAAACGAAGTATATGGCAATAACTTGAACAGGACTTGAGTCACTGGACAATGACCCAGAAACACCGGGTCATTGGGGGCTTGGAACACTCTACTTGTGATTACAACTTCAATATATTGCGTCAAGAAGACCACCTTTCGGCTTTCTCGGACTTCAGGCAAAGCACAACTCTACTACTCAATGTAATCATCACCGGCTTCGGCATTAGATTACAGAGCAAGCAGCTCTCTCCTGCTTTGCAATGTCCCATGCCAGCAGGCACATCAAGCCTTCTTCGGCAGCTTTCGCAATATGTTATCAGCTAAAGAACAGTAAGTAAGACAAAGCAACCGCGTCACTCGATGATGCTCAATTATCGTGTAATGAATTGTAGTGCCATCATTGCCCAAAGGAAGATGCTCTAGCGCCCGCAACGCCCCTGTGGAACTCCGCATCCCACGAAGAAGACCCCTGTAGATAAATTGTCAGCGACCCCGCCACGCCACTTGCTTCATATTTATGCCCCTCCTTCAACTCCCGATTACTATAATTCCATAACCACGACTCTTCTTCTGAAGCCGGCCATCGGAAGATAAGTCAACAAAATGCTTTCAACTCCTCTCAATCTGCCAAAATGGTAAGTCGACAATAGATACGGTTGAGAAGCTATGAGCTGATATGATATGATGCAGGCTAGAAGAGAACTCCCACCTCCTCAAACCACCCATCAATAACTACTGCGTCTACAACGACGATGTAACCGTCATGATCGTAGGAGGACCCAACGCCCGAACCGACTACCACATCAACGAAACCGCCGAATGGTTCTACCAATACAAAGGCGCCATGATGCTAAAGGTCGTCGACAACGATGAATTCAAAGATATAATCATCCACGAAGGCTGTATGTTTCTCCTCCCTCCAAATACACCCCACAACCCAGTCCGGTTCGCGAATACAGTTGGTATTGTATTGGAGCAAAAGAGGCCGGAGGGGAGTTTGGATAGGTTGAGGTGGTATTGTACAAATTGTAAGAGTGTGGTCGATGAGGCGGCGTTCCATTGTACGGATTTGGTTCTACCAATACAAAGGCGCCATGATGCTAAAGGTCGTCGACAACGATGAATTCAAAGATATAATCATCCACGAAGGCTGTATGTTTCTCCTCCCTCCAAATACACCCCACAACCCAGTCCGGTTCGCGAATACAGTTGGTATTGTATTGGAGCAAAAGAGGCCGGAGGGGAGTTTGGATAGGTTGAGGTGGTATTGTACAAATTGTAAGAGTGTGGTCGATGAGGCGGCGTTCCATTGTACGGATTTTGAGGGTATCCAATGTACAATATTCAACATGATAAGCCCTTCTATGTCTCTGCAAACTCATATGTACTAGTCGACTCCTCAACCGCGACCTCAATCTTCGCAGCCTCCAACTCCTTTCCTCCAACCTTCAATCCCGCACGCATAACATCTCCTGGCACGACTGGTCCCACGCCCTTTGGTGTACCAGTCAAGATAATATCTCCCTTCTCCAAAGTCATGACCTTTGAGATGTCCGAGATCATTCTGGGGATTTGGAAGAGCATGAGCTCGGTTGAATCGGCTTGTCGATGTTCGTTATTGACTGTGAGGTAGATATCGACCTTATGGGGGTCTGGAATGTCGGATTTGGGAATGATATCTGAGATTGGGAGGAAAGTGTCGAAGCCCTTTGCGATGTCCCATGGGAGACCCTTCTTCTTTGCCTCGTTTTGTGCATTTCGCGCCGTCATGTCGATGCTCAACGCATAGCCTATTCCCACAATTAGCTCTTGTTCCAAGGATAAATTGAGGGATCTGCATACTCTCAATGGCATCAAGAGCACCCTTCTCATCACTCGCCTCCAAATTCTTAACCGTCTTCCCCATAATCAACGCCAACTCAACCTCATAATGCAAATCCACCCCCTTTGGTCTGATCACAGGTCCATCTCCCTTCAACAGAATACTGCTCGGCGGCTTCAAGAAGAAGAATGGCTGCTTCGGTCTCTGATTGTTCAATTCCGTAACATGGTCACTATACAAAAAACCATTTATCAGCCTCGTCAAAAATGGGGGTCAGAAGGTCAAGAGAACATACGCATAATTCCTGCCAATGCAAACAACCTTCGATGCCTTCTTCAAGCTTGCCATATTTGCGATTCCTCTTCGAAAGATAAGGGACATGCTGGGCTAGAATTGAAAGACGGGTAAATACCGTCTTATGTATGCTGTGATGGAGGGGACAGAAAAGAACGAATGAGTCGCTGGCAAGGATTCGACACCACAAAGCACGTCCTCACATCCTCACATGAAAGTGGACGAAAGTGGGGATTCCGGGGATGTGGCACGGAGGTAAAAAGGAGTGAGGGTTCCGATGTGGGAGGCGTTCTGCACAAATCAAATCAACGAATTTCGGCATCCGCCATTAGTCAGCCATCCGGACAAAGGCATTGTCTCACAAAAGTCTCACGCACGAAAGCAAGCATCATATCATAACATTCTGCATTCTTCTTCTACAACTCTTCTACCCGATATCGAGAGTAGGGCAATGGCAGAAGGATTACAGATTGCACAGATAATTGCAGACTTGCAGAGCTTGCAGAGCGCGGTATGTTGACATCCCCTCTCTCACTTGGCTTCCGCATTCAATTGCCTCCCTTCTCCCCACCACCGTGTTGAGTTGCCGATCCCCACACCACTTCTCACAACTTCTCTCCACGTCCCTCTTTTCCCTCTCTATCCACCTTTCCCTCCTCTCCTCAATTCACCACCTCTTCTAACATCTGTCTCCCCTCAGGACCCCACAGCAGCCTCAACCCTCCTCTCCGCCCAAAAATCTCCCCGCCCCTCTCTCCCCTCGCAACCCAACCCACGCCGCAAATCCTCCTCCGCCATCCCCCTCTCCTCACCCCAAAACGCCCGCTTCGATAAACTAGGTCGCAGAATCGTAGTCCCGCGTTCCAATCCCGGGACCGCGACTCCACCGTCTTTACCTAGGAGCGCGAGTTCGTTTTCTAGGTTTGATAACGGGAATGTGAGGGGGAATGGGGGGAGTACGTATACGAGTCGGACGGGGAGTGGGGTGGGTACGCCTGTTGAGGAGGTATGTTTGTTGTTTTCTATTTTCTTGAATTAGGGATGGTGGATGTGGGGAGGAAGGGGTGAGAGGGGGGGATGGGCTAACGAGGAATACAGACACCAGATGAAGACATGAAGCGAGCGAAGACCCTACTAGAACTGTTCGAGATGAGAGGAAAGTTCAAACAGATGGGTGATACGGGATTGACGAGAGCGAAGCAACGAGTTGATAATGTTGTTGAGAAATATGCGAAGATGGAGTTGGAGGAGAGGGAAAAGGCTGCTAAGGCGAGGCATTTGGGTGCTTGAGTTTGGATGTGCTGAGAGCATGGAGTACGGTGATGGCTTGACACAATGACAGGATGAAATACACTGCAGAGGCAAGGCATTTGCTTGCTAAGGTTAGGACGTATTGAGCATGGAGTACGGCTATTGCTTGGGACAATGATGGGATGAAACACGACTACTGGTGGGATGATAATTGCTGGGATGGAAAAGGAACACCGGCGTTTGGAAATATACCCTTAGGTCTGTCTTGGGAGGATGGGAAAATCTCACTAATTCAGTCCTCAACACACATTTGAAAAGAGAATAAGGCGAAGAGGTTTTGATTACTAGTGGCAGCATTGTCAGAATCCAGGGTGTTTCTAACTTATCCTCCGTGGCGCCTTACAATCTTGAAGGGATACAGCTGTGTTTAACCCTACGACAACGACAAATAAGCCTACGAGTTCGTTTTGAGAGGAACGGACATTGGTCACGTACATTAGGTGAAGCCTGACAACTTGTTGCAACCTCATCCAGCTCCCTCTCTACTTCAACACCCCATTGTACCTCATTGAGCCGTTGCTGTAAGCGCTGGCTCTGCTTTCGTTGTCACATCGGAACAGGTGCAGGTGCAGTTGGAGGCGCTGGAGCCTTTGAAGCCTTGATTCCTGCTGCTTCTGTGAGGCCTTGCACATCGGGCGCAACGTCCACGCCATTGGATATCAATTTGATAGCTTCTTTGACTGGTGGTGCGAGTTGCCTCCCTAAGATGATGACTAGGACAGGCTTTCTGAGAACGATCCTTCGGCCCCTACGCATGAAGCTCGAACCCTTGTTCCTTAGCCTCTTGCCCCTCCCTATTCTCGGAGGGTTCGGAACAGGGAGGCGTCCAGTTGCGTCGGTAGGAACTCCAGCCGGGACTGCTGATCTGGGTACAATATCTGTAGAAAGTCCTGGGGGTGCTGGAACTTTGGCTATACCATTTGCTGGCCCTGGACCATCGGTTGTTCCTACGAAGTGTATCTGTGTATCTGGAACTGTGACTTTTCTACCACGGGGAGCCACAAGGGGCAGAGGTTCTCCAACAACTCCAGTACCATGAACGTAGCTATCTTTCAATCTCTTTGCACCAATGGTTGTCTCGCAGGGTTCGAAAACGCCATTTGATTTCTCGCAATTGCTTCCACGGAAGGCCCTGGGCGGTCCATTGAGATCATATACCATTATTCCCTCGCTTAATGAAGTATGACTCCTAGGACTCATACAGCAATCCGGAAGGGGTGCTCGTGGGTCGATGTTCTCTACATATGATTCTCGTGGGCCGTCATGGGACATGTCTGTATTGTCCGGGCGGATTGGGGACTCTCGGGCCGTTACCATGATCGTCGTGTAGCCACTATCCTCATCAACTGAGCAGTCAAGAGGATCCAGTGGAGTTATTGGCCGTCGAATATACTGCTTCTTTTCGAGAGAGATCGCAAGCGGGTCAGAAAACCGAGAACGAGAAACCAGACATTGCCTCTCTTGGACATT
This sequence comes from Phialocephala subalpina, assembly GCA_900073065.1. NCBI lineage: Eukaryota > Fungi > Ascomycota > Leotiomycetes > Helotiales > Mollisiaceae > Phialocephala > Phialocephala subalpina. Next base: position 3,383,859 of record FJOG01000001.1, read on the forward strand.
AGCTGTAGAGCAGCAAGGACCAGATTGAGGAGAGGTGATCTCGAGTCGAGGGAGGTCTTGCAGCTGTATGTCTGAGTAGCGTTGGCCATCCAGATTTCCTGTATCAAGCGGAGCAATGCCGTCAAGGGACAGCTGGTCAGCCAGTGGCGCTGCTGGATATCCTCCAATCGGACTGTCTGGTTCTTCTTGTACAAGGCCTCGAACGCTGGTATTGAAAGACTCTATACTCATGATACCGAATTTAGCAAGCCGTTTGGGGGAATCTGGAAGTGGAGGCAGATCGTCATCTATTTCTGGTCCGCAAACCGAGCAGCCAGTGGCAAGAGGCGATGGAGGAAGGTGAGGATTGACGTCCAGGCCAATGTCTTCTCCAGAGCCATCAGGCGGAGTAGGAAGCTGTACATATGCCCTGACGATGACCTCCTCTTCAACCTTTGTAAGGCTGTTCTCCGTACTTGGGACAGACATGGCTTCTGCGTCCCTGGCGGAGTGGAGCGAACAAGGACTGCAAAATTCGACTTCGGCGTAGCACGCAGATGTTGCAGGTCGTTTAGCAATGGAGACCCTTCGGACTGAACCTTCAGATGTGAAGATAACAGGCGATTCCAGCTCAGCTTGAATGTTGCCGGCTGGTAAGGAACTCGACCTGAAACGTATCGTCGATTGGAGAGGGTCTGCGATTGATCGACGTCGACAAGATGAGGCCAAGTCGAGGTCAAGGGCAGACCTCGAGAAGTAACCATGCCTATTGATACATGGCGGACAAACATACGACGCAATATAGAGCCGAGCGGGTTAAAAGAGCGAGGATGCTGCAATAGCAGCAGTGGAAAGGTATGAATACGGATAAAGGAGGTGGAGGTGCGAGCATAAAAGAGCGACAGCTGCAAAAGCAGTGATAGAAATGAAGAGAAGAAGGACAGAAAGCGCAAGATGTATATATCCCAGGTAGGTAATCGCGACATTCGTACCTGCCCTTGCAGGATTACTAGACATCACTGCTTTGGGTTGGTTGTGGCTTCCTTCCAAGCACTTTTGCAACACTTTGCAATATTTTTCGAGTTGCTCTCCGCTATCATAAAAGTGATACATTACCGCTCTTCTCTGACTTCTCTGAAGAAGACAGGACATCCATTGGTCCAGATTTTGAGTTGTTCGACGAAAGTGAGCGAGTGAGGTTGGAAATGTGGCGTTCACAAGCCTCCAGTCGCACCCTTGTTAGCCGACAGCCTCGTGACGAAATCGCCCATGTTTTGAATAACCTTACAGGAACTGCTTTGGTCTCGATCTCTCTCCTTCGCAACAACACAACCGTTGCGCACTCTTGCGCAACATCTTCAAAATGGCGACCGGCGTAGATGCGAAGCTCTTGAAGTCGACGAAATTCCCTCCCGAATTCAGTCAGAAGGTTGACATGGAGAAGGTCAACTTGGAGGTTATGAAGAAGTTCGTACAATACTCCCAACCCTGGCTTGTGCCCACGAGACTGACCGCAATTGCTCTCGCAGGTGGATCGCGGGCAAGATTTCAGAGATTCTGGGGAGTGAGGACGACGTTGTGATCGAATTGTGCTTTAATCTCATTGAAGGCTCTCGTTATGTGCGTTATCCGCCTTTTGCAGTTTTGCGCCAGCTAATTTGTGTCACAGCCTGATATCAAGAAGCTTCAGATTCAGCTGACCGGCTTCCTCGACAAAGATACGGCGAAATTCTGCAAGGAGCTTTGGTCACTGTGTTTGAGTGCTCAATCGAACCCTCAAGGTGTACCGAAGGAATTGCTCGAAGCCAAGAAGTTGGAGCTTATCCAAGAAAAGGTCTGTGTACTGCCAATTGTTTGTGTTCAAGGTCAATCTCTGACAATTTTCTAGATCGATGCCGAAAAAGCCGCAGAAGTATCAAGGATACGACAAGAAGACGAACAGCGCCGCGAACGTGAAATCAATAATGTTAGAAATCGTGAACGAGGTGAACGTGGTCGTGGTAGAGGAGGAGGGCGAGGGGGAGACACCTGGAGAGGCGGACGTGGAGACAGAGAAGGCGGACATGGAGATAGAGACTTTGACCGTGGGGAGGCAGAGGGTTTGACCGACGCGGACCACGTTATTCGAGATCACCTCGTCGTCGGGACTCCAGAGAACGAGATTCATATCGTGGAGGTCCGAGAGAGTCGGATACCTACGTACCTGCTGGACGGGGCGGTCCAAGGCGCAATGATCGCAATGATCGCAATGATCGGAGGAGGCCTTCCCCATCACCATCCCGATCACGCTCTGCTTCACGATCAGAATCGGAGTCTCGCTCACCACCTCGCCGACGTCGTCGTTCTCCATCTCCGCGTCGTAGGTCTAGGTCGCCAGACAGACGTAGCAATACATACCGAGGACGTGGAGGTAGAGGTAGAGGAAGGAGTCCTGATCGTGCACTACGCCGGCGATCACCCTCTCCCTCGTCATCTCGTTCCCGTTCCCGTTCTCCTAGGCGTACGACACGCAGAAGATCAACATCCCCGTCGGCCAGCGCATCTCCTCCACCACGAGCTCGCAGATCTCGCCGTAGCTCAAGCTCAAGATCTAGGTCTCCGTCGAGTTCAAGGAGTCGAACACCACGAAGAAGGCCGTCACGCACCAGAGAAAGGGCAGCATCTACACCAACACCGGCAACAGATGAGGATATGACTGAAGCTCGTTGGGGTGATGATAGCGAACGTCGGCTAACTCGGGGCAACAGCCGAAGTATCACTCCACCACGACGCCGTAGAAGTCGATCCAGAAGCTCAAGCCGCGGAGGGAGAACAAGGAAGCGTCGTCGGTCTATACAGAGATATGAACCCGCAAGCAAGAGGCGTCGAAACACTTCTTCTGTGTCTGCACCCGAGGATAGGAGAGTCAGAAAGGCTGATTCTGATGACGAAGGCGATAGGGCACCCTCGAGACGTGACAGTGAAGATAGCAGACGTGCTGCAACGGACGAGTCCAACGAGGTTGGTAGAGCTTCGTAAATCCAGAGTGGTACTTTCTTTTCCGGCAGCCTATTCTCCTAAGATGCTTTCCTAGGCTGACATCTGATCGCTTTAGAAGCAAGACCCAAGAAAACAAGCAAACATGCTTAAGGAGAAGCTGCTTCGAGAGAAGATCAAGAAGATGAGGACTTTAAGTACCGACTCTATGAATGCTCAGGCTAACGCTCGATGAGGACCTTCTTACGGTTGCATGAGGTTTATGATACAGCATCTGCATAGCGGGTGTCGTGGGCTGGATAGTAATGGTAGAACGAATCTCATTTTTCCAATACGGGCTCTTCATCAATGACATGCGTGAAGTCAAATCCAATATTCCAATGTCCCATGTCACCTCGTGCATTGAGCTTCATGCCTTCTTGATCCCCGCGCTAGTTTTTCAGTAGCCAATCAGAGATGATCTAACCGCGTAAGGCTGAAAGTCCGCCTTAACTTCGTTCCTTCTGCACAACCATCATTCAATTCCTCTTCAATCAGGGAAAGAGCGAACAACAGAACAGAACTCATCATAAGTAAAGCCCCCGATCAAGAATCATTTCAACAATGTCCCACAAGCTTCGGAACATTCTAACATGTCGCAGCCTCCGCAGACCCCCAAACAGCCCCGGCTTCTGAGAGACATTGAAGCTTCTCCAGGTCAAGACAGCCTTCAGAAAGTCCTGGAAGAAGCACAGACATTCAGCCTGGGAAGCAGAAGATCAAGCAGACCTACCACATCCTCCTCACCTCCCCAACCCACCACCACCGATTCCAAAATGGCAGAAAACCAACCCCCCTCCACAAACCCCTCGAACCCCGCCGACGCAGCAGGCATACCTTACTACAACAAAGAGCGTGAAAAGCTCCAAGAAACCCTCCGCAAGAAAAAGATGCTCGAAATCAGTCTCGCGCGTCTAGACGAAGCCATCTACAAGAAAGAAACAGACTATTTCGAAGACACACCTGCGGGAAATATCATCACTGGTTTTGATAACTATACGAAGGGGGTGGCGAGTAGTATGGGTGGCAGGAGGAGGACGGGGGTTCCGGAGCAGAATAGGGTTTTTTCGAGGAGTAGTATTACCTACAACATCAACGCTGTGAGTACTGCGAGTTACGAGATGAGGGGAGGTTGAGAGGCTGAGGAACATTGGCTAATGATGGAAACAGGAAACCCCCGTCGACACAGCGCAATCGACTCCAGTAGCTGCTATGGCTCCAACACCGCTATCGACCAGCTTTCTGAAGGATGGAGGAGCTTCGAATCATGCTACGCCGACGAGTGCCACGAGTGCGAATAAGTCTGGTGGAGCGGGGAAGAAGAATATTAAGAAGGCAAGGGATGGAGATGATAGTGAGACCGAGAAAGAGGGGAATAAGAAGATGAGGACCAATTTTGGTGCTGTGAGGAAGTAGGGTTGAGGACCCAGGAAAGTACCGGAATTCTTGGGACATCCATAAGACCTTGAATCTGGGAAGTCGATGTGTTGGGAAAATTGGCGTTCTTAGGGCTCGGTAGCAGGGGATTATTGGCGTTTAAGGGTTGTATTGAGTATGGTATACGTAAGCTCTGCACATTTGCATCGAGGAACCATTGGCGTTGAGCATCTTCGGCTGAAGAACCTGGTTGCACTGGATACCAATTTTGACTTCACAAGCCTCTATTCGGGCATGTCTTAGAGGAATTCAATTCCTTCTTTTCATCTCGTACGATATCCTACATGAAGCCTACACACGCTCAAGGAACCTCTTCATCACTATCATCGCCAAAGCCGAAGCTGAAGCCTCCACCATTTGTCTCTTCGTCATCCTTGACCACAGCAGCATCCCACTTCCTCTTCTTGCCCTCTGTCTTCTTCTCCAACTCAGCAAGTGCTTGCTCTAGCAGCTCCGGATGCTCAACCCGCATTCGCTCCACGAACGTTCCATAGGGATCAATCACATCCTGCTTGAATCCAGATATTTGATCTGTCCCCGCCTTGTCTTTCAAGAAAGACATAACACTAGAGAGATGACTCTTCGGCACAAAATTCTGCGTAATAGCAATCGAGGCATCAAGGTTGACAACCAAATGCCACCAACCACTTGGAACATGCAGGACCTCGCCCTCATTGCACACTCCTTCGACGCAACCTGGTGTCTTACGGGCTTCGACGTGAAATCCGAGGAGCCATTCTGCGATGCTCAGGGGGCTTGTAACTTCACTCTGATCCTCCGAAACATAGACTCCTGGCGGTGGTGGACTCGATCCTGTCGATGGGAACATAATCCAGTATTTCGAGCCTCTGAGGACTGCGTTCCAGGCACTTGTAGCATTAGGATCTTTGTGGTAAGTTGAACCACTTCGAGCGGGTCCAATGATCAGCCATTTGTCATCTGGTCTTTTGTCACCCAAGACAGCGAACAGATCCTCGCCGAAGCATTCTGGGATCCAGTATGAAGGATCTGGTTCGTCTTTTCCTACGCTGAGATTCATCTTTTTGACGAAGCCTCGGTCGAAGAGGTACAGGGGGCTTTCATCGCTGCTGTTGTTTAAATAGTCGACGTAGGATGAGAGGGTCCAGTCCACTGCCTCGGCGCGGAATTTGACGTCTTTGTATTCGTTTAATAGAGCATCTGTGTCCCAGAGTTTGTAAACAGGCCATTCTCGAACGACCTTGGTTAGGATGAAGGGCTTATCGCTCCATTTGTCGGAGAACTCTGTTGGCTCGAGATTGTCGAATCTTGCGATTGTGTTGGCTCGAGGGATATTAGTTGTGTAGGGAGTCAACGGTGTATGGGTGCAGAGAAATGGTCGATAGAGCACGTCTGAGAAGACATTGACGCAGCGGACTCGAGATAATTGATCTTTCTGAAGGTCCAGGTATGTTGACCTCCACGTTCCACGCCACTCAAAGGAGCCAGACTTCGATTGGGGAGATCTAAGATACATCAGTTTCTTGTGTTTCAAATGTAGGTGGCGAGAATATGAACATGGAGGTACCATTTAGGGTAGTATCAGCCAACATAGGATTCAAGCCCTCTCTAGGCATTGAATCGGGAGTATAGAACTACCAGAGACAGAGGCTTTCACATCACCAACAATAGGCTCAACCGCCAACATAAGCAAATGACTCACTTACTCTATGAACAATGTTTTCCAGAGGTCATCGGACCGAGTAAAGGCGTAGAGGAACTTGCATGTCGACCCGAGGAACCTCAAATCTCGTGACTCGAACACTTCAAGAATAATTGCAATAACTTCATCTGGAACTGTTTGAAAGAACCCAATTGCATTCCTCGCTATACTCGTTGCAGTGTATTGGTTCCCAGCAGGTCGTACTCCCAACGGATGATGCGGTATAGAATGAGGTGACTCTTCGAAGGAGGATGACTCGACGACTGCGCCACTAGGCCGAATATCCTCAAGACTCAGCTCTCCAGCATCAACCTGTATGACTGAGTTCTTCATCGTGACCGAAGATGCTGAACCTATTGTATTCAACCAATACCATACGGCTTATGGGAATAAGGCTGACAAGAAAAAAGTTTTGAGAGCCTTGTAGAAAAAAGTCTCGCCACTTTTAGACTTAGCGTCTATGGGGCAAATGCAATGCTAGAAGGATCTCTGCAGTGACTAACAAGACGCTGCATCTGCAGAACCAATTGCCACAGAGTCAGAGCAGTGCAATTGGTTCAGAATCAGATGGTGATGGTGAATTGAACTGTTCCTTAGTGGGGTTTGCAGGCGGACCAACTTTTTTGTTTCACGCCAGGCCACTAACGACGCTAGCAAAAGAAGCGAGATCAAAAAATTGTATATTCGACAGCCGCTGTCCCTCAATCTTCCCACCATCAAACAACTTTCTACAACTCAATAACACAAAGAACACCACACTACTAGATCCAATATAACTCTCGAATTCGGGAGTTTGGTATCTAGTCTTTACAGCAAATCAAGTCCACCGTCCGCAGGCTCTTCAAGAGACTTGCGCACTTCACCCCACCTCACCACTTTCTACCTTGCGCTTTCTAGATCCCAAGCACGGCTTGCGATCTAGTTCTATCAAACAGAAACCGCAATCATGGCTTCTACTGATAAGGGTCTCGAGGAGATCCCAGAAGGTGAGCGTCTTTGAAGTTTGCGGCAAGATACACCGCCACGAGAACCGTGCGGCGACATTGAGAATAGAGACTGACGATATGTCTTGCAGGTCAAATCGAGTCCAACTATGACGAGACCGTCGACTCCTTCGATACCATGAACCTGAAGCCCGAGCTTCTGCGAGGTACGATATACATGCATATTTTGAGGAAGAGCGGGATCTAACATAGATCGCAGGTGTCTATGCCTATGGTTTCGAGCGTCCCTCTGCTATCCAGCAGCGTGCTATCATGCCAGTCATCAAGGGTAAGTCTCCATACCCATGAATTGCTTCGGCATATTCTAACTCTGCAAAGGCCACGATGTCATTGCTCAAGCCCAGTCTGGTACCGGAAAGACCGCTACTTTCTCCATCTCCGTCCTCCAGAAGCTTGACCCCAACATCAAGCAATGCCAGGCTTTGATCCTTGCTCCCACCCGTGAATTGGCACAGCAAATCCAGAAGGTCGTTGTTGCCATTGGTGACTTCATGAACGTTGAGTGCCACGCCTGCATTGGTGGTACTAGCGTTCGTGATGACATGAAGGCTCTCCAGGAGGGTCCCCAAATTGTTGTCGGTACCCCTGGTCGTGTCCAAGACATGATCCAGCGCCGATTCCTTAAGACCGACAGCATGAAGATGTTCGTTCTTGATGAGGCCGATGAGATGCTTTCTGTATGTTTCTCAAACCCACAACTTTCTCTGCGAGCTGAACTGACAATTTTTCTAGCGTGGTTTCACCGAGCAAATCTACGACATCTTCCAACTCCTCCCCCAGTCGACCCAAGTCGTCCTCCTTTCTGCCACCATGCCACAAGATGTCTTGGAGGTTACCACCAAGTTCATGCGCGACCCCGTCCGTATCTTGGTCAAGAAGGCTGAACTTACCCTCGAAGGTATCAAGCAATTCTACATTGCTGTTGAGAAGGAGGATTGGAAGCTGGATACCCTCTCCGATCTGTACGAGACCGTCACCATCACACAAGCAGTCATCTTCTGCAATACCCGCAGAAAGGTCGACTGGCTCACCGACAAGCTCACTGCTCGTGACTTCACTGTCTCAGCCATGCACGGTGATATGGACCAAGGTCAGCGTGATCTTATCATGAAGGAGTTCCGATCTGGTTCTTCCCGTGTTTTGATCGCCACTGATCTTTTGGCCCGTGGTATCGATGTTCAACAAGTCTCCCTCGTCATCAACTACGATCTTCCCGCAAACCGTGAGAACTACATCCACAGAATCGGTCGTGGTGGTCGTTTCGGACGTAAGGGTGTTGCGATCAACTTTGTCACCGCCGAGGATGTCCGCATGATGAGAGAAATCGAGCAGTTCTACAGCACTCAAATCGAGGAGATGCCAATGAACGTTGCCGATCTCATCTAAGTGCTTCATCTACACACAACATATTTGGTATATCACAGTCTCAACAGAATCTGCACTGAAAAAAGTCAAGAGTTGAGACGCCCTATTGAGGGAAGTGACGCGAGCGTTGCTGGTTCGACCGGTGCGCGAGGAAAGGGATAATTGGAAGCAAAAAAAAGTGCTGCACAAAAATGGTGCGAAACACTGGATTTCTTAGTCATCGTCAGGCATTGCCAACACTAGAGGGTTGGGTGATGCATTCTGCTTTTTGCGTCTCCTGTGTATGCAAGGGTTTGCTCGGTGGTCACCAAGCAGGCAATCTATCATCCAGATCTCGTTCTGCTGGATACATGACAGCTCCTGTCATCTTGTACGAACGGAGACTTATAGTGATGGGTTCTGCTTTTCACATAGACCAAGCAATACCAAAAAATTTCAGAAATTCTTTGCCTTGCATTTGAATGTGATTCTAGTTATTTTCTACAGCAATCCTTTTGCCTTACAAAACCTTGAATGTGATTTGGTGAAGTTCTTGGTGACATAGCGTGAAGCGAGCTGCCCCTTCCACTTCAGTGCCTTCTTACTACCTACCGAATAGACGAGCGACCATTCTCTTCCCCAGAAATTTTCCTTTACCCATCTCCCTACATCGAATCAATTGAGACCTATCAGGTACGATTCAAAGGGCACAGGTCAATTCTGGACGCAATTGTTCCTCCTTCCCGGTCAATTCTATCAATACTCTCGCAGCAACCTCTCTTAATCACTTCCCCGCCATGGCCCCAGTCCAACCCCCAGCTCCCACTAAGCAATCGACCGCCGAGATGGCTGCAAACACCATGTGGGAGTACCAGCTCCGGAAAGAGAACAAAGCCATCCTCGATCAGATCAGGAAGTACGGAGAAAAGCGTGACGCAGACGTAGCAGAGAACATGAAGCGATTCCAAGAAGTCGAGAAACGCAGACTCGCACTCGAAGCCCGAGTCACAGAGCTAGAGCGAGATCAAAAACTTCAAGATGCGCACGCAGCGGAGCACAAAAAGGAGTGTGCTGCGAAGTTGGCAGAGATGGAGAATTTTCTCAAAGGGAGAGTCAATGATGGTAATTTCCCCTCCGCTTGATGACCTCCAGCTTGTGCGCATATTGACAGTTGGCAGAGGAGCTTCGCAAAATTATGTCTGGTGGACAATACATGAATCCACCAGCACAAACAACCTCTGATCCTCAACCTTCACGCGTCGCTCCACGACCGTCGAATGCAAAACCGAGACCCGCCAGAGCCGATACCCAAGATCCCCGACAAGAAGCCATCGCGAACCAGAAAGCCGTCCGTAGTCCTCAGGTCGATGATGCTCCAGCAACAAGACCCAAGCAAGTAGCGAACCGCCGTCCAGCAACTCGCAGCACCAGCGGAGAGCGCGCTGTTCCCACAGCGAAACCCATTACCGCTACCTCTGTCCCCTCCACCACCCCCAAACTATCCCAAGGTCGCAAGGCTCTGAAGCAACACTACGAGATCGCCAACGCCGCCTTCGAATCCCTAACCATCACAAACCCACAAATGGAATACGATTTCATCTCCGCCTTCATTTCCGGTCTACAGAACAAGAAGCATGCTGAAAAGGTCATTCAAGCATTGAGAGCTGTCCATCCGGCGAAGAATAGGATGGATGGGGGAGTAGAGATTATGTGTGGATGGGAAGATGTTGCTGCGGGGTTTAAGAGGGCGGGTTTGGATGTCGAGGGGGCGAAGGAGGAGATTAAGAGGAAGAAGAGGACTTTGAATCCGAGGACGCAGTTGGAGACGGGTTTCTCGGCATGAGAGAGCTGAGCAATCACTTCTACCAGACATGCATCTGTCAGCAGCTTCGATGGCAGGATTGAGGGTTGGTGAAGAGATAGTCAAGGATAATCACGAAGACATGGGTTTGTAGTATGGTATGCATTAGCTTCGGGCGTTCTAGCTGATATGTTTGATGTGACGATTATTGCTTAGCGTGGCGCTGCCGCGGGAAATATGGGGAATCGGGTTACAGGTTTTGGCACTGTATTACATATCCTGCTTGTGTCAGAGGTGAAGAATAGAGCTCTCATGTCCTCAACTGTTTTCACTGTCATTGGCAGTGCAAATAATGAAAGATCAACACTGCAATACTATTTTTCCATGGCCGAAATGCAAGGAGATTCAACGCCGTTCAAAAAAGTAGCCTGGACATGTTCTCGATTTCAACGTCCTCAACAAACTCAGAGATTCAATTCCGAGACGCTGTTCCTCAACTCCTCCTGCTCCGCCTCAATCCCGCTGTACTTGTTGATCCAGTCCAGCACTTCTTGATGCCAGACTAGTGAGTTCTCGGGTTTCAGTACCCACTATCATTTATCATCAGCACTCGTTTACATTGAGCAAGTGAATGAGAACAAGGAAGGATAGCAGGGAAGGAAAGAAATGGAGGCACTAACATGATTCTCATCCGGAAAGCTCAAGAACTTTGACGGGATCCCCTTCGTCTGCAGGACATTGAAAGGCGCCAATCCCTCCGCAATCGGTAGTCTGTAATCTAGCTCGTTGTGAATAATTAGATGTGGAGTAGCCCACTGCAACAAGTCAGTCTCGTATTCTCCGTCAAGAGCAACAACAATGACGGGTTTAGAATCTTCGGAGTAGTAGATGTGAGGTAGAGGAGAAAGAAATGAAAGTTACCTCAGAGAGATGTGCAGCTGGATCCCACTTCTCATACCCCTCTCTATTCTCCCACAAAGTTCCACCGAAATCGTGGTGCGGGAAGAAGAGTTCTTCAGAACTGTATTGGTTGAGAGTAGAGAAGACGCCATCGTGGGTTACTAGGGCTTTGAATTTTCGGCCGAGAGGATGGCCTTGGATCCAGTTTACCATGTAACCGCCGTATGAAGCACCGAGTGCGACGGCTCGAGAGGTGTCGACGTAGGGGAGGTTAGATTCGATGTACTCGAACCCTTTGACTAGGTCGGTGTAGGGACGCCCTCCCCAGTTGTTTTTGATTCCGTTTTGGAGGGCCATGCCGTAGCCTGTGCTGCCGGTTGGGTTGGGGGTTACCACAACGTAGCCTTGTTCTGCGAATATGGCGGGATTCCAGCGAGTGCTCCAGCCCTCGTTCCAGGCTCCTTGGGGCTGTGATTGTTAGGCAATGTACGGAGAATGGACAGAACATGACTTACTCCACCGTGGATTAGGTATGCGAGAGGGTACTTCTTAGTCTTGTCAAAGTTTGAGGGCTTCAGGATCCAGGCGTGGACATTGTAGTCTTCTGCACCTGCATACCAGAATTCGTCGACTTGATCTTGTGTAAGTCCGAATGCCTTTCCTCCCTTTGAATTTGACGAGATCGTAGACTGGTCTTCTGGCTTCAACGGGTTTAAGATAGAGAAGATACTGTTGTCAACCAAGGAGGTGCTGCTGATGAACAGGCTGTTGTTTGGTAAGACCGAGACATCAGTTACTGTGCCATCGCTAACGATGGCTTTTGGTAGGTCTCTGGCTCGGCGTGGTGATGCTGGGAGCTTGAATAGCTTTCCTCGGCCGTTTTCTTCAGCTGTGACATAAAGCTCCTCACCATCTTTACTCCAAGTGATGCCTTCAGGTCTGAGATCCCAGGAGCCTTCGCCGTCCTTAGTCTCATAAAATTCTTGGACATTTGAGAGATCCGTGATGTCAGGAATGAGCATCAGTCTGGGTTTGTCACTCTCATATTGAACGCTCTTCATCTTGGTGAAAGCAACAGACTTTGCATCTGGCGAGAAAACAGGGCTTCCGCTATAGCCTTTCAAATTCCCGGTCTTCACAAGCAGCGGTGCTGGGGGTTTCGACTCCTCGAAAGTCTTCAGAGGAATGAAGTATAGGTCGGTCTTGGTATAGTTCGCTGGATCAAGCTTGGGGTCCTTAGCGACGAAGACAATTCCATTCTTGCTGACATCGTAGTCTCCTGCTCCACCAAATGGAGGCACTGGCGACTCCAGCTTGAGAGAGGGCGGCAATGCGTTATTCAATGGAGCCACATTGAAGTTGTATATTCCTTGAGACTTCTTCAATACCGTGTACCAAATCGTGCTCTTGTTCTCTGAAACGTAGGCATCCCATTGTCTGACAAACAGCTTTGAGTATATCCTGGCCGTAGATTGCGGCTTTGGTGCAGTCTCCGAGTTGTAAAGTTCACCCTCAGGCGTTTGCAGCCCCGTGAGAACGAGGGCAATGGTATTCGAATCGATCGTAGTGACTTTGAGGTTGGAAACTCCGCCATTGAAGGAGGTGACCACTTCTGGTCTGAATGTGTCAGCAGAGAACGGATACTACACAGACCTGGACAACTGCACTTCTCCTCGAGATTCTCCGCGTCTGCCAACACCAGGCTAGTGGTCCCTTTTTCCCCTCCCTTCAACCATAAGACCAAGTTCTTCTCTCCCAGCCATGTCGGCTCACCTGCGGCCAAATCGTTGCTCAGCACTTTCGATTGTCCATTCTTGATGTCCAGTACTCGAATCTCGGAAGTCTTCGAATGTGAATCGAAAGAGTATGTAGAAACAGTGAACAATGCCAGTGTACCCTCTTCGTTAGGAACGGCGGCAGAACGCCGAGGGGCAGAGAGGAGAACTTCTGGGGTGAACTTCTTCGCACGGACTGTCATGATTGCTGTGATTCACAAGCTGTATCGAGGAGTAAGCAGTGTTTGAAGAGAGAGAAAATATCAATTGAGGGTCGAGTCCATGTTAGGAAGGAGAATGTAGTAGCATTAAAGCGGTGGCCTGGAGAGCTCGTCACCCCGCTTCGCTATTACGACGAATGTGACCCTTGAAATGCTAGCACGAAAACTGTCTCAGATTGGTATATTATATTCTGGAGCTATATACTACAGTATATGAACAATGTGATAGAAAAATTGAAGAATTGATTGTCTATTAGAATACAGACATTAAATACCTTAATAGGAAGCAGTCTGCTCGTTCCTGAAGCTCCACAATTCGGGGTTGACAGGGGCTTACCAAGGCGGACAGGGGTACGAACATGGCGTACTGCTCACCTAAATATAATCCGCAGTTGGAGGACAGTGTACACATATCAACAACCACATACGCCTTCATCGCAGAGCAATTTGAGAGCTGGAATCGCATTTTAGATGCTCAATAATTGAAATCGCACAACCACATCACCGATCAGATCATCGTGTCGACAGAGTTTCAGCTGGGTTCGTGACGAAGGAGCTGCTGGAGCTGTACGCGAAACATCCTAGAGGACGAAGCTGCACTTGAGGGCTCAAAACACATACGAGCAAGAATCAGAATCAGGAGCAATGGCTCAATACTTCCTCGACCTCGTATACACCTTCACGAATTGCATGAGCTGTTTTCCTGGCTCTCCGCAGCTGAAAATCAACAATCGCAGCTTCAAGATCCTCCGTTTGCTAGGAGAGGGAGGATTCTCATACGTCTACTTGGTCCAAGATACGGGAAACGAAGCTCAGTATGCGCTTAAGAAGATCCGATGTCCGTTTGGACAAGAGTCAGTTGCGCAAGCTATGAAGGAGGTTGAAGCTTACGCACTCTTTTCGCCCAATCCAAACATCATTCATAGCGTCGACCATTGCATAGCATCCGATCGATCAGACCCAGGCGCAAAAACTGTGTACATCCTGCTACCATATTACAGAAGAGGGAATCTGCAGGACATCATCAATGCGAATTTGGTCAATCATACGAAGTTTCCAGAGAAGAGGTTGATGGTACTCTTTCTGGGTGTATGCAAGGCATTGAAGGCTATGCACTATTACAAGGTGGCAGGCGGCCCAGGAGGAGTCAATAGCCAGCAGAGAGCAAAGAAGATTCGCGGACAGGCTGCGCAGGCTGATGAAGAGGCCGAGGAGGAGGTTGAACAAAGAAGGGGGAGGCAGAAGGGAAGAGAGGTGGACCACGAAAGCGAGCAAAATGAGCCATTGATGGAGGGTGAAGTAACGATGAGTCAAGCAGGAGTTGCGCCTGGAGATATCAGAGCATACGCGCATAGAGATATCAAGCCAGGTACGGGGATTTTCAATACCAATGCTGGAATTTAAGCTGACTGTTGACAGGAAATATCATGATTGACGATGATGGCGAACAACCAATTCTTATGGATCTTGGATCATTAGCACCATCACCGACACCCATTACTTCCAGATCTCTGGCCCTCGCAGTGCAAGATCAAGCAGCCGAGCACTCGACAATGCCATACCGCGCCCCAGAACTGTTCGATGTCAAGACCGGAAGCACGGTAGATACAAAGGTTGACATATGGTCATTAGGATGCACATTATACGCTTGTCTGGTCGGGAAGTCACCTTTCGAAATGCGTAGTGACGAGACCGGAGGTAGCTTGAGCCTTTGTGTGCTCGGAGGAGACTGGAGGTTTCCAGACGAAGGCGCTGGAGGAAAGAAGAAAGCGACGAATCAACCCGGACAGACTGAGGATAGCGAGATCAGTGAAAGCATCCGAGAGGTTGTGAGGAAATGCTTGAAGGTCGAGCCAGCTGAACGACCCGATGTGAACGAACTCATCGCCATTGTCGAGGATGTTATTGCAGAGTTACCAGAAGACGGACACTCATGATTATGAGTTGACGACTGTACAAATCTTATGTGCCATTTCCCAATATAGGCGTTCGGATAGGGGAACAGAGGAGCTTCAGACGGACGAAGCCCATACAGATTGTCGCGACTTACATCGGCGTCATAGTCTTCAAATATTACAAGAAATGGAATTGGAGAAATATTTCTTGCAATGGAAAAAGTCCCAAACTAAGTATTCTTCTCACAGCCTGCTTCCACCACCTTCCGAGCTGACCAATGGAACGAGCTTCGGAGTTCACATCGATCTTACATAACCCTATGAGCTCCAACGACCATCCGCCTCGAGGCTGAGTAGTGCCAAGGAAAGAATGCAAGGAAGACCATCCGTTAGCGAAAGACACCAAATTTCTGGTCTTTCCCCAGGTTTTTGGACAGTCAGCACTTTTCCAGAACATCCTGTGGATTTCATTGGTCTGCTCGTTTCAAATTTACTTAGTCATACGTGCATAGACCCGAATCTAGGGCTAGTACGCAGGCTCTTGGGCTCCCAGCCTTGCAGGGCGGTGCTGTTAGCCAGGTACCGACTATTACTCTATACCAAATTCCCTCTTTGGGCGAAATTAAGTGCTTCCTTCCCTCCAAGGTCCAAAGTTAGCTGGAAAACTTGACAAATGCAAGTGAGACGTCAAGCTGACATATTTCGGTCCACATCGATGAGGATCCGCGTGGAGCTCAGTGGCTTGGTTCAATTTGCTTTCAATGTTGTTCATGTTCATCAAGTATATAAACATCAGGACGTCCTCTCAATGTCCAGCGTCATTATACTAGTTCTTCATAATGCTTTCTTCTTAGCAAACGCACATATGACAAGCATTGCAGCACAATATCTTCTTCTCAATTTTCAGCATATCAAACCATCACAATGGTTTCCAGTCTTTCCAATCTCGTCTTACTCGGAGCTCTCTGGTCTCCTGCAGTCTTCGCTGCAACTAATTGCCCACTCCATGGCGCCGACGTCCCAGCGCCCAGAAATCTCTCCTCAAGCCAGACATTCCAGTCAGCACTCGCCAACCTCACTCAAACCCTCTCACAAAGCATCTCCTCCGGCAATACTAGTTACGGACCACTCGATGTAGTGAATACCTCCTTTTCCATCGAGCTGTTCTCGACTCACGAATTCACACCGCTCTTCACGAACCAATTCACTGCACCCACACTAGCAACAGCAAAATACGGCGTCAAGAATGTGACAGCAGACACCACCTTCCGAATCGGCAGCTTAACAAAGCTCTTCACCGTCTATACATTCCTCATCCAAGCCGGAGACAAGAAATGGAACGATCTAGTCACAAAATACATCCCTGAGCTCCTCTCCGCGGCAGAAGCTCTAAATTCAACCGCGAACCCAATCGATCACGTATCGTGGGAAGATGTCACGCTCTGGGAGCTCGCTAGTCATTTGGCAGGTATCGGACGAGATTATTCTGGTTTCGGCGAGCTCGATGGTCTCTTAGATCCATTGTCCGACCCTACGGCTTATGGTCTTCCGCCGCTCAACTCCTCAGAGGTTGTTCCCTGTGCAGGAGGAGCGATGTGCAGTCGAGCCCAGTTCTTTGCTGGATTTACGGAGCGGCATCCTGTTTATGCCCCTTCTACGAGTCCCATCTACTCCAACGTTGCGTTCCAAATTCTCAGCTACGCACTTGAGAATATCACGGGGATCGACATGCCTACCATGGTTTCCGACTCTCTGCTCAAACCTCTGAACCTCACCCACTCATCCTGGAACGTCCCAGCATCAAATGCAACAGGTATCCTACCAGTAGGTAACTCCTGGTCCCTAGATATCGGAGACGAAACCGCAGCAGGAGGAATGTTCTCCTCATCCTCAGATGTCACAAAGCTCGGCAGGTCCATACTCACTTCTTCTTTGATCAGTCCAGCACAAACCAGACGCTGGATGCAGCCTCGCAGCTTCACATCAGCTTCCAACGCCATGGTCGGTGCCCCTTGGGAGATATACCGCATCACCACATCCCCAAATGACAGATTGGTAGACCTATACACCAAGTCTGGAGATCTCCCCGGCTACTCCTCAGTCCTCGTCCTCTCCCGAGACTACGATTTTGGCTTCAGTGTCTTAGCAGCTGGGCCAGACGCTAGCGTTACTTCAAGACTTATAGCAGGATTAGTGCAAGATGCAGTTTTCCAATCAATCGAAGACTCTGCACGTTCAGAAGCTTCCACAAATTACGCCGGAACCTACACCTCCTCTTCCACAACCCTCAACTCCACCGTAACAATTTCTCTCGATCCCTCCTTTCCCGGGCTCGGAGTCACCACCTGGATAAGTAACGGGACAGATATGCTCTCTCCCCAGGTCGAAAAAGCATCAATAGCAGCCCCGAGCGTGAGGTTATATCCTAGTGGTCTTGAGAGAGAACTTGGGGATGGGGGGAAAGAGGTGGGGTTTAGAGCTGTATTTGAGGATTTGAAAGCGGGTAGTATTGGCGGGCTGTTTGGGAATGGGTGTGAGACTTGGTTTGGTGTTGATGGGACTTATTGGGGGGCTGTGGCGACTGATGAATTTTTGATCAGGGTAGGAGCTGATGGGAAGGCAGTGAGTGTTACGCCGAGGGCGTTGAGGGTTGAGTTGGGAAGGACGTAGGAGTTAATGAGAGGGGGGTGATGATGGGGATTAGTGTACGAGAGAGTTAGGGACTTTGTGATTTGGCATAGCTGGGCGGTTGATAATTTGACAGTCACAGATATTGGCATAATGTTCATTGCTTGAATCTTGATCAATGCCTTGGCCACATGTCCGAGAATTCATTGTTCGAGTTAAGGTTTTACGTTCAGATCTCTCAGCACTCGGGACACTCGGAACATCTAGGACATTCAAGATGTTCAGAATATCTAGGATAGTGAGAATTTGGAGGACATTGAGGACATTGGACTGTTCACGATCAATTATGAATGTACCATCTCGATTCGAGGCCTCGAGTATAGGAGTTGAGCAGGAGACTGTTTACACTCAATACGGCATTTTGCATCGTCAGGAAGAAACTCCATTCCCATTTTGGGTATCTTGACTTTTCCATCCAAGACTTTTTGCTATACCTCTCCATATCACAAGCATCAGAGCTTACAAGCTCACTTCCTCCCCTTCTTCCTCCACTCCTTCTCCCTCTCATACTGTTTCGCCTCCCGTCCCTCCTCACCCTGAATCTCCGCCACAAGCCTCTTATACTTCTTCTCATACGCCGCATCCCTCTCCTTCTTCTCCCTCAAACTCTGAATCGCCATAATATTCGCATCCTTCCTCAACTCCCTAATCGCACCCTTCTTCTCTCTCTTATGCTCCTTCTTCAACTTCGCAGCTTCGGTGCGAGTCTTGTCTGGATCGTAGTGTCGGTCTGGGTTGAACGATTCTTCGAATTTGGGGATGTAAGTTTTTATGGCGAGGGGACGGTGGTGGTGGAGTTCTAGGGGGCGACGGGAGAGGTGGGATTGGGTTAGGAGGAGGGTGACTTTTTGGGTGACTTTTGTGAGGGATTTTTGGGTGGTGGTGGTGAGTTTTGAGCGGGAGGTTTTGCTGGAGAGGTGTTGGAGGATCTTTTGGACTGGCTGGAACACTTCTGTGAAGGCTGATTTCTCGATCCAAATGGCGGCTGCTGCGTCGGTGAGGCTTAAGTTGATGTCCAATAGAGCACTCTTGAGAGTCTCCTCCCTATCGTCTGAGAGATCTTGGGCTACACAATCGTAGATCTGCAGTTTTCGATGTGTTTCTGGTGGACTCGTGATTCGTAATGAGGTCTTTGGCTCGTGGTACGGGAAGGTTCCAGGAAGTTTTACCGGCTTTGCGGGAGCCAGCACGCACAAGCTGTTTTCAATGAAGTTCACCACCTCAGGAATGTAGCGTTTCGATAGCTTCTGGTACTGTATGCAGAGTGTACTTATGTATGCTCCAGTTGCCAAATCAGACAATGTCTGCGGTATCTTCAGCCCAAGGTATCTACCCATGCTCAAGATAGCCGGTGTTACAACTTGGTGGAAGTGATCAGAGGTTGGAAAGATCGTCCCAATTGCTGTTAGAATGATCAAGTCTCCTGGGGCCGGTGACATCGCTCGTGACGAATCCAACTCCTTCAGATGTCGACGGAAAGCATTGGCAATTTCCACAGGATATGTTCTTGCTAGGGAGTGGATGTGGCGAATGAGGGTCTCCAAAACAGAAAATGGCGGTCTTGTCTCCTGGTTTGCAAGATATGAGATGTGGTCAACAAGAGCCATCGAGAAGTTCTCGAGCTTCCCCTTGTTTTCGGCACTGAGCTTTGGGTGGTAGAGGGCTCTTATCCTTTGTACCACTGTGGGTAGGTCAAGGATATTGATATTTTTGGTCACCCCGAGGAGTTCTTCGTGTGACTGTGGACATGAGAACTTGTATGCCAGATTGCCATTGACTCCGTTCTCAGCTGGAAGCTCAGCTTCCGTAAAAGGTGCATTTGCTCCTGTCAGGAACTCGGGTCGTTTTGACTCTTCTTCTGTGAGGATGCCTTTCACGAACTCGTCTTCTTCCTCCTCGAAAGCCTCCTTGGCTTCTTCACCATCGGACGAATCATCCTCAGAAGCATTCTCATCCAAGTCCGACCCGCTTGCCACAAGATCATCGTCGATCAAGAAATCGTCTTCGTCTTCGACACCAAGCTCGGCATTTGAAGGCCGGGTCTTGATACCAGAACCAAAGCCAAAGTCCTCTTCCTCATCATCTTCATCTTCCTGTTCGGGCCCCTTGTTCTTCTTCTTTACGTCCTCTTCGTCACTACCATCCACCTCGCCTTGCATTCGACGGAGACGTTTAGCTTCCAGTTCCTGCAGTTTCCGAGCTCGTTCCAGAGCTACTTCTTCTTCCGGCTTCGACTTTTCTGTAGGCTTTGCTCTTTCATCCTGAGCTAATTGTCTCAAACGTTTATCATACTCCTTGTTGAACTCGACCTTGTCCTGGCCAGTCAGCATGGCTGCACGTTCTGGATTCATACCGGCTGTAGCGAGAGCGGGTGCCGATGCCGGTTTCCGGGTAATGCCTCGCAGAAGATCATGGATATTCGATAGCTCCTTGTCCAACTCCTCTCGTGCGTCCTCATCTTCGTCCTTGGCAGCTTGCCTCTCGTACTTGTAGAGCTTTGACTTGGCCATAACTTCCTTCATGACTTCCTGCTTCGACTTCTTCCGCTCCGGTCGTTTCTCTCCGTCGTCATCTTCCTCGTTATCTTCCTCGCCCTCGAACTCCGAGCGCCGTCGTTTTCTTGCTTGTTCGTCGTCTGAGGGGTGATCATCCGCGTCTGAAAGTGCCAAGTCGTCTTCTTCAAAGTCATCCCTAAGTGCTGGACCATCCAAGGACAATGATTGACCCATATGTGTAAGCTCTCCAGGCTCATCTTCATCTTCCAGATCAAATGCCGAGCTATTCTTGTGGCGCAATTGTTTCTCGCGTGTGAATCGTTCCAGCATCTTGTCTTCCGGTGCCATACTTGGATCATTCTCTCCGAATCGCTTGTCCATGATGCCACCAACTTTTCGCCGTCTCTGCTGCTCTTCGATATAGGCTTCGCGACGCTACATTTTAGGTTAGCAGAGTCGTAAACATTGAGCATAGAAACATACCATTTCCTCCTCCTGACTCTTCTTCTGGCCAGGTCTTCTGATGCCCCCCTTACTTCCATGCTCAGTTGTGACATCAAATTTTGGCTTCTTGGTCAGCGACTGAAAGTCGAATGGATTCAATTGCTCTCGAATTCCAGTAAGTGCAACATTTCTGTGCACTTTCTTCTCCTTGTTGACGCCATTTTGGGAATTCTGTTTCTTCTGTTTCTTCGATTGCTGAGGTCCAATAATTCCTTGCTCTCGAAGGGAGGCTTTCAACCTCTTCAGCTGGGAGGGAGGCATTGTATGTTATTTGTTGGTGGGACATTCACGCCTCGATATTTTTTACCCTGGACTTTTCCCTATCGCTTATCAGCCTAAAGAGGACTAGCGCCGCGGAACCCAAGGCTGAACCATCTGAAGTTCTTGAGCCTCATGTTCTATCAACAACAACTAAGTCGTCTACCTTCACCTTTGGACGTGCAAACTGCGAATGTAGCATCAACCAAGATGGCGGCGCTCTCGCCCGCCTTTCATGACAGGATCCTCGTTTTTGGACTTGGCATAACAGCATGCTCCGTCCTCTACGGTGCAGCACGTCTGCTCCTGTACTCGCAGAAAGCGTCCATCCTACCGCCACTAGAGAACAAACCTCAGTATATCACCCAAGACGTCGAAGATTCTCTCAAGCTCAGCACTTTAGACAAGCTTCTCGACAGCCCAAACTACTGCATCCAGGAAACGACAGCAATTATCGTCTGCGAGCGCGCTCTTCATGACGGGGTTACGATCGATGCGCTGCTGTGGCACGCCGCTCAGCCAGAATATGAATTGAGAGAGCAGGGTATCAGATCACTAGCCATGATGATGAATAGCTGTAAGTTTACCGTCCCTGGTACCTATGTCACGTTACTAATTCACCTCAGCTACTCTAAAGATCCTCAACAAGCCTACGACTTACGCAGCTCTTGTCAAGTCACTCGAATATTCAGCTGCAGATTACAAGCATAACGAATGCGACCCAGAATGGGACAACTGGGGAATGCGAGATGTTGCTGAACAAGGTTGCCTAATGATACTCGGACAACTTGTCGCCAAGTATGGCGTTGAGGGCCTGGTCAAAACGCGGTTTGTGGACAGATGGCTTGCGAAAGAGCCGTGGGGCAATACAGAAGAAGAGAAGATTTTCTGCTTTACACGATCTCTACGGGCCAGCCACCGAATTAATGAGATCACTGTACCTCTTTTCAAAGACCGAACAGGGCGGAAACAGCTGATGAAGGCGAAGCTTCTACCTTCTGAGCTGGAGTCGGACTTGAATCGACACATGGGAGACACCAGGATGATCAATGGGGAGGGTACAGCTGGAGAAGACTTCGATGGAATGTTCGTTGAAAGCCGACGAAGGAGAGATCAAAGTGCTGAAGACGATCGTATCCGAAGACGTCACAGAGAAGCCATGGTGTTGAACGATGGATCAAGACCGCTTGGAAGGGGTGATATCATTCAGCGTACCGATAGCACATTCTCTCGATGAACAATGCCAGCTTGAGATCTCAAATTCAGCACAAGGGCTGTTCTTTCGGCTTGCTTGGATGCTAAGACTGCGGTCTTTCGTCAACGATGAGCAAAGCCAGAAACTCTACACAGCCCTCATTGTGTAGTGCTGCTCATCCGGACTGGGGCAAAAGCTTGTTGCGACTGCAACAGCATCATCACCAGGTGACGATACTCACCTGAAAGCTGAAGCCGTCAGCTGTTGGAACTGTCGGCAATCAAATCCTCTAGACCCTATCAATGGGCTTAGGTGTCAATCCAGCAATAACATTGTCCGGTAACCACATATTGTAGCTGAGCGTGTTAAGCGCATTACCTTCTCGTCTCTCCAATCTGCATCACGAGGTAGCATCTGGATCGCTTCGCTTCCTGCAACAATGCTCGTATCTTTGACTTTGGAACATCATACCTGATCCATTTATACTTTTATCCTTTCCGCTCTATCCTTGTGCTTCGGTGCGTATCTGCAAGTTACCGAATCAAGGGCTTTTTGGATTGTGTGAGGATGATAAGCACTACTTTCAGGAGTTCATAAGGACTTACGCAATGAAACCTTCGTAGGTACAGGCCGCAAATCAACCGTATTTGAGAACTTGGTAGCCGGCGCATATCATGATTATCCACTCTCGTTCATTAGATGCTAGGCCGGTTGCTCTTGCCTCTGCGGAGTTTTGTCATCCCTAGTATGCTAGTCGTACGTTCTTTCCTTACTGGGTATTACCAAACTCAGGTGAGCATATCAGGCACGGAAGTGAAGTTTGCTTCTTCCATGACCAATGCTAGAGTACAAGTATCCATACATCACCTCTCATTGTCTGCACTCTCTCAAGAATCTTGTTGTCACTACAACAGCTTTTACTTAAGTCAACGGCATACAACTCGAACTCAACCCACAATTCACCTGACACGCACAACCATGCAGGCCCTCATTCTCATGCTTTTCACATTATCGGCCTTCACAGAAGCTCTGCCTCCCCTCTTGCCGCGGCAAAATTGTACCGCACCAACGGACTTCCTCATCACCGGCTTCTTCTCCTTCTACCCCTCCGCGTCGAACACTCAACGCCAACACTACGTCAACTTCAAGTACGAAGACGCAGCATCAAACGGCTTCGTCACTTGTTCATCTATCACAGCAAACGGCACTTACCTCTCTGGTGACAAGATCCCTTGCGGCCAAATTGCGGTGTGTTTTGGATGGAATGGGACAGAAGGCTCGAGTCGAGGATACTTGACAATTTATCGGGAGTACTGTCATGGCGAATCGTGAGTTTATGTCTCTGATTCTGTTATGTTGAGGATTGCTAATTAAATCTCAAGGGCTTTGACTGGTGAAGTCTTCCTGGGAACAAACTGTATTCCAACTGAACCACCGATGCCGATGGGCTATGGAAAGGAGTGCGAGAGTCCTACTGTAACCGAGTCTGGACCATTTTCATCGACCTAGGCTTCTCATGCCTGGCTCGCTTATTTTCGCTTCATTTTTTCCCCTTTGTGCTTTGGACTTGCTAAAAGGGGCATTGTAATTATGGCATTCAGCTTGAGTCAAGACAAGAGCAAATTGCGAAGGGGTTAGAAGTATGGGGCTTGCTGAGTCTCGCTTCACTTTTTCTTTGTACTTTAGTACTGCTAGAGTATTAAATGGCGTCCAGTCGAAGGCAGGACGCAAGTAGAGTGTGTACTAGCTATGCACCACTGCGTCGAGCCATCCCAACAAATCAATGTTAAATTATTGATCGTTCACTTTTACGCCGCGACGTTTCGGCTTAGGACGATGTCATTTGAGTGAAATGCATTTCATGTTTGAAAAGGACTAAAATGTTACCTTTTCAATCATTCACTCTTCTACCGCGAC
Organism: Phialocephala subalpina; assembly: GCA_900073065.1. Lineage (NCBI taxonomy): Eukaryota > Fungi > Ascomycota > Leotiomycetes > Helotiales > Mollisiaceae > Phialocephala > Phialocephala subalpina. The sequence goes on from FJOG01000001.1 coordinate 3,407,968, forward strand.
GTTTCGGCTAAGGACGATGTCATTTCGAGCGGATCGCATCATACGTTTGACCGCTCCCTTCCTTTCTTCTTCCATAATAGAACCTCCTTCCTCCAACAACAACCTTGACGAAGACACCTCATTCCGAACAATCAACCTCGAACCAAGATGTCTTCCTACGCAACCAGACCCAATGCTCCTGCTGGACCAGCTTACTGCCCTGCCCTTAAGACTTGCGTACCACCCAGCAAGCTCAAATTCGAGACGATGGGAGGTTTACTTGAGCGATATCGACACAATAGGAGAGATTGGGAGCTTCGAAATCTCCAAGGTGGAGCTGTCTGGAAGCGATTGCGAGTTGGTGAGGTCACGTCAGTTGACAACTTCGGCAAGAAGCACACTTGTGCTGCTGGAGATCTCTACTATCCAATGGTGGTATGTATTATTCTGCAATTCAAGGTGTTTCTAACATGTTCAGGCTTGGGCTAAGCTTGATATGAAGAGAATCAAGAAATTGAAGGAAGTTCAAGTCGAGGCAGGAGTTCGCAAAGTTTCCGTCTGGACATCTCACCCAACTAAGCCAAGAACCTTTATTTGGTTGGTAAGAAAACATGTCTTTTATCTCTAAAAGGTCAAGCTAACATACATTGGCAGTACAAATCGTGAGGATGGATGGTGTATCTTCAACGAAGACATCATGCATAAAGAGCAATAAATGTAATTGCCTTGATCAAAAGTCAACAATATTTACAAGTCGCTAATGTCAAGACAGAATTCCTTCAAAGCGATGGCTTTATTGCGACTTATTTCCTTCCATGATGCCTCTGAAATGCACACCATATACACATGGACATATCTTTGCTTTTACTCCTACACTTGCTTTTGCTTTAGCGAAACCGGGAGGGTTAGCGACACCGGGAGGGTAGCGAAACTGGGAGGGTACCTTTCTCTGAAGGAGATGCACTCGGCTGGCTGCTCATGTGATGGGAGATTCTTATTCATGCCTGCTAAGCAAGTGATGACATAGAGCATTAAGCATCAAAATAAAATACTTTGATTCCTGACCCTTTCTCCGTGAGTTTACTTCCTGCCCCGTTAGTACTTCCCCATCAGTTTTTATTGGTAGTTGCAGCACGGCTTGAATCGACGTCTTTGGCTTTACTGCATCGTATCCGAGCTGCTTCTGCTGTCGTCCCTGCCTTGTTAGCTCCCCTTTCTGGTCTGCCGTTCAGAGACCAGTGACTCCCAGGGCGTGAAGGGCGTTGGATTGTAAACGCTGGTCTACAGTGTCCCACACTGATCATATGTTGTTTTGCCACTCATGTGGTATTAACCACCTCTTGAATACGTACTTTTTGACAGCTCTTATTCGCTGTTGGATCCTGGGACATTGAAAGAGCTAGATATATGATCAGGGGGTATAATGTAGAAGCCTCTAAGAGCCGGCTAACTTTCTTAATACAGTACCTTCGAATCACTTCGCTCTCGCTTCAAGCGAATTGTAGACCACCAGTCCACTCCTGCCTTGTCGGCTCTTGGTGTCTTCGCTGCGGCGCTCCCTTCTTCCTGTGTTGCTCCAGCCTCATTCTCCAGTACGTAGTCCCTACCTTTGCCTTCCCTATCACCCAAGCCTTTCAATCTCTCGGTTTTACCTGGACTTCCTGTACCCCATTACCTCCCTCTTCACTACTCCTTTCTCTGATATCTCAAGAACAACCCACTAACCCCTCACAGTCAACAGCTTTCAACATGTTCTACCCCGCTACCAGCAACCCAGTCTCCCGATCCTTGACCTTCCTCTTCAACGATGACTAAGGCCCCGTCGCTACTCGCTGCACTATCCGCGGTCCTCACGGTACTGGAATTGTCACTGGTTGCGACAACAACCCTGTCAGCTTCAGCTATACTGGTACTGGAAACTCGGGTGGATGGTTGGCTATCAATCAGCATGTTCCTGATTGTCACAAGTGAGTTTTGTGCTCCCCCACCATCCTCGTCCTCCACCATCCTTGTCCTTCTTCTTCTTCACCTTTCTTCTTCAACTTCCTCCCTTACCCCACTTCACCCCTTCACTTGTTCGAGACAATTCCTAACAACAACCCCAGGAACATCACCGGCACAACCAACATCAGCACCTTCTGTATCCCCTTCGAACCACCAACCCCTAAGGTTACGGACAGCTGTGCGAGACACCTACCTACTTTGCAGGAGCCGGCGTTTTCGTTACATCTTAGATGGTGTCCTCCTTGCCATTCTCATTCAAATTCTTTGAGCAGAGCTACAATTCTCTTTCGGGTTATGATTACAATTCTGCGACTCTGCTGGATGGGTTGGTGTTGGCGTTGGTTTTAGATCGCGGGTTTGTTCTTGCTTGGAATGGGACGGCGATAAATGGATGGGAGGTAGATACAGGTGTTGCTTGCATTGCATGGTGGGTATTTAGAGAGATTGATACAGGCGTTGCGTATGGAGTCTTAGAGGTCTAGATGGGAGGGAGACTGGAGATACTGGTACTTGAGATGCGATGCCCTCAAAAATGGAAATCAAGAATTGGTTTCTAATTCTTCTTATTCTTGTCTTTCGTGAGTGTTGCCTGTCTTGAAATTTGAATGTACCTTCGACTTCAGGACATTCTGCAGAACATCGCACCTCGGATTATCACCTTTTGGAAAGTTGGAAACCATAGCTTGTGGTTTCGCTCAGCTCACTCGAGCCCCTCAGTCGAGACCTTTGTCACTTATTCCAAGCATAAGACCATTGTTGTACTCGTGACCAATGGAATCGGAAGCTCAAATTTTCGTCCAGGTACACGACCTACTTGAACTGGACGATTCTTGTGTTCCTGACGAGACAGCGGATGAGAGCATCAAGAGATCAAAGCTCATACCAAACTTATGAATTTTCCGAATGATCTTATTGGTATCAAAAATAGAAAAAATGACATGGAAATCTAAGCAAAAGCGCAACAGTGACATGCTTTAGGGATTTGAAGTGTTACCAAATCTGCTCATAAGACTTTCGGGATATGAGTTTGAGTTTGAAGCTCTTGCCACAATCGTCAATTTTCAGAGCTGACTTTCTCCGTGGAACAATAACATCTTGTAAGTAGCGCAACCACAAACCCACTCAAGCGCCATCGCCAAAACTCATCACAATGAATATCTTACCAATTCCCTTCATTTCCAAAAGTCCAGAACCTCTGCTCCCAACCCTTCAGACTCAAGGTGTGTAAGAATCACATGACCATCCCAAGTGTGGGACGAAACTTTCATCTCAAGTCCAAGCATCCAATCAAGCTCAGAAGATCTACGCTGACGACGTTATCCCACTTTCGTGCATGACCTGATCCTCTCGTTTCGGAAGCAAAAATATCCATGACATAACCCCTCGGGTTTTGAGGCTGAAAAAAGATCAGCGACCCCTAAATTCCCTATCTCAAAACCCGATATCGGCTCTTGCGCCCTTCGGATAATCTGCTCAAGCTTGAGTTGACAGAAGAGTCATATTAGATAATCTACATAAAAACCTGTAGAGTCTAGAATCTAGCTGAGAAATAGAATCCAGGTACCAGGAGGAAGAAAGCAAGAAGGCAAATCCCACGTGTAAAAGGTGCAAAATACATTATGCAGTGAAGCTTCCCATTGGTTGGATGAGTGGGTACACGATAGATATCGGAATTGAGCGTGTGTCTCGGGAAGTCGCGACGGAGCTCGAAAAAGGAAGAGTGGATGTGTTTGAGAGTGCTGCAAGGGGTCGAAGCTTTGGTGTGAAATCGAGTGGATGGAGTTGAGCCGAGCAATAATCCTTCTATGGATTTCGAGGAGCTAGTTTGACTCGACTCTACTTTTCCACAGTCTTTTCTTCTTCCACCGCAACCCACCTTCTCTTCTTCTGATCTGCGATTGAGATTGAGAGTTGATCAACGGACAAAATGGCATCCGCAACACGAACCTTCGCCCGCGCGGTCAAATCCACGCCCGCGACTTCAGCATTCAAAACCTCAACCCGCAACACCCTCCTCACCACCACCCGCCAATCCTTCCGCCAACAATTCCGCCGTGGATACGCCTCCGAGCCCACCAAGTCCTCCTCCAGCGGCCTCTTCATTGGCATAGGAGCCCTCGCACTCGGCGGCGCAGGCTTTTACCTGTACACCCAAGGCAACGGCTCCCTCCTCTCCGGCTCCTCTGGCGAAACCAAAGGAATCTTCACCCCGAAGTTTGAGGACTACCAAAAAGTGTATAACGAGGTGGCGAAGCTCTTGGAGGAGAAGGATGATTATGATGATGGATCATATGGACCGGTGTTGGTGAGGTTGGCGTGGCATGCGAGTGGGACGTTTGATAAGGAGACCGGGACGGGAGGATCTAATGGGGCGACGATGAGGTTTGCACCGGAGGGGGACCATGGTGCTAATGCGGGGTTGAAGGCTGCGAGGGATTTCCTTGAGCCTGTGAAGGGTATGTTGTTTCTTCGAATCTGCGAGTCGTAAGTGGGGGAATATATGCTGATGTGTTGACTGATAGAGAAGTTTCCTTGGATCTCGTACTCTGATCTCTGGATCTTGTCTGGTGTTTGCGCTATTCAGGAGATGCAGGGTCCTACGATTCCATACAGACCTGGACGTGTTGATAAGGAAGTTGCGGCTTGTACACCAGATGGGCGGCTCCCAGACGCTTCGCAGGGAAATAAGCATTTGAGGGATATCTTTTATCGAATGGGATTCAATGATCAGGAGATCGTTGCGTTGAGTGGTGCGCATGCGCTTGGTCGTTGCCATACGGATCGTTCTGGATTCGATGGACCATGGACTTTCTCCCCGACTGTTGTGACAAATGAATACTACAACCTCTTGTTGAAGGAGAAGTGGACTTGGAAGAAGTGGAATGGTCCTAAGCAGGTACTTACCCTCCCCTCCCTCCCCTCCTCCCATCCCCTTACTAACAACCCCTTCTTCTGCAGTACGAAGACAAGACCTCCAAGTCCCTAATGATGCTCCCCACCGACATGGCTCTCATCTCCGACAAGTCCTTCAAGCCATGGGTCGAAAAGTACGCCAAGGACAACGACCTCTTCTTCAAGGATTTCTCGGCCGTCATTACCAAGCTTTTCGAGTTGGGTGTTCCTTTCGCGGAGTCGAGCGAGAAGTATACTTTCAAGCCTACTAATGCTTAGATGTGCGATGCGATGATACCCTGATTCGAGAGATGAGCACACGCGCCGTCTTTGCATATTTAGACTTGGGGGTACAGAGGAGTTCTTTAGATGTGTGGGTAGATTTAGATTGCGTTGACTTGCTGCATCGAGCGCGAGGATTGGGAGGATCGTGAGATGATGATGGCTTTCGAGGTCGATTGCTTGCTGTTGCTGCTTCCCTATGTTAGATGTAAGATTACCATAGTGTTGAATTGAGAACCATTTTCGAACAACGCGAGGCCAAGATGCGTTGGTACACCCATGTCATCATGCTGCATTTCGCAGATACTCAGCTCTCGACTTGCCTCCGTGATGCACATCATTCTGATAAAAATATTTGTAGGAGAAGAGAAACAAGAGGTTCAAATAACCTCCCTCACCAACTCAGCAAGATTCTATTCCTGGTTACATCCACTCTAACCCCCTTTGCACTGAATCGTCCTCCTGTTGGCTAGAATCTGGGGTAGAGTTTGCGCTAGGCCGGCTTCCCCGCACTTCCCGACTCGACCTCGACCTGGAACCATGCATTTTGAGAAGAAGCAATTCACAAATGCAACTTTCAGATAGCCATTGCGTAGCATAGCGCTACTTAAAAAGTTACTTGCCAACTCTGTTTGTAGCTGTAAGGTTACTGATGCTGACAATCTCACTTGCAGGATCGATATTTTCTATCACAGTATCACTCTCCGTCCACATAAGATATCACACGACTCCTTTCCAAATCCCAAAACGCTATGTCTGTGAGACCCGGTCCTTTGAATGAGGCTCGCAAAAAAGCCATGGTGGACGAGATACAAGCTGGACGCCGTCTCAAAGATCGATCAGACTGGTCACGTCAGGATAAGGTGGTACTATCAGCAGTACGTAGTGGCTTACTTGTTAATGCGCATAAGCTCTTCTACTTATTATCAGCACAGCACGGCTTGGACAACGCTCAAACTACAAATGTTGATAGCTTGGACTATATGGGAACAGGTTGGGTTTCGAAAGAACTCCCTCTCGCGGATGGGAAACGGCCTGGACGCTTGTTTCTACATTGGGGCTACATGCTTGTTCACGGCAAACAATGTTATGATCCTCAAGTTATGTACACGCTTCATGATAATTGTGATGAGATCTTTATTGCACCTGATACTCGCGTGCTACTTGTATATACCTAAATATCAGCTTCCGATAGCTTCTACAAGAACCATTCTTTCTCCAATCAGATGCGACGCCTCTCGCGCTACTGCACGCTAAGGTACCTGTTGATTTGCTTACGAGTATCTCTGACGTTCGTTCGTTTTCCAACCATAACGTCTTTTATTGTCATTCAGACAAATCGTGAACAGGTGCAACGAGGATACGACAGTGTGAGAGAGAAACAGCAAGATGTCACTTCCCACCAACCCAGCAGGAGGCTCCTATGGTCCTGATTCCGGAGCACCGAATTTGTACCCGCCTGGACACGAACATTTGCGTCCTACGGTACTTTTCTCTCCTTTCCCATCACACCCTAACCCCGCCTTATGTATCCAATCCTCGCTACTCCTCCTCTTCAACATACCCCACTCCTTCATTTATCCCAACTCCCAACTCCAAATCCACAATGCTGAACCTAGGGATAGAATACCGATGACAAATCCCCCTCCCTAGCACCAAACAACATGGACACGCCCCTCCACAAAACCCTCTATGCCCAAGGTCTCGAAATGAGAAAGAAAGTCGTAGGCGAAGACTACGTCGCCAACTCCCTCTCCAAGAACAGCAGTGATTTCACGAGACCACTCGTACAGTTCGCAACCGAGTCTGCTTGGGGCACAATCTGGACTCGCCCAGGATTAAGTTTGAGAGACAGGAGTTTGTTGAATTTGGTGATGCTGACGGCGTTGGGGAAGTGGATTGAGCTTGGTACGCATGTTCGTGGTGCTGTGAGGAATGGTGCGACGGAAGTTGAGATTCGGGAGGCGTTGTTGCAGGCTAGGTGAGCTCTACCTTCTACGTTCTCTGGGGTTAGATTGTGGGGACGAAGAAGGTGTGTCGCTTTCTGCTGAGAGAGAGCTTCGAGTGAGCGACTACAGTGATGAGAACGACACGAGTTGGAAATGTCGTTTATGTGAAGGGACTTTGTGGGGAGGAGGGTATCAAGAATATGAGAGATATTGGCTAATGGGGATAGTGCGTATTGTGGTATGCCGGCTGGTATGGAGGCCTTCAGGGTTGCGGATAGGGTGTTGAATGAGATGGCTGAGAAGGGAGAGATGGTTCGTGGATGAATGGACGGCAAGGAAACTGAGCACCTAGCAATGCTGGATTTTGCATTGCTAGAGGTCAAACTCAAGACGGACATTTTAATGGTCTAGAATCATTGAAACGTGGAAGAATATTAAGAGCTACTAGCAAGTCGTCAAAGAATAGTAATTGTAAATTTAAAATGGTCTCAGTGGAAATGAAAGGGAGTGCAGACATCAGTCACATCATACAAGATACGGATCCAAGGCATTGTTTTTGTTGCGTATTCGATTGCTCTCTATGGCATAGCTGAATCGCATTTGTTGACGCGAAGCTCTTTCCATTAATGAGCAACCAGTTAAAGTACATTCCCTGTGTGAAAAGGCAACCTCCAGCTAGCTAAAGCAAGAGCAATTGCAAGAGCAAAGCAGAAATCCTATTTGTACATGCGAAATTTCATCCAACCACAACTAAGCGCCGAAGAGCAAGCATACGAGCAGTTGGAATGTTGAAAGAACCACCAAGCAGATCAGAGGAACGGTGCAAGGCCTGCCGCGTTGGGCGGAAGATCTTTTCGTACTTGGAAGTACGAGCTGTACTTGACTTCGCCTTTTCGGAGAGTGGCTTCGTCGACTTCCCCTGGAGCATGGCCGTTCTCGAGACCTTTGCTGGTGGATCGGCCGCCGGTGGGCGCCGGAGGGGGTCGGAGGTGTGCGGGTTGAACGGAAACAGGTCTGCAAGATGTTAGCTTCAAGTTCTCAGCACCGGACGGACGTCACTTACCCATTCAACTCTTTGTCAATCTCTAAGAACTCCTTCATAGCCTCCTTGGTACCGCGCTGTTGTAAGTAACCAAGGTAGTAGGCGCTCAAGTCTTTCTTGGTCGACAAGGCCATGTGGCTCTTGTTGATCATGTCCTCGTGGACTTGCTTGATGCGTGTGTAGTGCTCGCTCTCGTTAGCTGAGCTTGTCGGCTGAGAAATCTCAAACTCGAGGTACTTCATCCAGAAATGGCGACTTTGGAGATACCATTGCTGGTTCTTCTGGAAGACTTGTCGTGCTTCATCAACGGAACCTTGAATTTTCCACAACAAGATAGCCCATTCAGCAACGAATGCAGCCTTCGCGAAAAGGTCAACCTGTGGACTGTCGATCTGATTTTTGTAAACCTGGATGGCAGCCTCAAGACCAGCCTGTCTTCGCTCAAGGTTGGCCCAGGATACGACAGTTTCAACGTGGCCGGGCATGACATCCAAAATCGCTTGATGAATGTCACGGGCGACATCCACGCGCTCGGACATCTCCTCGAAGTAGGCATATTGCAGACGAACACCAGGCCTACCGATTGGCACATAAAGCGTACTGGCTCGTTGGTAGATATTCCTGACCTCCTCTTGCTTGTCTGCTTGCGCCAACATCCATCGAGCATATCGGAACCAGAATTCGTCGTAGAAAGCGCAAGTAACCAAGCATCTCTCGTAGAGGAAAACAGTTCGAGTATAGTCGCCCTCCGCTTCCTCGAAGTCGAGATACTTTCTCCAGTTGGCGAGTTGTTGGTAGTCGAGCTCAGTAACATGGAAGTATGGTCGCTTGATCTCGGACTCGTACGTCCAACGCTTGGTGGTTTCGGTCTGGGTACGAGTGAAGGTCTCGAGGTGGAAGTTGTCAATCTTTGTTCGGACCTCTCGCTCAATCTCCATCTCTCCCTTGGGGCCCATTTGGTATCCTGCATTGTCTGCCTCGACTTCCGCACGGAAAGTGGCCAAAGTCTCAGCTGGGACAAGCTCCGCAAGAGGACGAGAGTGGGCGAGCTGGCGGAACCGTTCAAAATACCGAGCATATTGATGCATTGGTATCTTGATGATTCGAGCCAGAATTGAGAAGATCTTGTCGAATCCCTCTACTCGCTCTTCGAACTCCAAGTACTTATCCCAGAAAGGGTGAGACAGGAAATCGAGGCCAACGCATACTGCACCGCGTTCGAACAACCTGTGATAAGATGTTAATTTCGCTTCCAAAGAAAAGGAGAAGGGAGCGCAAAGGTGGCAAGGATTGCAAATACGGGAAGGGTAGTGTGCTTGATTGATGTCCTTAAATTCCATCCGCTTCGAAGATGTGTGCAGTGTTACGATGTAAAAGCGAACGTGTGATAGCAGAAGAAAAGAACCTGATCATGTGGGTGAGAAGATATCAAACTGGAGCAACTCTTTTGGCATCTCACCGTCTGCGACCTGTGACTATCCAAATGAAGTGCGTACGGCTATCGTGATCGCATCCGTCGCAGATGTCTGTGTTAAAAGGGAAGGAAAGCGTCCAGTATACTTACTCTCTGATCACATCTGGATCATGGCTCGTCTCGACCTTGAAGGAGCAGTAATCAGTCCATAGGTCGACGGAAGTCGTGATACTCGCGACACCTCTTTCAAAGACCTGCCAAATTGTCAGTATGCAATCTGCGATGCGCCTTATCGCCCAGACTTACCATTTCCGCAGCCTCAGTACCAGCAATGGAAAATTCCAGATCGGCATATTTCTTCCAGTACCCGAACAACAGTGGGAACTTCGCAAGGAAGCGATCATAAGCATCTCGTGTTGTCCTGGGGAGTTGTTAGCAGGTGTTCTTTATAAAGCATGAGGCCAGTTCAACTTACGAAATGGCTTGTGGACTCGAATTTCGATTCAAGCCTCCCTCGAGAGATTCTGCGGCGCGAACGAGCTTTTCCCAGTTCTCGAAGTTATCGGTGTCCTCGAGGACTTCGGCATTGAGCTTCTTGATCTCTGCAGACTCCTCGTCCGTTCCTCCGTAGTTGAAATCGCTCATTGTTGCGATAGCGGTTTTGCGGTCGAAAATTGTGGTGAGGGCGGTCAGATGTGTCGCGAGAAGAAGATGTAGTTCTTGAGGTTCGTTGAATTCACCTGCGATCGGTCTCTGTTGAACGAGTGAAAGATGAAGAGCCTGATCCAGAGCGCGAAAACGATGCGGATCTTGATCCCTCGCCAGAGCCTGACGAAATTCAGCCTCATTGTCGATCTAAACGAAGCGCCAATCCGAAACAGGGGTAGCGCGGAGCGACCCTCGACATAAAATTTCTCGGGAGGAGCTTTTCTTTCTTCCACATGGCTGGTGATGAACAGATACTCAGTATCACATATAATAGGAAGAGAATGAGCTCTTCTGGAGCCGTGATCTCAATAAGACCCATTCTGAAGCCTCTCAAACATTCCGAACAACAACATAATTTGCATCTCTGCACCAAATTTCTCACTCCTACTTGGACTCCCCTCCTTTCATTTGTCGCAAGACCGTCTTGCATAGACGTCTTGCATGCACTGCATTACTATGCTAGCTGGCGCTCAAATGTTGTGTCTTTGGGCGTTGTGCTGTCTGCTCTCTAGGCTCGGAAGATGTTTAGAACTTGGGATTGCAATTGCGTTGTGCAATTAGATATTAGTTGGTGCCTATCTAGTCTGAATATATGTCCTATGCAATGTCTACCTATTCATTTGTGGAATTTCGAGTTCATCCATATGAATCTCAGCTCTTGCATGATGACTATACAATCTTTAACAACATCTCGCGGGAACCCGGACGTCCTTGTCACAACAGCGCTGTATACTTGCTATTAAGTATAATCCAGGGCGAAGAAGATATGCCCAAGCCCGAATTATTCTTTATTAATCCGGGATATCTATACTAATATTACTCGACGTCTTTTGGTTGGCACTAGGTGCTTCAATTTACAAGGTCTCACATTTCAGTGGTGTCATTTCTTGGTCATTTGGGTTTGTATTAGAACGGCGTCGACAGTATAGAAGTTGGGGTCTCCACCTGGTAAACCACAACGTTATTGAACGATTCGAACTTAGAAATTTTCCACCTTGGGTTTCAGTGGTGTCACGTACCACCTGTCTCGGGAGCAGGGGTCCAAGATTCGTACTAACATAGACAACCAGTACCGCAGTATAAGCAGCCGTCGAGGCAAAGATTTCCGCTCTCCTCGCATCAGTGAGCAGTCCAATAATCGCCCCAAAGAGACTCATGAACAAGGCGACCATTCCTAGCCGCAATTTCCAACTGTAATTATTCAAGAGAGACAAACAGGCCATTGCTCCCACCAGCAGAATGCTGCTGAAAATGATGCTTATTATATAGCTAGCTAGCTGTATTCGAGTTTCGGAAAAATAGTAGATATCGAGATCTGGTTGGGGGTTTCGCTTGCGGTTCTGGTTTGAATGATATTTTGCCAGATGTGGGTGGGTGTCAGGTCAACTTTTGAGAAGCCTACAATGAAACATCGTCCAAATGTATGGCGAAGAATCCGACTAAGCCGATCATCGTTGGATTGTACAAGCGCTATTAAGTCTTCCGACTCTTCAAATAGTTTTGCGTCATAGCCGATGAGTACAGATTTATCCTTTTCCGTATGAAAGAATCGCTTTAATGTAGCTAGCGCTCGACTTGAAGGAGGACGAAAGTTCTTTACTTCTCGGGCCTGTATGAGAGCTTCACCTGAACGGCGGTTAGTGTTGAAATTTCACCGCTAGACATCATTTCATTTCGAGGGGGGAGACTTGCGATAATCCCGCATAGCATCCTTAATCTGCTGATGGAGCTCCACACGCTCAAAAGCATCTGCACCTATCGTAATTTGCTCACTATTAGCAACAGCTCTCTCGACCAAGTTGAGCCTCATAGCGTCTCTATCTTCTTGGTACCATCTTGCTTTGGCTTTCAAGTCACTGTAAGTGGTAGATAGGGGTTCGAAGCTCATTTTCAAGAAACTCTACATTCTGAATCACAATCCCCTGTTCATCCCAAGCATATAGCCGCAACTCGAATCCGCAATATGACTCGCGAGAACACAATGCGGATCCTTGTGAATAACATCGAAGACTAGTTTGAATCATCGTTGGAGATAAAAAAGCCAAATTTCTCTTCGATTTCTACACTTCATTCCACATCCATCAGCATACTAGACACGCTCAACACACAATAGCACCTCACCAAGTTCACCACCAACAAGACTGCCACTACCATCTCACCTTAAATATCATGTGCGACTTTGAAGAGTTCGGTTACCCCGGTGGCATAGGGTGTACAATTAGAAAATTGAAATCATATTGCGACTTTGCAAGAAATGATCCTTATCATCAATGCTTCGGCGTCCCGGTTATTGTAGGGATGTATATGCAAGAAGTCGTCTGTGAGAAATGTACGGCGGAAAACGGACCCGAGTGGGCAGCAAGACAAAATGCTGAGCTTGCCGCCGTGAGGCTTCAGATCAGTCAACAAAATCAGCAAAGTCAACAATAAGGGAAGCAAGATCGTGGAGAAAGATGGGTTTTGGCGAAATGCGAGCAGGCGACGAGTAATGTTGAGCGGAAACTTAGAGGCATACCTTTTTCCCACAGGGTTTATAGTTGTCTCGAGGATAGTATTTCGTGTGCGAGACCTTTGTAATGAATAACCATGTACTGTTTTCTGAATTGTCGTGTGAGCATTGAGAGTGGTGGTCCTCAAAGCATTAATTCACATGAGAACGATGTGAAAAACGAAAATGCGATGTGAACCAAGAAGCTGAAAAGCTCGAACGAGAATGAAACCCATCACCTCGGTAGCACCGCACGTGATACCGCTCCTCCTCGACTCCCGAAACTCACCATCTTTTTTCCTCCTCTTATCATCTCTCAGTATTTGCGACCATGATTTTCATAATCATGTCCATAGTGTCTTAAAACATTCACAAACAGAGTTGGCTAGTGCCCGTTCCTCCCGCAGTTTCCAGTCCGGTCCACAGGATCGCCTGATTCTCAAACCTTGATTCGCCACCCTCGATCTCTTCCTCTCAACCATACATTTTCTTAAGCCACTTGCAAGCGCACTCTTCTTTACTCATGCAGTACATTTGCTTCACTCTTGCAAATTTCACACTACGTTTGGATTCTCATAACTGTTGGTCGTGAACGAGAAGGAGCGAACGCAACCAAGATGTCACCAACAAAACCCCCCACCCAAATAGAAGTCTGGCGCACCGAAGTCCAGCGCTCTATTCCCTATCCTATATCATACACACCTACCGAATCCGTCTATCACGCACCACCGATCGCTCCTCCTAGTTTCTGGAAGAAGATCTTGCGGCGGTCCTCGCAACCCCCTCCACCAAACCCTGAATTACTCTTGCCTACTTCGCCAACGAAGTTGGAAGGCAGTAAGAGGAGTAAGCTGAAAAATAGTCTGAAGGGGAGAAGGAAGGATGAAGATGTTGAGGAGGAGCAAGGAGTGCGGACAGAGATGTACGATAGGACGCCGAGTCCAACCATTCGCAGAAGAAGTAGTTTGATGGTACCTGGGGATGAGCATGAGCATGAAGATAGAGGGAGTAGTATGGAAGTTGGAGACGAGGAGGAGGGTGACGTTGATGCTAGTTTGAGGGAGAGGAGAGCAAGGCTAGAGAGAGCGGCTAGGTTGTTAGATCGTGAGAAGGAGAGGAGGAAAGACGATGAGATGAGGAAGGATAGTGGATGAGGATACAGAGGAGTTGGGAAGAGCGGACGGGAACACTACTTCGGGTAGAGATATTTTGAAGGGTAAATTCTCTCAGCCTGATTGGGAGATTTAGAATTTCAGGAAAGGGCAAATGAGAGAGGGCAAAAGGCGGAGGGAGAAGGGTAGAAAATATTCTGGTCGGGACACCGTATCACACATGGAAAGACATTTTGGAGCGCGAGATTTGGAGTGAGAGATAGAGCTTGGCTGGAATCCAAAGGCACGAGGAAGGTTCTTAGTTAGTGAGAGAGTCTCACATGGGAATCACCAACACGTCACTTCACAAGCATAAAGACGATCAGTGTGGAGAATTTATCCTAGCTAGCTACTTGAAAGTAACGAGCAAGGGAGAGGCTATTCGCTATGACGACAACGCAAGTGGGATGTAAGAAATCCGAGGGATATCTAGTCGGAGAGGCATACACCACCGGAGCGAACAACGAGGAGCAACGTAGCTAGAGAGCTCAACAAAGTACCCATTGCCAATCAGAAATCTCCCTAGAAGAAGCACGTGCCGTCGAAGCTCTGTGAAGAAATGCATTCCAATATCAAAGACGTCAGCTTCAGAAGCTTCTCGGGAAAAGACTCCATCCACAAAGCACGCCTATGACGTGAAAGACTGCGCGAGCAAAGAAAACATCGAAACCAGAAAGGAAAACATGATCATAAAGTCCGCAGGATGGTGTATTCGCAAATCGCAATTCGCAAAGGTGCACTCAGTCTGCTTTTCATATCAACTCCCATCCCCTACCCATGCTGCAATCACTCCACCAGCAAGCCAGGTATACCAGCCACTCCAGCAAGATCAAGAAGCATATGAAAACGAGACGAGGAGATTCGAGAGAGGAGAGATCTAAGATTCGGTGGCGGGCGCGGCTTCCTTTGGCTCCTCGACCTTCTCAGGCTCAGCAGCCTTCTCGGCCTCCTTAGGTGCATCAGCTGGTGGTGCCTCAGCCTCAGCGCTATCCGAAGAGGTCCAGAGGGTGAGGTTGTCGCGGAGGAGTTGCATGATGAGGGTGCTGTCACGGTATGATTCCTCGGAGAGAGAATCGAGCTCAGCGATAGCATCATCGAAAGCTTGCTTGGCGAGGTGGCAGGCACGATCGGGGGAGTTGAGGATTTCATAGTAGAAGACGGAGAAGTTAAGCGCCAAGCCGAGACGAATGGGGTGGGTTGGGGTAAGCTCAGTCTGAGCGACATCGGTAGCGTTCTGTGAAAACATTCGTTAGCAGCTTTCTGAGTAGATTTTACCAACATCGCATACCTTGTAAGCCTCGTGGGCAGCAGTGGCAGCAACCTTGCGCTTCTCGCCGGACGCGAACTCAGCCAAGTAGCGGTGGTAGTCACCCTTCCTGCAGTTGTTGTCAGTAACCGAGCTTCGCGTGACACCGGTATGACCGTGACGATAAGACGTACATCTTGTGGTAGAAGACCTTGGACTCGCCGGACTCAGCCTTGGGGATCAAGGACTCGTCCAAGACATCTAGAACATCCTGGCAGACCTTCTCGAGCTCGGTCTCGATCTTCTGGCGGTAGTCTCGGATGGTGGAAACGTGCTTATCGGTACTTCCATAAAATCAGTATGGAGTCTTGCAAGGGTTTAAGCTCTTGAGAATGCATACCCTTTGCTCTCTTCCTTCTGCTCAATCGAGGAGATAATGCGCCAAGAAGCACGTCGAGTACCAACGACATTCTTGTAGGCAACGGACAGAAGGTTTCGCTCATCAACCGTCAACTCTCCGCCCAACTATACCACAGTCAGTTCCTTATTGATCTCTGAGCGCGTCGTGTCGTGTAGGTACCTTGGCAACCTCCTTCATATATGTGACCATCTCATCGTATCTCTCGGCTTGCTCACAGAGCCTCGCAAGGAAGGTCTTGGATTCGCGCTAGAAATAACAACGTATTAGCAAATCTGTCCAGAAAGATGGCAGATACGCGCGGGCATGATGGAGACGCGTTCGACGCAGTCATGATAGAATCGCGGTCGGGGTGGTAGATGGGGTGTTGATAGGGTGAGGAAGTCAATGGAGGGGAACCATATTAGGCCCACCGAAGTGACGTGGGGGAGGTTCTGCGCAACTTACTTCGGTAGTCATTCTTGCTGCTTGTCAAGATGTTTTGCAGAAGCGGATAGTGGTTAATGGGAAGTAATCAGAGTGCGATGGGGGCGTTGAGAAAAGTTGCAATGTTCTTGTCGTGCTTTGTCGAGAGACGACTGCTCGTTCCTTTGGGTCGATTTGACGGAGTGCGGTTTTAGCGTGGAATCGCTTATTGCCAAGCCAAACTTGCTTTGGGAGGCTCGACCAACTCGAACCAATTCACCTCCTCCGAATCAGATCCGTTGTATTGTAAACAAAAGCGAACGGCTGTATCTTTTCACTTTTACTTCTTCTTTTTTTTGAATACGTTATTCACCGTGGTTTGCAGCTTCTACGGACGTCATTGGAACCTCATCACGTGTCTATTCCCGCATGACAACACATCATGGATCGAAGACATTGTCCCTTCAGTCATTTCCTGGCTCGAATCAAGGCGCAGAATCATATGTTCCCTTGCGAACGCAGCATAACAACAATCTCGGACCCCATCAAATGATGATTCACGTCATTTGACAGCCAGCCTCTCATGCCTTGTTTATCCCGCTGTCCCTCCGATGATCGTTCACATCTCATATAAAGAGCTGAGTGGTTGCTGGGTTCCAAAGCAAACACCCCTTATCACTCTATATTGACGGATTCTGCCTTGTGGTTGGCAAGGATTCACTGTGCTGGCAAAAGTGAGGGCCAATCAGATCACATGCAAATGGTGATTTGTCCCCAACAAATGGCTTCAGAAGACTCTTGTCTGGTGTCACAAGGCAACGGTCGGTGAGGCCATCTAGATCCTCTGGACTTTCGGACTCGGCATCGATTCTCCTTGGTCTGAAGTACCGCAAATTATGTAAGCCTGCTTGACTGCCCCCGATGATCTGGCTGTACCGGCGCCTTGAATAGCGGACAAGATCAGGCCATTGCAACGTGGTTGATAGGTCTGAATTTATGGAAAGCCCTTGACCAGAGAGATGGTCACATATGAACGAAGGTAAGCGAATAAAATCTCAAAGTCCCCAACGCTTCTATTCCTTGTGATATCCTAAACCGGTTCACGTACCTTCAACCTGTGGTGAGTATCGGGGTCGGGCCCCCAGATGCGGTACGGTGGAGGGGTAATTGAAAGACAGTGAAGCCGCAGTGTCTAAGAGAAGCGGAGAATAAACTATAATCTTATCTGGCTGATACAAACTCGAATGGTTGGCTGCTGGATCTGAGAGAAAGTCGGGCCTGGCATGAGGGCGTTCCAAAGATAAGGGTCTTACCATACTTTTGACAACATCATGCGGCTCAACCAAGTTCTGATATCGGCTCTGAGAACATCGTACTCCGTAAACTCGCATAATCAGAATGTCCCAGTCGAGGAAAGGGCTTGCATCCAAACCTTGACTCCACGTTTTCTCGTGACATCCCACTTTCCAAAAACGCCAATCGGGAAGGTTGCTGGAGCCCGTTTCTCGGTAGAAACTCGGCCAGCCAATCCGAGCTAGAACAGCCTTGAATAGAGGACACTTGTAGATTTTGGATGGCAAACTTACCAAGCAGCTATCCAACATCAGGTCAAGAGATCTTTCTTGATCGTCTGGATATTCGTCTTTCTCTTATTCGCACGTTGTCCGTAATTCTTGCAATCGCTCATTGGCAAGAATTTTTTCGGTCTACATGCCCTTGCAGAGATAAATAGTTAGCCGCAACCCGGTCTTTACTTCAGTTGCTCCCCCACGTTCAGAAATTCACGAACTCAAACAATCATGGAGAACGCATACGCAAAAGGGACTGCCGAGGTCCTGAAGTCCTTTTCAGTGTCTGAGACACAGGGACTAACAGAGTCCCAAGTCCAAGCCTCGAGAGACAAACATGGTCGAAATGGTAGGCAGAAATCCCTCTTTGCGCCGCGCCGTTTACAGCAAGAACTGACAACTTTGTAGCCATCGCAGAAGATCCACCAACTCCCCTATGGGAGCTCATACTCGAACAATTCAAGGACCAGCTTGTTATAATCCTCCTGGGCTCTGCCGCCATCTCGTTCGTGTTGGCACTTTTCGAAGAAGAGGGAGGCTGGACAGCTTTCGTGGACCCTGCCGTTATTCTCACCATTCTCATACTAAACGCTATTGTTGGAGTCTCACAAGAGAGCTCGGCAGAGAAAGCGATCGCTGCCCTCCAAGAATACTCGGCGAACGAAGCAAAGGTCATTCGAAATGGAAAAATCACTAGAATACGAGCCGAGGAATTGGTCCCGGGGGACATAATCTCAGTTGCTGTAGGAGACAGGATACCAGCAGATTGCAGAGTTCTTGCTATCCAAAGCAACAGCTTCGCGGTGGACCAAGCTATTCTCACTGGCGAAAGTGAGAGTGTTGGAAAGGATACTGTGGCGGTGCCGGATTTGAAGGCTGTGAAGCAGGATCAGATCAATACTCTTTTCTCTGGAACTACAGTGGTTACTGGACATGCTACGGCAATTGTGGTCTTGACTGGATCAAACACGGCAATTGGAGACATCCATGAGAGCATTACTGCACAAATCTCGGAACCTACACCATTGAAGCAGAAACTCAATGATTTTGGTGATACCTTAGCTAAGGTGATCTCCGTTATTTGCATTGTCGTCTGGCTCATCAACATTCCTCACTTCGCAGATCCTACCCATGGAAGCTGGGCTAAGGGAGCTATTTACTACCTCAAGATTGCGGTATCACTCGGTGTTGCAGCTATTCCGGAAGGTTTGGCTGTCGTCATTACAACATGTCTCGCTCTTGGAACTAGAAAGATGGCTGCCAAGAACGCTGTTGTTCGAAGTCTTCCTTCTGTCGAGACCCTTGGAAGTTGCAGTGTCATCTGTTCAGACAAGACTGGTACACTGACCACCAACCAAATGAGCGTCAACAAAATCGTGTACATCAACGAAGCCGGAAACGACCTTGAAGAGCTAGAAGTTGAAGGTACAACTTTCTCCCCACACGGAAGCATTTCCTCCAACGGCAAAGTGGTCACCGACATCGCCGGAAAGTCAAACACTGTATTCCAGATGGCCGAGGTCGCAGCACTCTGCAACGACGCTCAACTTGCTTTCGATTCGAAGTCCGGAACGTATTCTAATGTCGGCGAACCCACTGAAGGAGCACTCCGTGTTCTCGTGGAGAAGATCGGTACCCAAGATCCTGCTCAGAACCAAGCGAAGGCTGGTAGCGCTGCTCAGGATTGTCTTCATCTTGCTAGTTCTTGGTATGAGAACAAGAGTCCACGCATTTCGACCTACGAATTCTCGAGAGACAGAAAATCCATGTCAGTCCTTGTCGGTGATAAGACCCAGCAAAGACTTCTCGTCAAGGGAGCTCCTGAAAGCATCATCGACCGCTGCAGCTCCGTTCTTGTGGGAGCCAATGGCAAGAAGGTTGCCATGTCTAAAGGAATCACCGAGCTTCTTTTGAAGGAAGTTGTAGATTACGGCAACAGGGGACTCCGAGTTATTGCTTTAGCCAGCGCTGATAATGTGGCGTCAAACCCACTTTTGAAGAAGGCTAAATCCACCAAGGAGTACCTCGCGCTTGAACAGAACCTCACTCTCCTCGGTCTCGTCGGCATGCTTGATCCTCCTCGTCCTGAAGTAGCTAGCTCTATCAGAAAGTGCAAGGAAGCGGGCATCAGAGTTATCGTCATCACTGGCGACAACCGCAACACAGCTGAGACCATCTGCCGCCAAATCGGCGTTTTCACTGAATACGAGGATCTCAAGGGCAAGAGCTACACTGGCCGAGAATTCGATGCTCTCAGCGAGAGCGAGCAACTGGAAGCAGCAAAGAAGGCATCTCTCTTTTCTCGTGTCGAGCCAAGTCACAAGTCCAAGCTTGTCGATCTCCTTCAATCAGCCGGAGAGGTCGTTGCCATGACTGGCGACGGTGTCAACGATGCCCCAGCTTTGAAGAAAGCTGACATCGGTGTCGCCATGGGATCAGGAACCGATGTTGCCAAACTCGCAGCAGACATGGTCCTCGCCGACGACAACTTTGCCACGATCGAAGTCGCCGTTGAAGAAGGTCGCTCAATCTACAACAACACTCAGCAATTCATCCGCTACCTCATCTCTTCCAACATCGGCGAGGTTGTCTCCATCTTTCTCACTGCCGCCGTTGGCATGCCAGAAGCTCTCATTCCCGTTCAACTCCTCTGGGTCAACCTCGTTACGGATGGTCTCCCAGCTACTGCTCTCTCATTCAATCCTCCTGATCACGATGTGATGCGCCGCGCCCCAAGAAAGCGCGACGAAGCTCTCATCGGCGGCTGGCTCTTCTTCCGCTACATGGTCATTGGTGTCTACGTCGGTCTCGCCACCGTCGCCGGATACGCATGGTGGTTCATGTTCTACAGCGAAGGTCCCCAAATCTCCTTCTACCAACTGTCTCACTTCCACCGTTGCTCTTCTCAATTCCCTGAGATTGGCTGCCAGATGTTCTCGAATGATATGGCGAAGTCGGCTTCAACCGTTTCTTTATCCATTTTGGTGGTCATTGAGATGTTCAACGCTATGAATGCTCTTTCGTCAAGCGAGTCGCTGCTTACACTGCCACTCTGGGAGAACATGATGCTGGTGTATGCCATTGCCCTCTCGATGGCGCTGCACTTTGCTCTGCTTTACACGCCTATTTTGCAGACGCTGTTCTCGATTCTTCCGTTGAACGGGGCGGAGTGGCAAGCTGTGTTGGTGATTAGTGCGCCTGTCATGTAAGTCCTATTTCCCCCTCTGATTATATTTGGATGAATGTTAATGCGAAACAGTTTAATTGACGAGGTGCTCAAATTCTTCGAGAGACAGCTCTTCATTGAGAAGACGCCGGTGGAGCAACCTAGAGCCAAGAAGGAGCAGTAGATCAGGAAATGGGAACGAAGACCACGATCCATGTCCCGCAATGGGGCTGTACATTACAAACTAGATAGTAGATATAGAACTTAAAAATGTACTTATTTGCTCCCAAATGTCTGCATCTGCTCGTGCTTTTGAATCCCTGTTACTTTAGCCCTAATTCAATAAATCGACTTCGTGCAAATTCTAAAACCAAAGTCAGCTCTTTAGCAATTTTAAAGCCTGTCGAGTCCAAGGTTGACTCGTTCTGCAGTCGCTCCAGTGTAAACGAACACGTAGCAGTCATGGAGATTTTGGAAATGTATTCGTAAAGTCTGCCATTTTGCGCCATCTAGCCACAATGCCATGAATGTCTAGTATACACAAGACCTGCCATTTCTTCTTCATCCCTGGCAACTATGTCTTGACGTTCATCTAATCCCAATGCTCTTCCTCCTCCCCTGGCCCGTGCGCATGTTTTACCATCCATCATCCTCCACCCACCAACACCAACACCAACACCAACACCTGCCAACTCCAGGACTTCCTTAATCTTGACGACCCTTCAGTAATCGCTTGGTGACCTTGTCCTTCTCAATAACGTAGACGTGAGCACCCCAACCTGACAACGCATCTCTGTCGACAGCGTTCAGTAATGCTTGTGAAATGGTCTCGAAGAGGTCCTCTGGTCCCTGTTCATCCATTCATTAGCACACATCTCCAGAATCTCAATGATAAATCTGTGGAGAAGGGCAAACTCACAAGATCCGGCTCCCAAAGCCCCTCACAAGTACCAAACAACTGATCACTTGCCGTCCCGCTCACAATAAAATCCTTCGCAAAATCAATACACCCAATACTATCAAACCCACAAATAAACGGCTTCCCCGTCTTCTGATCAATCCCAGCCACAACCGGACTCACAAAATACGGACCAAATCTCTTCTCATACAACGAACTGCTAACCAGGTTCGCCATGGTCGAAGGAGAGATGTTTCGTTCTTCGCGGAGACGGTACATGTTGACTTTGTAGCGGAAGAGATCGGAGACGGTGGATACGTCTGTTGCGAGACCCGTGAGACCTAGATAGACGTCGCCGTAGGAGAAGATTTTGGGGAAGTTGTTGGATACGGTTAGGGATTGGAGACCGAGGCGGAGATCGCAGGCGATGGCTACGCAGTCTTTGCCGACCATTGCTACGCAGGCGCCGCCATCTTGTAGATTGTTAGGTTCTGTGTGGACAAGGGTGAGAGGAGGGAGGTATACTGATTGAGAATGGGGAGCTCTGTGAAGGAGGTCAGCGCGCTATTTGAGGAGGTGTACAGGTACTGCTTACCATTTTGATGGATATATCTTGTTCGTGAGAATCTCGAGGTGTGGATTGAGGTTACGAAGAGCTCTTCTGGAGAATACAGAGCTTCGCGGATGGTGGTGTTGAGAAAGTGAGGCTGCTTGGGGGTCGATTGCTCAGGTAGCCGTGTCGTCGCGTCGAGCTTCAAAAGCTCGGACCAACCGAGCAGGGCTGCAAGGCACCAAATCTGGAGGAACAGCCTTGGGAAGATTGCCGCAAACACCAACATTCGACCACGAAGTAAATTTCACTTTTGATATTCATTTTCATTCATTTGATACCCGTGCTCATATTCACTCTACATTCGGCAGCCTCAAGACTTAAAGATTACCCGTCCCTTCTCTGGAGTTCGCGAGCTTGTATCAACACCCCGCCACGCCGCATCCTGACAAATAATCGAGAGAAGCAGAGAGAAAGCTAGAGGCACAACTAAGCATTCTTGAAGCCTGGAGGTACTGGAGCTTCTATTCTTCTGGGGACCGTCCTAGGAAAGTCCTGGAATCGTAAAGCGTCGAACGAAGCATCAGAGAATCAGCAACCATGGCCGCCAACGTCAAAGTAATAGACAGCTCTATGCGACAACACATCGTCAAGGTCGTTCCGGGCAAATACATGACAGAAGTCTTGGAGGAAGCATGCAAAAAGCTTGGTTATAATCCAAGCAATTACAGTCTGAAGTAATGCCTCTCTCCGATTCTTGATTCAGTGTCTAACATATTATAGGTACAAAGAGAAGCCACTTGACCTCTCAAGAACATACAGACAAACAGGTCTCGTGTCGGGTGCGAAACTCGAGCTTGTGCAAGCCTCTCGAACCCCCTCCGCTGTCTCAATAGCATTAGGATTACCAGATGGAGGACGGTTGACGGACAAGGTGCCCAGCGATACTACACTATGGCTGATATTACGGAAGCTCGAGTCGAGTGGAGGTCTGACTGGAATGGCAAATTACAACTTCACAGCTAGAGGAGCTGCCAAAACGGAGAATGGAGCTTCAGGTGCCGGCCGGATATTCTACGAAATGCCCACTGTCAATGTTGCCGGCAGAGAACTTTCGACGTTTGCAGATCTTCAGAAGACCTTGGCTCAGCTGGGTATCAATGGTGGAAGCGCCCTCATCCGATTGAACTTCAAGAAGACGGAGCAGCCTCTCGAGGAAGCAATGGCGGAGATAGGAAAGTACTTCAAGGAGGAAGAAGCTCCGGTTAAGGTCACTCCGCCAGAAGACGTCGAAGGTATCACAGAGGCAATCCACAAGCTGGACTCCCATTCAGAAGGAGAATTGAAGGACGTTGACATGACTTCCGGCGTATCAGAAGCGACCACAACACCAGCAGACCCATCACCATACCCCGAAACAGTTGGCGACCTCCCACCGCCCATCACACCTTCCAAGCGTGCTGCCGAGGACACTCCTTCTCCAGAACAGCAACAAGTCCTAGGACCTAATCACCGTCCAATTTCTGTATACCGCCCACCGTCTGGTCAGGTTCCTCTGGCAGCAACAATTCCTCACAATGAATCCGACTTCGAACCATCAATCACCCACGCGAAGATGCACCAGGACCGACTCAAAACCGAAAGTCACAATAAGCGGCTGCTATCTGACGCCGAAGTTGAACGAGCCGAGAAAGAGCGAGAAGCAAGGCTAGGAAAAACCAAGAACGTATCCATCAAAGTCCGATTCCCAGATCAATCATCCATCGTCGCCCCCTTCACAGCCTTAGATACAGGAGCACATTTCCACACCTTCGTTCGTGGCGTCATCGTAGCAGAAGATCAACCTTTCAAGCTAGTCTGGAACGCCGACAAAGGAGTCCAAACCGTCCCTAATAATGAGAAGAAGTTGATCAAGGATCTGGGACTCGAGCGAGGGGTGTTAGTCAATTTCCATTGGGACGACGATGCGAGGGAGAGCGTTAGGAAACAGACTATTCTCAAGCCTCAGTATGCTCAAAACGCCAAGGATGTGTCTGTTCCTGAGATTCCGAGTGTTGATGCTGGTGAAGATGACAGGACGTCTGAGGTAAAGGAGGAGAAGCCAAAGGGCTCAGGGGATGGAAAGAAAAAGGGTATGCCTGCCTGGTTCAAGGGGTTGGCGAAGAAGTGAGCATGTAGTGAAAAACGCTGCTGACGGTAATAAATTCACGAAGGAATGATAGAGGGAACTTAGGAAACAGACTATTCTCAAGCCTCAGTATGCTCAAAACGCCAAGGATGTGTCTGTTCCTGAGATTCCGAGTGTTGATGCTGGTGAAGATGACAGGACGTCTGAGGTAAAGGAGGAGAAGCCAAAGGGCTCAGGGGATGGAAAGAAAAAGGGTATGCCTGCCTGGTTCAAGGGGTTGGCGAAGAAGTGAGCATGTAGTGAAAAACGCTGCTGACGGTAATAAATTCACGAAGGAATGATAGAGGGAACAGCCAATTCATTCATACAACTCCGCCCATCCATGCCGAACCGTAGGTATCAACGAGACATCGAAGAAGGAATTTAGTGACCGGCTCTTCTCGACTCAGCAATGACACGCTGGAGCTCATCAACCTTCGCCTTGGCACGACCGAAAGTGCCGAGCTATCTCATTGTCAGTCCCCATTCCATCCATATCAGTGTAGAAAAACATACCCTCTTCTTCGCGAGCTTACGGGCACGCTTGTCCTTGCTGTTTCGGAGCAATTCGATGACACGACGCTCGTATGGTGCGAGTCTGTAAACAATTCCGTCAGCATATATTCCTTGACAAAGGTGTGTGGGGGAAAGCGTACCCAGAAACCTCCTTAACGATCTCCCGAACGAACGCAGTTCTCTTGGAGAGGTGACCCTTGGTTCTCGAGACTCTGGGCTTGACGACACGCGCCTCTGTCTTCTATATTCCCAGAAAAATATTAGCCGGTCCATCCCAAAGCGAATTGAGATCCTCCAAGAGGTGAGACGGGCTTGGGGTGTGCTTGCTTGCTTGCGAGCCTGCGAGTATAGCCTGCTAGCAAGTTCGCAAGTCCTCAGAAGTGCGAGTCTGCAGACTGCGCAAGCAAGCAAGACCCTCATATGAAGCAAGCTGCCTTGCTCTTGGAGTTGTGCGATCCCTGGAGGGTAATGGATGGTGGTTCATACGTGTCCCTTGTTCAATCCAACGGCGATGCCGCTGCGTTCCTTGCGTTCTGCTGCCATTTTTGTCGTGATGGCGGATCGTTTGTCGTTGGTTGTCGATGATCTCGAAAGCTCGAGGGGAAAAAAGTTCGCGATGCGATTTGAGGTGGGCTTTGTGGATCACGTGTGAGCTAGCGCAGGCTCTTAGCGAATTTTTGTTTTTGTGGGGCGCAGCCTCGAGAGCTTCACCTCACCTCCACCAAGATGGATGCATGAAATGAGTTGTCACCGTGGTGGCATTGCTGTTACTCAACTTCGGCAGTCCGAGATGTTGGATGCTCATGAGATATCATCTCCTCCCAGCCATTGCACGTTGCAGCCTTCAATCATCACATTTTGAAAAACAAATGTCTTAATTTCACGGCGATAGCACTTCAGAGTCCTTGAATCCAATTCTCGAACTGTCTAGTTGCCTACAATTGTCTTGTTCTAAGATCAAGGCTTTGTTCACCACCCCCATCTCCTGCCCGTTACCGAGGCCAGCCTGATCATTTTCTGTCTTGTCCTTGCAAATTTCGACAGCGAAGAAGCCCAAGCTTTTTTTGGATCTTTTGCCGCCGAGAGATTGAAGGTCCTCTGGAACGTGTAGGAGTTAGTGGCGACAGAACCACGATGGGCAGCCCCTACATTCCGCTAAACAGCTCGAAGAAAGAGATTCGACTCTTGATATTGTCGCTAGCCTCACACCCAGACGATGGACGAATCCAATACTGTCTTCTCCTCGAGAATCTCTTAGAGTGTACAGATTATGGAGCGCTTTCATACACCTTGGGGACAACCAGACACACTTGGAAAGAAGATCTGGCTCAACGATGTATTGGTGGACGTTAGTGGAAATCTGTACAACGCGCTTCAATACCTGCAGACCGAGGCTGAGCGAGTTCTATGGATTGATGAACTGTGCTTATATCTCGATCGATACCGAACGAAAGCCCTCAGAAATTTGAGGTTGAACCTCTGTTTCTGAAGGGTTCGTTTTGCGCTTTAGGGGACCGCTAAATCGACTCTGGTGGTCCTACCTCGTAACGCGGCTAAACTGCGCATCCGTCCGCCTTGCGCTCTCGCAGTAATTTGTAATTCATAATCAATGTAGTCTGTTACCCAGTCCGATAAGAAATGCCAACGAGAACCAGAGAGTGCCAAACGATCCCGTTAAACAAACCTACAAGACCAAAGTCAGGGAGCCGCTTGGTTCGGGTCAAAGTGAGCAAATGCTTACATCGATACTTAATACAGCACTCAATGTCCCAATCCTGGATTCCAATGGCTTTGACTTGAGGACACCAGACGATGCCTCAGCAGCATCTCCTGCTTGCCCATTTGACACTACGTCCAGACACACGACGCTATGGCTATGGGAGCTGTTTGCAAGAAGCTGGACCAAAATGCTGGATTGATCACCAGAACAGGCTCATTGACCTTGTTTTTCTACTTCGGAGCTGCGGTCTTTGCTGGGATCGAATTCTGATTATTAGCCAGACACATTTGAGCCCCTCAAAATCTAGCCATCGATGAACGAAAGTGGAGTTTCAGTCACGGACTATCGGATCAAGGAACTTGCAAGGATCGAAGATATTGTTTCGGGCCTCGAGGTGGTAGAGGAAATAAGGCAATCCGATTGTCAAGCAGTCACGGCCGCCAGAATGTTCCGAAGCACCGTATCTGTGGGTACTAATTCAAACCTTGGATTGGATTGGAGCTGTGGATTGAGTATTTTGTAAGGGTATGGGGATACGCCGAGTTCAGCTTATCTTCGTTTATCCAACAAAATGTGAGCGAATTGCCAAACCAAAGCTACAAAATGTTTTACTCTCAAGGCTCTGTCAAGAATACTCTCTTCCAACGACAAGCGGCTCCTCATTTCCCTCAACACCCGAAGTCAAAATCACAATTGACCTCTTCTCGCCAGGTTTCGCCACCACTCTGATCACCTTGTCTCGGAACCGCTCAATTAATGCTTCAGAAGTAGCATTACTGAGATCTTTCAGCTGGAGGTATTTTAAGCTCGACCTTTCATTCGGATCTGCATTTTCATTGTCATTCAAAGAGTGCATCTCCAGATATGGTTTGGTGACCTTTGAAGCGAAATCCAGCTCCGCAAAATCTGAAATATGAGGTATCTCTTCTCTCTGCCGCATGAGCCACAAAAACAGAGTCAAAGCATAGAGATACACTGCGCCAAGTACAACTACGAAGGTATACACACTCCAAGGGACAGCCATTACTCGCGGCGTTCGACGGACGGTGGATACTCTTGTTACGAGATCTGGGGGCAATGCGTAAGAAGTTGAATTGGGAGATATATGGCCCCAAGAAGAGTTAATTTTCTGCCATGCCGATGTGGAAAATTGGATGGGAATCACGACCATGCTTTTAAGAAGATCGGTCGGCGTTTTGCTGTCTGCGGGGAAGAAGTCCATATATAGGCGGAGAACCCATCCTAGTTGATACAGGAGAGATTCTACCATGTACAAGTTTGGATTTGATTGCAAGGAGCTGATGCCAGCTGGAGTCAAAGAGGTGGCATTATCGTCAAGCACAGTGTCGTACGCAAGACGGAAGTCGCTGGCAGTGTAATTGACTGCTTCTTTCCATGGCCCTATGGCTGCGTCCAGGATGGATAGATTCTTGCTATCGTATGTTACCTGTGCATAGCGCTTCCACCCCGAAACAGTGAAATTCTGTTGTAGCGCCTCTGTCCAGGTGGTGTTGGTGATACAAGCTTTTTGCTCGTACCATGTTGAAGGACAAACGCTCCAGCCTGTACAACGATCAGTGTCTCATTACACGAACAGCTGGGAATAATTTCATACCTATGACGAGATTCGATTCTGCGTCAACGGCCACACACATATAAAGACCTTGTCCGCTTGATACACCATACAGCGTACAATCCTGACTAGGATTAAACTCGAAATTAGTGGCTGGGAAGAAGTCCAGCTGGTAACCAGGGGTATGGTAAGACGTGATAGCATCAGGACCGTCAAGGAATCCATCTTGTAGCAGTGTGCCACTGAAGCTTGTGTTAAGCAGTCGCATCTGCTCTACCCCGCCCGGTAGAAATATCGAATCGCAATCAGGGCCACGGCAGGCGAGGGGCTTTGCTTCGGCCACATATTTTGGAACTGAGAGAATACTCGCGATATTCCCAGAAAAGTAGGTGCATATGACAGCCGTCTCCACTATGTGAGCCTGGAGAAGGGTTGTTGTATTGAGTGGTGCTAAACCTGAGAACACCTGCGTCGTATTTTGCACGATATAAATTTCTGGATATGTGATTTGAGCTATTCATCCCGATTAACATTTTCACTCGACAGAAATCAATGGAGGGTTTTTAATGACGGTCAACTCGCCTTTCAGTGTTACGTTGGTAAATGAAAATAAGATAGGTGTTAATAATCTGTCGTTGATCAGCATGATTTCCTGCTTTATTCTCACTCGGCTCTGCTTACTTGTGAAGACTCCATATGCTAGTTTTCCCGCCAATGCGAAACATTGCAAACACCCCGACGAAAGGCATAGAGGACCCAAGAACAAAGAATATTGGTGCTTTCACACCTTCTCTTCTCATAGCAAGCTGCCATCTGAGAACATCGAGGATCCGATTCATCAAGACATGATTCAACATGACTAACGTTTGGGTCAAGACCGTAACAAGTAACAGAGTCTCTGAAGGACCGAGCAACAACAGCAACGATCCAATCTTAGGATCATTTTCAGTTAAGACTTGAATCAAGTAATAGAACAAGAGCCCTGAAAAGGGAACAGTGATGATAAAAAGTGCGGTAGTAAGCCACAGTTGTCGTTTCTTGGATTGCAATGGTATTGGTGTCTCGATCGGTGGGATGTTGGGATTGTTTCCAAGTAAAGCATGTGAAGATGTTGATTGCTCAGCTGGCTGGCCATCATTCTCTTCTTGGGTCAAAGGTTTCCAGGATGTTGACGGTGGATCCAGCCTGATTGAGGGATTCGGCCCAAAACTGATGGAACTGTATCTCCAAGATGACAAATCTGATTCGAGATCCGGAATTGTATCCAGAGAAGACATTGAAAAGCCCTTGAACTGTTGAATATAGAAAAGTGAGATCCGAATGATGCCTCGAGGTGATTTAGTTTGATCGAACAGATGCTTTATTGAGGCGGCGCAGATCACCAGCCTTGCGGGAGAAACAGACCCGCAAGTTAGGCACCGACAAATACAGAATTGAAACAAGCTAATTGACAGCCTTCTGACACGTGTTGAAATCCCTTCTACCTGGAAATGGAAAGAGAAGGTAGAAGAAGCCCTCTTGGCGGCGCCAAGGTATCAAGGCCATTGGTTCGTGACCACTCGCTTCGTCGCCCTGCAACGGCAAGTAGACACGCCCGAGCACTCCTTGGAGGCGACACTCGTCCCAGCCTCCAGTGCTAAGCCTCCACTTCTCGGGATGGCAGTATTACCCGAGGAGTCCTAATAGCGAGGCAATGACAAGGTTATACCTGTCATTCATTAATTCTATTAATTCTATCTAAGATCATTTCTATTTAAATTACTCCGTGAATAAGGAAAGAACAAGGGTTTAAAGGCCACCCCCTGCTCCACCATTCATTTTCGTGAAGTCCACTTCAAGCCCAAAATCACTGGGCTAATCGAGCCCCAGTCAAGTAAGCAACCACGAGACGATGGTACCTAAGCCTCATCCGTTGCGGGAGATCTTAACCTGCTGGCTTCAGCAAGATATTTTTGACGTCAGTTAAGCGACTAGCTTTTGATCTTCATTCAGCCTCATAAACCGGCGGCTTCCTGGGCAGCACTATAGCAGGTTGCGTGAGGCGTAGTGGCTATCTGCCTCGCAGCGTCGGCGACTTCGCTAGATTCTGTAACAATAACGGTCTCCGTGACCTGGTAATGTGAACGATTACATTAAATCTTGCTGTAACTGTAAAAAAAAAGTAGGGCAAGGGAAAGCTTCAAGTGATCGATATATGAAAGTAGGCCTAAATCAAATCTAGTACGCAATAATATACCCCACTTAGCGGAACTTTTTAAACTTTCCATAACCTTTAAAATCCCAGCGAAATTCAGCTCCTCCAGTGTTTCTTTCCATAGTTTTTCTCTAACTTCCTTGCCCTCTAGAGTATAACAGAACTTCGGGTACCTGCTCTTGTAAGCACGCTTCCCTTTCCGGAGTTGACATAATGAGGACAGGGGATACAGCTTACGGTTTGATCGTCCAGTCAGTTGTAAAGGCACCGTGACTCTCCTTGCCTTGAGCCACGGCCGCATTGATATACGTGGTAGCGCCGACGGCCGCCAACCTCGCGAGGAGAAACCGGACAACGGCGACCAGCTTTAGTAAAACCGTGGGGACTCCACGGAAGAACGCTGTGCCCCTGGCCATGCCTGGATTGGCCATGTTGACCAGGACCTCATCGGAGCTGACGAGCTCGGCGAGCTTGGAGACGAAGAGAACGAGCAGCAGCTTCGACTTGCTGTACCAGGGAAACTGGCTAAAGGCCTTGGGTTTATCGAACTGCTGCAAGACCGGGCCCGCCGTCTCGATATCTGCCCCATAGGCCGCGTCCGACCCCACGAGGGTGAGCACCGGGGGTCTTGCGGCGCCGGCAACCCTCTTGGCTCTGAGGATGGGGAGGAGCAGGATCGCGAGCAGCGCCATCGAGAGATAGTTTACCAGCATCGTGATCTCGTGCTTCGTGGCGGCCACAGTAGTATACGGCGTGTTCATGAACCCGGCGTTTAGGATCTCGATGTCGATCCGCAGCAAGGTTGCGCACTGGTCTGCGAAGGCACGAATCGAGTCATAAGATTCCCGGTCGACGGTCCAGACGGAGATGGTGGCAGATGGGAATGCAGAGCGCAGTTGGGCCGCCGCCGC
Organism: Phialocephala subalpina; assembly: GCA_900073065.1. Lineage (NCBI taxonomy): Eukaryota > Fungi > Ascomycota > Leotiomycetes > Helotiales > Mollisiaceae > Phialocephala > Phialocephala subalpina. The sequence goes on from FJOG01000001.1 coordinate 3,439,209, forward strand.
GTCGCCTTTGACTTGTGAGCGTACCCCCATGATGAGGCGAGAGAGTCCGAGTTGGAGGAGCTGCCGGGACGCTTCCAGTCCCAGCCCGACGCTGCTCCCCGTGACAATGGCGACTTGATCGGTGAGCTGGATGCCAGCCGGCAAGGGCTTGGTGCCTGTAAGGCGGCGGCGTAGAAAGCCGAACACGGTCGACTCGAGGGAAGCTTCACTTTCGAGCTTCGTTGACATGACAGCGAGTTGCTCCAGGATGTTGGCGCTGGCAGGGTTCTGGTTGGCAAAGATTTAGGAGCAGTTCTAGGCCGGAGAAGATACAGGAAACTTACACATAGATTGCTCTCTAGTTATAGAGTCTAGACACCTCGGATTGAACTATCTACCCTGAAAGGTATATGTGACATCCTTTCGAAGAGCGACTCGGAGCCGGCCAGACTTAAGGTTAATGCGCCCTTGATAGTCTTTCCTTGCTCCCCACAGGGCTACCCTCACGTCGAGCTGCGTGACAGCTTGTAACTGTATGCATATTAGTAAGGGAGATGTATGCCTATCCTGTCACCTGCAAGAGAGGTTGGTGTGGAGGTGCAAACGATTAAATTCCCTAAAAGGAGTCGGTTAGATTAATTAAACCAGTTGTTTATGAATTCCTAAACGAGCGACTTAATTCGGACCCGGTTAGACCAATTAAGCCGGCTACTTCAGTCCATCTTCGGAACTCAGAGGTGTTGAAATCAAGACCGATTAATATTGATGCAAAGGGAATCTATTTGGAGTGGACTTTGTGGATCACGTGCATGCTAGCGCGAAACTCTTAGCGAGACTTGTGTTGGGGCGCGCGCATGACCGCCAGACCCTTGACACCAGGAGATGAGGTGGGTACGATACGACCTTGCCAATGGTAGCACTTTACTTGCACCTCATACTCGATCGCCGCGCCAGAATTCTGAAACCTGAACTCCGCTCGCTGGCGCTTACTCGGTCAGTAGCGAGGCATGTAGCGACCCCCCTATTGTGTATATATAGCTTGCCAGAACCCCCTTTTATCATCAATCCAGTCCTCTTTTCCATCTCACACGACCTCAGCTTCGCTCTCCAGCTCTAACTTCCTAAAATTTTCACACCGTAGAGCAGCTGGTGATAGCTTTCCCCATTAACGATGCCGAAATGCCGAGTGTGTACCAATTCCAATATCCAAAACACGCACCTGCCAAAGAATTTAAATGCTATTTACATTCCCCAGAAAAGCGGCGCCGGCCCTTGTACCCCCAAGGCTTTGGCAAAGTCAGTCCGACAAGGTTGCCGCACATGTCTTCTCATGACAGAGGGTATACAGTGCTTTGAGACTCTAATTCCTTCCCAGACTTCGATAAAATGCTTTCATAGCTGCAACTACTTTCGCGATAATGTCATGGTCAGTGGTTTTGATCCAAATTCCTTCATCTCGGCATCGATATACCATGTCTCTCTATGTCGCAATTTAAGTAGAGGCGAATGCCGAGCATATGAAGATTACTTTGATCGAGTTGTATTCCTATGATCAATCTTTTGTCAAGATCCTGTTGAAAGAGTAGGATCTGCTACAGTAGTTAACCGTGCGTAATCTAGGAACTTACCGTCGAGTTTTTTCGTAAAAAGGCTCCACATAATTTTATTACATTGGAATTCACTACAAGACGACGTATGGACAAAGTACTCTGATCTCATGAATAGCATCTTGCTAATTGTCAACTTAGCCAACCCTCGAACGGGAAATGCCTCAAATTCACTATTGCCTTGGCTACAACGCCAGCTACAAAAGTGTTCCCGAGACCATCAACACTGTAATCCAGTAGCTCAACCTTGTCCCTCAACTTTACCACCACCGGTTTTGAGCTCAGACTTCGCAATACCCAACGAAGCTGGAAGCGCTCTACCAACAAGAGTGCTCGACCTGGGTCAACCGGGAGATAGTACGGTCAAGTTGTTGGAGACCAGAAATGCCATGACTGGCCATTACATTTGTTTGAGTCATTGTTGGGGACAGAAACAGCCCATGGTGACAAAGAAGAATAATATTGGAGCTTGGAAGAAGGGAATACCTTGGACTTTGATCCCCAGAACATTCCAAGATGCCATCGCCCTTACCCGCGATCTACGAATACGTTACCTGTGGATCGACAGCCTTTGCATTATCCAGGACGACTCCAAGGACTGGCAGCAACAAGCCGGAAAGATGGCTGAAATCTACAAGAATTCTCTCATCACTCTCGCGGCGACCTCATCGCCTGATTGTGATGGAGGATTATTTCATGACTTTCCGCCTAGAAGCGAGATACATACGCTGAGAGGCTTGGACTCTTCCGGAAATAATTTGGACGTTTATGTCCAGAAGAAAATGCTGCATTGGACGGACTTCGGTGACGCAACTGACATTAATCTTACTAAGGACTTTCCCTTGGTGACTAGGGCATGGGCATTTCAAGAAAGACTCCTAGCACCAAGAATAGTCCACTTTTGCTCAGAGGAGCTTGTGTGGGAATGCAACGAAGAATGGGTTTGCCAGTGTGGCTCGTTCAGAGATTTCACCAATCCCAAAAAAGCTCATGCCAATATGTCATGGAGGCAGCATGTCCAGACGTCGCGCTCTGCTCCACCAAGCAAAAGCACCGAACAATCGGAAGCACCAGACCAAGTGTTCCGGCTCGATTCTATGAGAGAAGGCTGGCATGAGACTGTCCAAGCCTACACAAACTTGGAAATTACCTTTGATAGTGATCGCCTTCCTGCACTCGCTGGATTAGCTGAGGAATTGCAGCGGTTCAGAAAAGATCGATATTTGGCAGGGCTGTGGGAGGATGATTTACTTCATAGTCTTGGATGGCAGATATGGTCGCCATTCACCAAGAGGAAACCACTGGCTCCGAGACCCAAGATGCATCATCCGCCAACTTGGTCATGGGCGTCGGTCAATCAGGAGATCACCTTTTCAGGAAGCCCTCTTTCGCATATTCTGTCTGCTGTCGATGAGGTCGATTTCCCACCTTTGGTGGATCATGCAAAACCTAACGGTGAGGTTGCGAGCCGTCTTTCGCATTTTCTGTCTGTTGTCGATAAGGTCGATTGCCCACCTTTGGATCATGCAAACCCTAAGGGTGAGGTTGCGCACGGACATCTTGTAATGAGAGGGCATCTCACAGATGGGACACTCGACTACGATGATGACGACAAGACCTTTAAGGCTCGCCTTTACGGGAAAGGCTGGATGGAAATATTTGGAAGTGAATTCTACCCTGATTACGACTTTGCTTTCCCGGGACCAGATCAGCTCAAGAATGGCCAAGAGCTTCATTGTTTGACCGTGAGCTTGAGAGGAAATGGTCTTGTAGTCTTGGTTCTGATCTGCGTCGATGAAAACATGAATCATTACAAGAGGATAGGGATTTTGACTGGTGCCCTCGACGCTTCTCGCACAGCCAAGCTGCTACCGCAATGGCAATTTAGAGAGGCAGAGCTCGAGGAGAGCGCCTTAGGGGACACAAAGATCGAGAACTCAGTTGTACCCTCAAGCTCTCCAACAGCAGAGACAGATGGAAAAGATTTGGATTTCCTGGTCCAGGGTGTGCGCTTGGTAACAAAGAAGTCCTGGACCGCTTTCATAAAGACATTCGATAGGGACAAGGTCAACGACATCCTTCCATGGGAGCGAGCCGCCGATTGGCCTTATGTTCTTGTCAAGATGACACCAGATCGAGCAAGAAAAGTGGTTTCTCCAGGTGTGATCAGGAATGTCAAACCGATACCTCTCCCAGGAAGCCGGCGACAGGAACGCAAGAGGTTTTTGACAGCCAAAGATGCGAGACGCAAAGAGCGAGGAGAGAGCCATGTCAGATACCTTGGGGAGACGATCATCATTATTTAGAAAACAATTGAGCGAAGAAACATAGACCTGCAGATGCCCACGTGACTGTCGGAGTTGCGCATCGAGGGCGGTGAAAATGCAACAGATTCATTACTCAAAATTTCAGATCTACATTTGGATCAGCATTCGGAAATATCTCCTTCTGTCCCTCCCAGGTATTGCTGAATGCCTATCCAACTAAACATTTGTATGTCCACGCTTGAGGCCGAATAGCCCGATGCAAGGAGATGCAGCATCGGCCTGGTTATAAGCGTAGGCTTATGATCTTCGGATTGAATAAGAGGCCAGTGGCATGAAGCCCATAGGGCGTCAAGGATCCCAATTTAAAGTCCGGTATAACGGCATCCCAGCATCTTCAATGCTCACTTAACAAAACCCATTCCATCTTCCTGCCGTGGTATGTGTACGCCTCGACCGAAAGGATTATTAAAAGGATGGAATTAAAGAATAAATAGCAAGAGTAAATCTGGATATAAGAAGACCCGGTTCTATGGAGAACAAGCCGGATGCGATGGCTTGCATTACTTTTGGGTTGATACGTGTTGCATCAACAAATCGAACAATAACGAGCTCTCAGAGGCTATCAACTGGCTTTTGAGCCTACATGTGCAATTGCAATGTAGTGGGGCGAGACCTTGTCCCGGGATCGTGGTCCAAGACTGGGATCTTACTTAGAATGGATAGCCTGCTATGCCGTTTTCTAATTGCAGTAATGTGGTGGCTCCTGTGGGGTTTACTTGTAACCAGACTTCACCTTCTGGATTTTAGATTGGATGATTGAAATGGTAATTTTTGTTTGTGCAAGTCAATGCTGAATAGAGAACATGTCAACTAGATGTCGAGGCTTTGACAGCCAGCTCTTGATGATGACCGCTGTCCGTAGAACTATTCCACTTTCCTTAGCCACAATCTCGAGCATTTGCTTGGTGAGCTCTGTCCAAAAGAGCAGTGGCGTTTCTAAAGGGACAGGGGCGTTTTAGGTGTTGCCAATCGGGCGGAGTTCTCGTTCTGGAACCGGCGCCGTGCATTATGCACCTTCAGCGAGTCACAGCAAGGCTGTGTTTGCACGAGATCCCCGCTTTCAGATTGATTCTTTGGGGGTCTTGCTGTAGGAGAAAATCGACTTTGGCCATCAAACACCTCCACCATACTTTCTGCTGTATCTCAAGGAGCTGAGAAGTCAGGCATCTGAATAATACTTGAACTAGGCTGGAAAGATTTTCGCGTAAGATGACTGCTAGCCTTGCCTGTCTTGAAGCTGATAGGGCCACCGGTATTAGCCTAGGTGCTTTTGCGATGAATAAAGTGAAGACATACTTCCTTACCCCCGGTTGGGACTTCCCCGTCGGCTCTATCCAGCTCGGATCTATTATTTCCGACCCATCATTCCCTCATCGATCCCTCACTGAAGACAACCCTGTATCGATTGACACTAAGATTCATCCCTCTGACAAGTACGACTTCAACGATACCATCGACAAATCTAGGTCTAACAAATTTGGCCTTTGGGCCCAGTTCTTGCAAATCTTCGGGCTGGGTGCTGAAGCAAGCGTCTCATTTGATAAAGGCTCGATTGACAAATATGCTTTCAAGCACATGCGCACGGAATGGTTCTTGCCTAGCAAGACTTTCGCCAAAGCCTGCCTAAAAGCTACGAACGTCGCGGATTTCTTGGAGCAGACCGAATACAGAAAACCCGTCTACATCATCACAGGTTTGAAGACAGTCGAGGGCGCCAGCGTAACGACTGTGAGCAGTAAAGGACGTGGGGTCCGTGCCAAGGTTGGCTTCGATGGCACACCCGCCGCTGTGCCAGTCACGATCGGTCCGGAGGCGGACCACAAGCAGAAAGAAGCTGATACGGCGAGCTTCAAGAAGTCTTCGCCAGTCGTGTTTGCCTTTCAGCTGAGTGAGATGTGGTGTAAGGAGGGCAGCGATGATGTTACGCTAAAAGATCATACAAAGGGTGCCTTGTTTGGGGTGGGTGGGCAAAAAGAGTTGGATCTTGAGACGGAGGTCGTGGAAGGTGCCGAGCAGTTGGAGGATGGAAGAGAAGTTGCAGCAGTTTTTGACGAAGATGGGGAGGAGGCTTGCAATTGCGTATTGCCTGATTTGGACACAATTTGAGATTCTTGCTCAAGTGTCTGAGGATCCTTGCCCCAGACTCCAGAGAATTTCCGTCCTAGTAATCTACATTGCCAACACAGCACTATGACTCTGGTCTCCGACAGCATGCAAGAATATGGAATATAGGCAACTCTAATACCATTTCCTACGACTAAACTTTCACCAAAACATCTCGGATGGACCCATAGATGCTGCTTCTCGATCCATCAAATAACTGCATAGGGTTGAGATATTGATATCCCCCTCTCCTCTTGCTCATTAGTTCCAGAACTTCTAACATGCCCTTTCTCATTCGCAGCTTCGAGACATGAAACCTATCCGACTCCGGCATTTCGTGCCGAACGTAGTCCAGCACCACAGCAGCAAGTGCGGCAGCTATTGGTGTCGCAACAGATGTTCCCGATTGCCTTTGCTGTCCAAGTTTGAACCGAGTGGGCCAGGATGACTTCACGCCTTCACCCAGGGCGCTCAGATTGCGTCCAGGTTTTGGCTCGTCCGGGTTGTATCCTGACGGATTGCCTTCACCGTTTGCGGAATTGACACAGATCACCTGGTCTTGATTTGCCGGATAGGCAATGTTTACATTCCCGCCACCATTGCTCGCTGCACAGAACATGAGTATATCGGCCTTGAAGGCCTTACCAATGGCGCTATGGATGTCTTTCAGGTCTTCATTAAATGCCGTGAAGCCGAATGACATGGTGATGATGTCGACCTTCCACTTTTCTGTTGCTTCCAGAATAGCCTTGGATGATGTTAGTCTAATCTTGTGCCAGGAGTACGAGATGCGTTAACTCATATGACCGATAGAAAGTGGCCCTGATGCACTCCGGAATTTTATAAAAGAACCAAGAAATGAGATACCAAACAGCCCGGAAGGCTTTCTTACATGCTTGATCAGTAGTTCGAGAAGTGTTTGTGAAACCGATGGAGCTCCTCGGCATCTCGTTTTCTCAGAGCATGTGTAGATTCTGCTTTAGAAGTTCAATAAGAAAACAGTCATCTTACTTCTTCGATGGGTTTGGGGTCTAGTAAGTCGTTGGTCTTCGTAATTCGAGCGATGTAGATATCGGCGTTCTTCGCAACTCTCAAGAGCAATGCTGCTGCATGTGTGCCATGACCATGGATGTCTTCGACGCTATTGTCGTTAGGCAAGAAACTTTTAGCTTTAATTCGGTGCCGATTTTCGGATATGAAGTGATCGGTCATGTCAATGCCTGTGTCGAGGATAGCAATTTTCACTCTGTTCTCTAATTTTGGGTTCTTTGGCAGCAGTGGCAAAACGTCTTCACGTAAGAGCTTAAACCATTTGTCTGCGTGATCTGTACTGTTTGACGATTAGTTTAGTAATAGTATGTTGAAGAAAAGCCTACTTACACGCCTGGGTATGAGACGTTATCAAATAGACAAAACTTGCTGTTCTGGGGCGTGTTTTTGATCGTGATCTCTCGACTTTCGTGGCAGTCAGCAGCAAATGTGTCACGACAGGTTCTTAGACATACTGGGTCAAATCTACAATTGGCTTGAGTGGTTCCGGTTGCAAATATTCTGCATTTCGAATCTTGAAGGGCTGGCAGATCGACGTCATCGAACCCATAGGCTCAATATCTTCCATAGCGGCAGTCCAACCCATATCCATGAGCAATTTCTCCAACGGGTAAACGACACGCTCATAAAGGATAGCGCGCCTCTCTTCAATTCCCCGTTCGTCTCCTGTGTGTGATGGCGGCATATCGGCGTTGAATATCTTCTGCTCAAAACAATTCGCAACAACTTCCTTATAAGTCCGCACCATGGTTCCGCTTGACTGGAAGTCAAAATCTGGCCATCGCTCTTTTTTCAATGCGACTTTACCTCTCATCCAGTCATTATTAATCATCTCTTCGAGGGATTGAGCCTGACTTGTGGGTTGTGCGCCGGGAATGTCCCCTCCAATCTCGACGAGCAGAATTCCAAGTGCGAGAACGCGGGGATAGCGGTGGCCTATGTGATCGGCGCCACAATATTCCATGAAATTATGGTCAGAGTCATCGAATTGGAATGCAAAGCATGGATTGCAAGCGTAAAGTTTTGGTTGTTCGGTGTCGACCTCATCGTCAGGGCATCTCTCAAGCATGAAATGGATGAGTTCACTCGTCCATTTAGTCTTCATCCAGTCTGAATGATAAAACTGCCAGACGGATCGTGATAGTATACAAGCGAGGACAATCTTCATCTTAGTCGACAGTCGACGCACCCTCAACGCGCTTGAAAGTGACATACTTGGTTTAGGTATGATGTGGTGGTCGATTTGTTCACCGTCCCGAAGGGGATGGAGCTCTCCAGCCAGAAGGTTGAGGCATATGCATACATCACCGAGACGTTTGGCGAGAAGCTCGCAAAACTCTCCTACTTGGACTGGGCGAGGACGCTGTTCGTCGGAAGATAACTTCGTGGGAGGTCTAGTTGCATCTTCGGTTGAAACTTTGACACTTTTTGAGCCTGGTTTTGTGCTAAAGCGAGAGTTATTAAGACATGCTTGAATGATGAGCCAGTTGGACGTACCTCGCAACTTGCAAGCGAAGTTGTTGCCAACGAACTTCATCACCCATAGCAGTTGGTGAGGGTGCTGCAGAGAATACCGCATCGAAAAGGATATGGTTGTCCCGAGCCTTATGTTTCCCCCTCAGCCGTAACCTGCCTAAATGCCGTTTCGGTTTGCATTCTGGACTCGCTGAACCAGAGCATGTGCAGGTGGAGTGTCGATGTAAAGCAGCATAAAGACTCTGGTTCACATGTACCGGATATTCGTCTGGTGGGTCGAGAGGCTTCTTCGATTGTGGCACTGATTGTTCTGTGGGAACCGGGGAAGCTTCTCTATCGTTCTTGGAAGCTGCAAAGCTGTCAATATTGGAAAGATAGCGCTCAACGAGTCTTGTAGATGCAGATGCGAAGGCGGTAAGACTAGGTCGCACTCGCTTTTCGACATCCGCTGGTGGTGTGGCCGATGCGATCGTGTGCAAGCAGGGATATCGCTCGAAGTCTTTACTCAAATTTTGAGCTTGCAGACCATTATCCTTTCGCCACTGGTGAATATAATTGTTAGCTGCACTCTTGTCAATAGCTGTCTGTTGGGTAGTGAAGGGAATGGGTAAGAGGTGACTAGACTCTGTTCGCAGACGTTGCTTGAACGTACCATGCACAATTTTTCAAGTTCTGCCAGGAGCTCCTCGAGTCTAGTCCAGAGATGCTTCTGTTGATCGGGACTAGGCAGTTCCAGAGCTCTGTGAACCAGGAAAAGGCTGGTCCCAAGTTGTCCTAGAACCCTCTCTCGTTTCGTTGGTCTCGTCCTCTCTGCGGATAACCGTACGGCTATGAATGACACGCGCCCGGTGGAGATCTTGGCAAGCTCCCACAGAGAGCCAATATCATCCATCTGGGAGATTCATGAGTCTACATGTCATATAGCTCCCAACACCACCGAAATAATCATGGCGAAGAATCCAGGAAGATCGAGAACCTGCGAGATATCGGAGTCCCAAGAGCCTCCAGTCGTCTTGTCGTGATACGGCGACTGCATGCATGAGGTTGGCGAACAACACCAAATCTTGTGCAAGCAGCAGGCCTTTCCTCGACTTCAACCTTGAATATTTCTCTTAATTAAAGTTCAATTGTTTCGATTTTTGCACCAAATTGATCGCATTAATTAAAAATATCATATTCTTAAAATTTATATTATTTTTTATAAGAGATTAGTAAAGTTTAAAATTTTTGGAGAGGTATTGCGCAAACTTTGGGGTTGTTCGCTTAAAATTCGAGGCGATCTGAAAGCCAAAAGCCAGTAAGATTACAGTAGTTCTGTGTAGCCTCCTCCATAATCAGCTGAAGAGGCAACATCAAAAAGTAAACGATATCAAGAACCAACAAAGCGCGCAACCAGAACACACGTGAAGGGCTGTATTCACGGACCTCTGATACTCGAGACCATATATGAAATCAATCGATATGGCAGTCAATACAGTTGACGCAGCCGAATGTAGCATATTCGATGCCACAGATGCTTGTCGCGGGAGCTTCGAGGACTGCTTGACCATTACGAGTCTCACAAACCAGGAATGGGCTGAGAATAGGCTAGCCGACTTCAACCTTTGGGCAGCAGGTGTCGGCGCATCTGTCAAATCACGGGCATCCCTCGACGAGCGACTGGCCTTTGAACCAGAAGTGCGAGCTCTGGTGGTCAACCTTCTGATTACGCTAAAAGCTTTCATTGAACAATGCAAAGAAATTGGTAGGTTGTGCACGGTCTCACCTCATTTCTTTTTGACCTGATGATGTGTTAGGACTCCAAAAGGACGGTTTCAGTCAAGCTGTCACATCTACTGCCGCTGAAGCAGACGAACATGGCAGTAGAGTTGCTGGCATTGACGCAACTTCTCCCGAAGACCCGATCTCAAGATCATTCTCCCCGGTATCTAACGCGTCAAGTTCCAATTCGGGGAGCGAAACAATATCTCTTTCAGAGCCGCCTTTGACCGAGGCCATCAAGAGCACAGAAGTCATCTTGGACCAGTTGACTCGATTGGCAGTCGCGATTCGGAGGTCTGGTACAGCTTCTAGATTACAGAAAGCAGATCGCTCTTTTGACCCCCAGGATCATGAGGATTTGCGAAGCCATCTAGCGCTAATATTGCTTGCTCGGCCAGCCGATATTGAAGATAGAAGACATGCATACTGGGACAATTCTCGCCGCCCTGATAAATCAGTAAACTTTGGAGTTGATGCAACTCAGCTGAATACGGTGCAGCAACGTCTAGTGGATGCCAATATTCGACGCCGTAATCGATTCGTGTATGCACAGCGCCATGCAATAAAGCTGGGGGCTTCGCAAGTATGGTCTACGCCGAAACGCGTCGAGAATCATCACATCGATGCTGTTGAAGGTATACCCCGACGGAAAGAGGCGGTCTCGAATTGGAAACAAAACAACGCAGGAATAGAGGGGCTGAAGATTACCCAAGATACTTTGGCAACGACAGATACCACCGCATCTGCCGTCGGCACTACTATCGTTTTGAATACCTCAAATGCCCCTACTCCCTCACAGCAAGCAATGACCCAGGTATCCTCTACGGGATTGAAGCTCACCTATCCCAATCCACCGAAGGTCAAAGAAGGGCTTAAAAGCTTCAAGTGTCCCTGTTGTTGCCAAATATTTCCTTCAATGTTCACAGAACGTCATCTATGGAGGTTCGTTGAATTCTACCCGCTCTTGGATGCTCGTCAAGACAAGGCCCGCTGATCGTCTTGTCTTTAGAAAGCATATTGCCGCTGATCTCTGCCCTTACACATGCCCCTTTGACGATTGTCCTGAACCTCAAATTCTGTACATTACACGAGAGGAGTGGATGACCCATTTCCAGACCGACCATCAATCTCCCAAATACTGGGAATGCTTCGCGTGTGATGAATTGGGAAGGATACTTAATGTTGAGACGTTCACCACTCATATCCAAAATCAGCATCAGGAGGCCATCTCTGATAGCCAAATCCCCACATTAATCGACATTTGCTCACGGACAGCTCTTCCCATAATCGTCTCTTGTCCTTTATGCGATTTCGCAAACGAGCACGGGTTTACTGTAGACCAAAACTCGCTGCTGGATCATGTCGCTAAACATGTCCATGAATTCTCGTTGAGGTCTCTTCCGTGGGCGGCAGCTGCAAGCGAAGTACACAAACCGAGCTTTGACCATTCTCTCGAAAAGGTCAGGAATTGGTTCACTAGGTGGCCTACATCGGAAGAGGGAGAAGAGTGCCATCCTGCCGTGGACGCTGAATACGCAATTCAAGGTGCTGACAGCTACTTCGGGCAGAATGGCTATTTCGCTGAAGATTCTGAGCGCTCGTCTCTCGCGCAAATGCATTTTCATACCTCCGGTGACGATTCAGAGGAGATGCTGAGTCTCAGTAGTTTATCTGAAGGAGGTTTTGAGTCAACGGCAGCTGGAAACGAGTCCATACCAGAGAGCATACCAGGAAAACTTGAATCTTCAGCAGCTGAAAACGAGCTTTCTCAATACACATCTCTGGACACCATAGACCCAAATTGGAGAGAAATCTGGGGAGATGATCTACAACAGAGGGGCATTACAGATGACCTCATCAGGGACTACCAGGACCTTATTGCAGACTACTTCAAGCACCGACAAGCGACAGAGAATGTTTCCTCTGCGCTGCTACTTGATACAAGCAAGGTCGATGCTGACTGGAAGGATGGGTATGGTGGTCGGACGCCGCTGTCATGGGCTGCCGAGAATGGGCACGAGGCCATTGTCAAGCTGCTACTTGACACAAGCAAGGTCGATGCTGATTCGAAGAATGTGTTTGGTCAGACGCCGCTATTATTGGCTGCAAAGAATGGCCACGAGGCGGTAGTGAAGCTGCTGCTAGAGCGAGGCGCTGAGCTAGAAACCAGAGATAATAATGGTCGGACGCTACTATTATGGGCTGTAAAGAATGGCCACGAAGCGGTAGTGAAGCTGCTGCTAGAGCGAGGCGCTGAGCTAGAAACCAGAGATGCTGGATATAGTCAGACGCCATTATCATGGGCTGCAAAGAATGGCCACGAAGCGGTAGTGAAGCTGCTGCTAGAGCGAGGCGCTGAGCTAGAGACTAGAGATAAATATGGTCAGACACCACTATCATGGGCTGCAAAGACTGGCCACGAAGCGGTAGTGAAGCTACTGCTAGAGCGAGGCGCTGAGCTAGAAACCAGAGATGCTGGACATGGTCAGACGCCACTGTTATGGGCTGCAGAGAATGGCCACGAAGCGGTAGTAAAGCTGCTGTTAGAGCGAGGCGCTGAGCTAGAAACCAGAGATGCTGGATATAGTCAGACGCCACTGTCATGGGCTGCAGAGAATGGCCACGAAGCGGTAGTGAGGCTGCTATTAGAGCGAGGCGCTGAGCTAGAGACCAGAGATAAATATGGTCGGACGCCACTATCATGGGCTGCAGAGTATGAGCACAAGGCGGTGGTGAAGCTTCTAGAGAAGGGTGCCAAGAAACTATAATAACCCATAATCACGAAATCTTTACATTATATCATATATTTTATTATAATAACTTTGATAGAGAGGGTCCCAGGGGAGCTGATCTTTATATACTATCCCCCCCTGCATAAAGTTAAGGTGGAGGCTATTTGCGGTTCTGTAGGGGGTGCGCCAGTAGGAATCCCGAAGATTCTTTGGTGGAAGTCATGCTCTTATTGGCAGACACCCCCTTGCTGTTAATCAACCCTACAATTCTCCACCTTCCTTTGGCCACCTTCAAATTCTAGCAGCGGGAGAGGCTTTACTGTCTCTTCCCTTTCTCTAAGTGTGATCTTGAGTGTTACTGGGAGGTCATAGAGCCAGAGCCAGAGATGAGTATAAGCACTGTTCGGTGGGTCTATAGGCAGTGCTCTGGGATCATAGCTGCACTAAGCGCCATCCATAAGCGCAGCCATGATTTCAATTCGCTAGAAATACCTCGATGCCATAATCACGGCTCAATAATGGCAAGCAATATTCTCCGGTTCGATTCTTCCAATGATCCAAGGGGCATTCTGGTCGTATCAAAGATGATCTTCTCCCATAACAGGAGAGAGACCAGCAAATCAATGATCCCAAATCCGCGGGTTCATCAACCTACTTTTGAAACGCACCAAGGTGAATTTCGAGTTGACCTATCACGTGTGGGACAATAATCAGGGAGCAAAATTGGAGTTGTAGAACTAGAAACCCCTAGAGAATAAGCTTCCAATATCCATCTATTATCGGAATAATGCGGCAAGAGAGGATTAAAGGCGTGGTGGCGCTAAGGTCGGAAAATGCGTTTCCCATTGTAGGAGTAGGACAGTAGACTCCCAATTATACTGAACAAATTAGGAATGGGTTTCGTGAGGTTAAGAAGAACTTGGATGGGTTGAGAGAGAGGAAATAAGTTAGGAGAGAAAGCACTTGTATTTGAAGCCTCTTAAGAAGCTTCGAGGTTTTGCAATTAGAGAGAAGCCCAATAAGATTTTGAATTGAAATTGGAAGAGGCCTGGGAGTGGTGGCTATGTTTACGGTCAGGCTTTCTGAATATGAGGCTGTCGAACCGGAGAGGACTTCACGCCGCGGCTTCAGGGCTGTTTCAGCACATCTCAATTCGGTGTGGCTGGAAGCCTTTGACTCCTCTACGCTTTGCACTGAATTCACGCCTTCGCCGCTGCTTCGCTCACAACATCTAGTATTCGGAGGTCGCTGAAATTTATGGCTATAACTAATTTCGCAGTAAATAGGTTCACTTTGAACCCCAACAAAATTGAGTTCGAAGATTGTGTACAAAAAGAATGGCAATAAGTAGTCTTGAGGAAAAGCAGATGTGGAGGTAGAGGTCGAGATGAGATGATCTGACGAAGGGACGCATTGGACTTTGGGCTGCGGAGCGGAAAAAAAAAAGCCCGACTTGCTCAACCGTCCCAAAAATCCATCTAGTCACCACCACACCACGAAATGAAGCAAATAAGTCGATATTCGTGGTGTGTGACCCAGCTATAGTCATCTTAGAAGTTTTGAGAATTTTCTGAGGACTTTGAAACAATATCGGTGTTCCAACAGGGTATGTAAAAGAAGCAGCCCAAAAGACTTCAGTACTTGGTGCAAAAGCATAAAAGAAGCAAATATTTGGAAAACTACATTTGCTCGAACGTCAGATTCTAACAAACCGAATCAACCTTTCCTTTCAGCCCATCTCGTCTGCGTCTCAAAATCCAGCCGCTCCTTTCCAGTAAGGTTCTTCAGTCCTTCCTCTCTCAGCTCAGCGAACATCTCAAGTGCCTGAACGTATGTCTCATTGGAAGTCCACCCATCGCGGCTAACAAACCCAGCTAATGAATCCCAAAAATCGGCTCGCTGGTTCCACCCCTCACCGCCTTTATAATGAGCTTGCAGTTCCTCTTCTGTGAAATGTATTGGACAAGGAGTATTGAAGCCCAATTCATCCCAATGTCTGTGAATCTTGCATGTTAATAGTATTCTAAACAATTTAAAACGAAGAGTGAACGAACCGTTCGATTCGAATAAGGCATTGCCGAAAGGGTATGATATCTCCATCCCAAGTGTTCGCAGCAAACTGCACTGTTTCTCTCCTTGTTCGGCCATGATGTATGCGAAGAATCTCGCTGAGCAATGGATTCTGTTTATCGGTTTCCGTTTCGTACGTGTACAGGACAATAGACTTTTCAACCTGCTTTCTCGTGCGAGCTTTCTCATCGCCCTCTTCGAGGCTCTCATAATTCTCTGGGAGCTTTAGTAGTACCTCGCCATTAAAATCCACGAGTTTCGGATGCCGGAATTGAAGGAATAGAGGACCAGCCCATGTATCCTGCCAGTCAATGAGACTCGTAATTCGATTGCCTTCTACAAAGAGATTTGCGGAATGAATATCCCAATGCCAAAGAGTAGAGCCGGAAAGCGCTTTGTTTTTGGGCAAAAGGTAGGGTAAAATGCGTAAGAACATTTTATAGAGTGAAACGTGAGAACTGGGCGAATTCTGAGCTTCAGATGCGACGAATATATCTTTTGGCGGTTTTGGAACTGCAAAGCTACTTATCCAAGCAATCTCCCGATTAACTATCGCTGTTAGATAATCCTGTGGGGTTTCCCCTACATATTGGCATTAGCATGCTATATTTATATTTAATCGAAAAAAGGGTTGCGCTTACAAGGGCCTCGATCAATGTCCATCGACGCACGCTCTCCATGCCAAAAATCTCTGTCAACAACTGGTCCGATGACAAAACGCTCTTCTACGCCTGTCTTCAATTCTGCGGGAATATCGCCCACAACCTTAGCTGCTTCACAGCCTGGAAATCCATCGCCTGCGAAGTAAATATTGCCGTATCTAGTCCAAGATTAGTAGTGCCATTCTTTGATACCATTTTCCCCCAATGAAATACGAACCGCGTGAATGACACCGAGAGCAGCTTCTTCTCAATTTCGACTAAGCCCTTGACGATATTCGTTTTATCAGAAATTGTCTTGCCGTCCCAGACGTCCTCTAGCTGTGTCCCTCGTGCCTCCTCCATTATAATGTACTCGGCTTCTACAGGATTGTTTGCTGCTGCGCTCCAAGCGAAAACCTTTGGAACGGGGATGTTGAGGACGGTCCTAGCCTAGACAAAGGTACATTGTTAGTTAGTATCCTTTCACGATATCGATGATAGAGAAATCTCACAAAATCCATGGTTGCAACCTCAGAAGCAGTCGTCTTATGGGCAGGACCAGCGTTCGGGTTCGGAATGCGTGCAATCGCAACAAAGCCGTTGTCCATGGCTAGCCGGAACACTTTGTTGTGTCCACCTTCAGCGAATTTGGTTATAGATACGCAGGATTGCGCCCCAACGCTTTCGGCTGCGATGCGCTGGAGCTCTTGCACATTGAAAGCAAGGAATCGCTCACGTTGTTGGCTCTCTTCATCCCATAGCCAGCGGCCACTCGTGTAGTGGAAGAAGTGCTCGTACGGCGAGTTTGAAGTCGTGTACATTGTCCGTGACAGATTGTGGTGGATGTTTGATTTGCTGGAACCGAAGTAGGGTAGAATGTGTATCGGAAGACTATGTTTGCATGTTAATGCTTGAGTTATGAGGGGCCTAAGTAGGGGTCGATAAAGGATGCGAATAAGGTGAGGCATCTGGGCTAGATTAATGCAGTCGGGGGAGGATTTGAAAGGATATTGCAGGCAACGTTGGTTCTTTTTTTAACGACGCGGTTTGGAACAAGCGCTTTCCATAGGCACCCCAATAAGCGAGGAATACTAACTCTACACGTGAGTATTTCGACGCTTAATATTTTTTGATAAAATCTATCGAAAAATATTATTAGAATATAAATAAAATTAAAGTATTTAAACCTTTTCAATTTTAATTAAAAAACTTAAGATTTAAATTATTATCGCTCAATTTAAGTGATTTTTAGTAGTTAAAGCATGTGAGTATTTCGGCCCGGAAGTAAAGCCGAAAGTAAAAATTAAATAAATTTCTTATTTTTTTAACGAAATCAAACTATAAAAAATTATATTTAATTGGATTTAAAAGCTCTCGATTTATCTTTGCAATTCATTCAATTAAAATCACTTTTATATTATGAATTGTAGTGTATATTACATTTCCTTAGAATGGTAAAGACAAAATTCGCTTAGAGGGTGGTGCTTGTACAGGCGGGCGAGTGGTATAGGGGCGCACTGCGCCCTTGTAAAATACGCAGTGCGCTCTCCTCCCATGGAGTCTTCTAACGCCAACACTTGGATTGGTAGGCTAAGCGAGTAGCCCGGCCCCTTAAACCACCGCAACCCACACCTCTAAAACCACTTCCTTTCATACCAACAACACTCTTTCTCCAAACAATTCAGAGGTTTGCAAAATAAGTGAGCATACCCCAAAATGCCCCATCGTGAAACTGGGAACGGCCCCTACCTTTTGCCTAATTCGCTCCCTTCGGCCGACAACATCTCCTTCTTCGACACATCTTTCTTCACCAGCGGCCACAAGCGCCTCCCAACTCCAGCTGAGGTTCGACATGCCGCGGGACCCCAGACAACGATGAACAGGCCTGTTCCGGTTTCGTTTCCTTCAATGAATCTTATCGTCAAATATGGCCTCGCAATTACGATGGCCGAGGGACAATGTCTATGGGCAATTCGCCGCCTATGCCCGAATGTGCCAGTTCCAGAAGTGTATGGCTGGTGTCAGGACGAAGGGCAAACATTCATCTACATGCAAAAAATCGAAGCAGCTACTTTAGAACAGGAGTGGCCGGGATTAGATGTTGAAGAAAAGTATGAGATTTGCACGCAACTGCGTTGCATCCTCGACGAATTGCGCCAACTTCAACAAGATCCCTCTAATCCATTTATTGGTAAGCGTAATATCCTTTTTATAGGTTACTATAGCATCTAATGGCCAATTAATATAGGAAGCATCAACCAGCAGCCTGTAAAAGATGTAATCTTCGATGGCAACAGACTTGGGGGCTCTTTCTTAGACGTCACCTCGTTTCACAACTGGTTCTCAGGTGTTACGGTGCCTCAAATGAACACCTCAAACCCAGATCCATGGCGTCCTGGCCTGTTGGATGATGTTCCCATTGTATTCACTCACAGCGATTTACATCGTAGCAATATTTTGATGTCTTGGGATGAGAATGGTATGCCCCGGGTAGCGGCGATCGTTGACTGGCATCAGTCTGGGTGGTATCCTGCGCCGTGGGAATTCTACAAGACGAGGTTTACTTGCAGAGCTGGCGAGCAGTGGGAATTAGATTACATACTTGAATTTTGCCAGTCATATCGGGGTTATATTCCCTGGGATTATTTTGTGCTTAAGCGGGGCACTTAGCAAAGCAATAATAGTAGTAGTATGGAATGTAATAAATTTGCAAAGCAATATATCTCGTCAAAAATCCTCGATATAATACTTTGTAAATTTATTTTTTAAGTATAATTTTGCATTTTTTCGCGACGTTTTGCCGGGCGAGGCCCACGCCTACCCCACTTGGGCATTCGTCCGGGTCGACTCAGTATATATCAATCAAGACAACATTAGGGAGAGAAACGACCAAGTTAACCTCATGGACTCGGTTTATAAGAAAACACCAACAAGAATAGTAGTAAAACGCAACGCATTTCCAGTTGGGCGAAGACCAAAACTTGGCTTCAGAGTCCTAATAGGCCTTCCGTCCTCTCGAGAACACTTACATGGCATTGAAACATTTTCTTGTCATGATATTTTAGAAGAGCGAGATGGACTTTGAATATGTTCATCCCTTTCATTCACATTCATCGTGTCTCCTATCAACAACCTAAGAAGTACCTTACAATACCCTACCAAGCCATCACACATATTCAAATCGTACAAGCATCTCATCTCATCTCTTTTCCCCATCATCTCGTCTCATCTCATCCCATCCCAACTCATCCCAGCCCATCTCATCTATCCACGCCCATTTGATGATGTCCCACCCCCTCACTTTCCTCCCAAATATCTCATAAAACAATCGATCGAACCCCACGCATCAACAACCAACCCCATGAAAATGCCCGAAGACGAAACCACCATCGCCAGTGCAAGCGCGTGCATCCAACAGCTGAATCAACGTAAAAACGATCTGGGTATAAACATCCACTGAGCTTCGCTGAAAAGAGAAAAATTGGGGGTAGGTAATCGGCCGTTTCTGTTCCCGCAGCCAGAATGCAAGATTTGTATGTGAACCGAAACCCCTCGAATGCTAGTGTACAGGTCGTAAAAAGAAATGCCGCGTGAAAAGGAAGGAATCATTAGTTATTACAGTAATCGATCGGTTTTCCGATCGGATCGTTGGCCTTTTATCGTGATCGACTTTGGATCCGGTCCAAAGTCGTGATCTATGCATAGAAGGAGGGAATATCTCCACTTCTTTCATCGTTCGTAGGGTATTTTCAGGAGACAGTGTCTAGTCAAAGAAAGATTCCTCGTCAACGAGACCTATTGGTTTCTGTTAGAGGTATATACTTGAGGAAAGAAAAAATTGGAATGAGAGAAAAGGATCGCTTACGGCCATCATTGAGCCGCTGATTACTAGGTTTTCGTGCACCCAAACCAATGTTCATGCCGAACATGCTGCTTTCACGTCTCTTGGTCTTGGGGGCGCCTTGAGCATTCTCCGTGGCGTATTGTCTGTAGGCAGGGTTGCCACCAAACTGCTCATAGGATGGCCCGGCTAAAGTGGGAGCAGATCTACCATACTCAGGGCCGGCCATCGTTCGAGCTTGTAGCTGTTGCTCGTATGCAGGTTGAAGTGGGGTGAAACCAGTATCATATTGTGGCCTTTGCTGATAATGTTGAGGCATTGGGAAAGCAGGAGGTTGCTGGAATGATTGCTGATCATACGATGGAGTTGGAAGATCCTGGAACTTTTGGCGTCTCGGAGATCGGATGTCTTCAGGTGTCAGAGGAGGGGCTGTAACCGTGACTTCGACAGATGGCCCATGCTCGTCTGGCTCCATACCAAAGATGTCATCGTACTGTTGCAGAAACAAGGCGAACACAGGTTGTGGAATGTTGAGAGTGGGAGAGAAGACAATGCCCACGTTTCGCACTGTCATCTTATTTCGGTCAGAATTGTTGACGATGTTGATCAGGAAGCCTGAAAGGTATCTGAGCAAAGCATTGTTGGCTCGTGGTAGTCTGTGGACAAGTCCGTTCAAGGCACTGATCTTCTCGTCAATATCGTTGAGTTCGGTGACCGCAACAAATTCGAGATGAAGTTCCCGTGTCAAGATTGTCTGTGGCAATTCTCTCAGGTATTGCTTCAAAAGAGATGCAACAGCATGGATGTCGTAATACTGCTCATCTGTGACAAGATTAATGTCTCCTTCGTTGTTGAAGCGCTCCTTCAATGCTTTGATCACGACACTTGAACCACTCAACCTGAAGATACCCTCCTCGTTGGCTGCATTCTTGGCATCCAAGTACTCGATGCAACGATAAACCACAGCAGGAAGCTCGATGTCGACGTTGACCGGGTGATTATACCTCACGGCCTCTCCCAGTGGTGCTCCAAATGCTGGTCTGATCGGCCCATGCTGCTCATAGGCCAGTTGCGACAGATTGGTGTTCGAGTCGTTTGGTGAAGTTTCTTGCATGTCAGCAGATACGCGAGGTTTTGGCCCAAACCCGAAAAAGCTACGCTTCTTCTGCTTGATTTGATCTTCTCGCGAGACTGGGGCCAGCATGTTCTGCCTGCTTCCCCAAGAAGAAGAGTCTTGAATGACCTGCGCGTTCCTTGGAGCTGAGATGTTCTTCGACTGGGGAATTTGAGCTAGAGGATCTCGTTCATAACCATGAGTCGGGGGCGATGGTGTGCCCGTCTTTTTGGATCGCACGCCAGCTGGAACGTTTCCTTGCTTTGTGTTCTCATAGCTCACACCTTTCAGCCCATCGTCCGCTAGATCAGGAGTAGTCTGACTGCGTGCTGAAGCAGCGTACATCTTCTTCTTCGACTTCATCCCATTGACATGTCCAGATCCAGAAGAGTTTGTGCGGTCGTGATGTACGGCATGCTCCTCATCTTCCTCATCTTTGAAGTCAACATATTGGAGGAGAGCTACCACCCATTCATCGCGCTCCTGGTCGCTCTCAGCACAGAGCACATGGCGAACAAGACTTGATGAGTCCTTCCTCTTCGGCTCCAGAATCAGGAAGGCATGACGATACTGGTTATCGACATCATCTTCGCCACGTGATGGAGAGTTGTCGGCTTGCTGTTGCTGTTTTCCGATTTGAGCATTTTGTAGCTTGATCGCTCCCAAATTTGGTCCACCTGGTGCATCGTAGTACTTGAAAATGGGCCCATCTAGCACGAAATATCTCGCTTTCCAGCCACCAAAGTTCTTGCCTCTCTTCGTCAAATATCCGTTCTTCAAAGGTCTTCCGCCAGGGCCAGTCTTGACCGGGCTTTCTCGTCCAGTGTCCCGACTGACAGTGACATCTTCCGCATATGGTTCCATGGTGTTCGTCGATAAATACCTACAAAGTTCCAAAGCAGAGTTCATGTCCATTTGCGTGTTCAAAACCTCATCAAGATACTTATCCAAAGCTGCTCGTCGCGCATCAACCTTAGCTGGCGCATGACCACTGAACAGCGATCTCTCTGGAGTTTTCGCAGTGTAATATGGTGACTGTTTCAGTACTTGATCTAAGTGGGCTAACGAGACAGAATCCTTTTCTACTCTCCAAAGTTCTCTGCCGTCTGATCTGGCGAATATGGCCAACGTAAAGACAGGATCCTCCTCAATGTTCTTGGGGAACATAATACTTGCTCTCGAAGGCTTTAGGCGTGAAGATGCAACTCTGACGTCGATAGATGGCAGAGCGTTTGGTGGAAGTAGTAGATCGGGATATTCTTCGGTGACTAGACCCTTGTATATGCCATTTCGAATGGAAGGGCTTTGAGTAATTGGGGAGCTTTCATCCTTAGGACTCGACTCATCGAGATCACCACCCTTCTTAGCAATTATCAGAGGCTTTGGTGAAACCAGTTGTAGAGGCGAGCCCATTGGTGCGCCTGGTGAAGAAATCGACATTGGGGTGTTTGGTGGTAATGGAATTGGTTGGCGTGGAGCACGGGGTGACAGTGGTACAGCACCTTGGAAGGCTCCCATTCCACGAGGAGACATTGGTGGTGAGTTGACGGACGAGTGATTCGATCCTCGAGGTAATGGAGAACCCATTGGTCTGTCTATAGGTCTCGGACTCATTGGCAGACCTGGACTCATCAGAGCTGGAGACATCATTCCCGAAGCCTCGCTGAGGACACCAGCCAAAGAACCGGAGTTAGAGTCATGACCGGGCGACAAATGCCGCATGTGAGCATCCGGTGGTGATATAGGCACTGTCCTTGGACTTGTAGGCATTGGGTCCACGCTGTTTGGAAATTTACCGTCCTTTGGAGTTGTTGGTCGAGACTTTGACCCCTTCGCACTCTTCTTGGACAGACTTCTCATTTCAGCATCCTTCATGGCCGCTATTTCTCGTTCCCTGTCATCCTCTTCCCTCGTTTTCCGTCGGCCACGTTCAATGAACACTGGTAACTCATCAACCTCCAAGATATCATCGTAGTCTGAGTCCGTCTCGTCTCCTGTACCAGATGCCTGGCGCAGATGTGAGCTGGTGTTGTTCTTCTTTCCTAAATTCAAGGGCGCGGGTGGAGCTTTTCGTGGCGGGTTAGGGAATGACTTCAGGTTCTCATCGGGATTGGGAGAAGGTCCGATGACAGACACAGAAGGGTTTTGACTGGACATTGGTGCTCTTGGTGGTGGGATATTTGGCGGAGGGCCTTTCGGTGGATGTGAGGGCAGACTTCTCGACGGTGGCAGAGACGCATTATATGGCACTTCCCTTACGACTTCGACGTCTTTCCGCTGTTTTTGACCTGCCTCAAACCCAGGTCCTGGGGCATCAGGATTATATTGTTGGAACGCGTGTTGCGTCGGGGACGGCATCTTGTGCTCCGCTTCAACCATGTTGTTCAACGACGGTACCTGGAATTGCATGGCAGGTGGAGTAATGGGATATGGAGCCAGTGCAACATCAATCGGCGAGTGAGGATGCTCTTGTTCCGGGTCTCTCAGCCCAGCGGATACCAAAGCCTCCATGTTTCCTGGCTTCGAGCCTTCCACCGTCCGCGAATCTGAGGAAATTGTTGATCCAGCTTCAGAAGGCACGCTTGGGTTCGACTCGACAGGTGAAGGGTTCGAGACCTGCTGTGCCGTGAGTTCCTTGAACTTCTTCCGATAGCGTTCCCTGTCCTTCACTGCTCTGTCGAGATCCTTGTTCAGTCCCAAGATCATGGCTCTCTGCTTGTCTACCAAACGCCATAGTTGTGTGTTTTGTGCGGAAATCGACTGCTTGTCTTTCAGCAGGTACTGTATAACAGCCTCTGGGCTTCCTGCCGCTCGAACCAGGTTCGCAATATCGGGTGACCCATCTGCATTCAAGTCTTGCGAACCGGTTTTCGAGTGCCCATTGCCTGATAGAGATGATATAGCAGAATCGATGGAGGATGTCCTTGGAGGTGCTCGTCCCATTTCCGCTCGATGTGCTGGAGTAGTGGCCGCCATCATTGGTCGCGTGCCAGTAGAAAAGCCTCCTGGCGGCTTGAAGATTAGGACAGGATCGGATACACTTCGTGTGGCCTCATTCGTCTCGTTGACAGGTCGGGCGTATCTAGAGAACAGTACGTTAGATCCAACACCATATATACATTCAATGTCCCATATACCTTGGTCTATCCTCTGGTGTCGATTCCACCGACGAGGTTTCTGATGTATAAAAGCTCTTCTCGGAGGCCAGTAGGTCGTCCAGACGCTCCGTGGGAGATCGGGGTTGCTGAGGGCTTTGATGAACTGAGCTCGACGACGGCGAAGTATGATCGACACCACTTCTTGCAAAGGTAGTTCTCGTTGGCGTGACGCTGCTCTGTGGAGATGTCGCTGCTGTGGTGCTAGTTTGTAAAGGACTAGGAGCGGCCTTGCGCTGAGACCTTGAGAGAGATCCAGGTCAGCGCACGTTTACGCGGGAGCAGATGAAAATAGACTTTACAACATACCTCCTTCCAGTGTCTACGGTTGGGGACGAGTTGTTTGGTGAATAGTAAACCGGACTACGCCCTACAGTGGGGCTGTCTTGAGGGAAGAACTGGAGCTGTGTCTGGGCATCGGAGGGTCCATCGTTCTGTTGCGAAAGATGCGACATCGCCCACCGGCTGAGACTGCGTCTGCTATGCAGATGGAGAGAGAAGCTCGACTACCAATTGGCTGGCATTCGAGCCAAGAAGGAAGGCTCGCCAGTCAGAAGAGTGGTGGCGCCTGACTGTGTGTGCTGGGGCAGAAGGTTTCGAAATGGTCGGTCGACCCTGATTGACGTCGCACCTTCGACGAGCGACGTTCAGGCGAGACTCTCGAACGCGGAGCGAGCGTGCAATAGGTCAGCACGGGGGCCAGGACGGGTACAGAAAGCGTGAGCAGTGAGTTGGAGCTGCTGGGTGTACTGGTAGTGGTCCACGTTGGCTGCATGCGCATGTGTGGGTGTGGTGTGCAGTCGTGCAGTATTATTATGTTCAATGATTAAAGAATTATCACAGCCGTCGACGACAAGACAGGCCTCACGTCAGCCACCAGATGCACTTGACGCAAAAGTGAAATGGCAAGGGGAGGAAGGGACAATTAGGGCAGTCGGAAAGGACAAGTCATGGGAGAGGAGAGGAATGGATGTGTTCTCGAGGACGAGAGATGTGGTGGATGGAGGATAGCAAAATGGTTTGGGGTCTGCTCTGCTCGGATAGAACTACGGGCGGGCAATATTGAGATTGACTCGCCAGTGCGGTACGCGTTTGATTTGATGAAGCGCGATGGCAGATGATTTTGAGCTGCCGAGAATGGTCGACCGTCAAGGAAGGGGCCGCCATTTAATAAAGACCGTAGTCAGTATTTCTACTAATATTCGCAGGGCTGTCCAATTATTTCCCCACGTCGACGCCTCCTATGCGTGACAGTTCGTCTCCATTCCCACGCGTCTCTCCTCTGCATCGCATCTCTGCAACCACCCTTCAACCTCATCCAGGTTTGCAGCGTGAACTCTTGCAAAGCACCAGGGTCGCAGTACCCGACGGTTTCGCACGGTACGGTACGGTATCGCAGCGCAGGAGCTGGTTCAACCGCAACGTTGCTGCCGCTGGCTCCCTTACTCCATTGACTGTTGATTGGAGTGACATCTGATTACTCAGGGTCGAGGGCGCCACCCGAGGATGCTAAACAAAAGAGTGTGAAGTTTTCGACGCTGGCAAATCGTTAGTTCCCACCACTACGGGCGTGTCAACTCTGGTCGGCGCCCAGGAAAGATGCTTAAGCATGCCAACGGAATCCAGTGCGAGCCGGTCATGCTGTGAAGCCGCCTATCCACAAGATGCCATTTCTGTCAACGGAGCGAGCCTAAAATCTGCAGAGTGCAGTTAGCTGCTGCAAGATAACTGTGATGTTCCGTGAGCAGCAGGAACTTTGAATATCTTCATTTCTATGCCCCCCTAGCCAGGAGTGCATGCAAGCGAAGATATCCATGTTAACTTCGGAGGTCAACTCCTCGCAGTAACCTTATTCACACTAGAGAAGCTGGAGTCCATCTCTAAAGTGGAAAGTCTGCTGATCACATATGATCATGCCTTGGTCTTATTCCAACGGTATATAGATATAATTTAAATTCGGCATCGTTTATGTACGGGTATGCAAAGGTCTGCAAGTTTATATATAAACCCTCATCTCAAACCGCTCTGGGTGCCACATCTGTTCCTGAGCTTGCGCAACCTCTTCATTCATATCGTCAAGTGACGACCCAGGGTCTGGATTAAGCTCATCAGGATCAATTGGTACCAAAAGCAAAAGCGCCACACAATCAATCTGGAGTCGCACAACGCATGCTCCTCGGCCTCGATCTACTACGACATGACAAAGCATGGGGTAACGGGGGACTCGACAGAAGGAAATGACATTTGACATGAAAACCGTGAAACATGTTTCCCATTATTATTCCCAAATACAATGACAGATTTCGCTGCTCTGTTCCTGTCTCAGATACCTACCCGCGCCATTCAGAAGGAGGTCATGACCACCATCGCCACTGGAAGTTCAGCAGCCGAACAAAGCATCGTCATGCAACCTCACAGCGATGCTCAAGTCGCCAACGGTCCATTCGCAACCCCGGATCGTCGAACAGATGCAATCATCCTGTCCCACTGCTGCACTTCCTGCACGTAAAAAGAAGGTATTCCCATCCGAGCGCTTGTGGAAACGGCAGTCAAACGAACCACGAGCGAGATATTCAGCCACAACTGCTCGAATTGGCTAGACTGCTCCCAGAAATGGCTGCATCCCCACGAATCTTCGTTCGCGTCTCTGTCGTGCAGCGAATGAATTAGAAGAGAATACGCCGAAGGTTGTCCCTGCATGCTCCAGACATTGAAGCCAGTAAGGGATCTGACGGACAGAGGAACTTCCATCCAGATTTCAATGCTCTCTGGTCACAGCGCGGATGTTCACCAGGAAGATGAACGTTATCAATTCC
Source organism: Phialocephala subalpina (assembly GCA_900073065.1). Lineage (NCBI taxonomy): Eukaryota > Fungi > Ascomycota > Leotiomycetes > Helotiales > Mollisiaceae > Phialocephala > Phialocephala subalpina. The sequence continues at coordinate 3,465,881 of FJOG01000001.1, forward strand.
CGTCTTCGCGGTCTTGGGAAGGTGAAGGTGCTGACTGCTGACGCTGACATGGTTGGTACAGTACCTCGCATTTCGATGCTTTGAAGGGAAGCAGCCCTGATTTCAGGGGAACTGGGCTGCATCACGCTGACCTCCCATTTCCGTGCCGCCTCCATTCATAACCCCTCTCTTGACCACACCCAAAATCTAGCTCGCGATTCCACGGCCTCTGCACTGGCTGACAGCGGGCCACACACTTTCTTCCACCAAGCGCTGCAGTGGAGAGGAGAAGCGGTGTGACGGCGGGCACAACCACATCCAGTGGCGTTCCAACGATATCAATCTCAATTAAGGACAGGACCAGGCCAAATTACGGTCTGTTCGCAGCCCCACACATAATCTATTGGCCGACGGCGACCTGGAACATTACTCTTGAAGCGGATGTCGTTGAAACAAGAACGTGGTGAAGCCTGTGCCTGTGCACTCAATAACTTTACCCAAAGGCTGGGCGCCGATTTGGGGATGAACTTCGAAGATGAGTTACAATGCTCAGAAACCATAATGGAAAGACATAATTCCGGACCAAGGTTAAGAAGGACAAGAGATTGCCCGAAAGTTTAACCTTAAAAAGGTCACAGCATAGGGTCGTCCGTGGGGTTGTGAGGTCTGAAATCTGAAGTGCTTGCAGCATGCAGAAACGCCCCCTTTTCGGTTAGAGAGCCATATGCAGGAGTTGGTGAGCACACGAGCTGCTGTGAGGGCAGAAGTATGCCAGGAACCTCAAATTTGGGGTAAATCCAACTAACACACTCCAAACACAAAAACACATGGCTCTCGAGGCACCATCCGCAGATCTAGAACACAAACTACAACCGGCAGACTCTGAGACATTCACGATACCTCAACCCTTTCACCCAAACGCTCTCAGAGTCTCAACCGCAATCACATTTTCAACATCTCTCAATGACGTCCAAATCATACGATTTTCATCCTCCCTTCTCCCACGACTTCTCCAAATAGCATTCGATCCCAGCCCGCAACAGCCGCTATCCCTTGCTTCATGTCCCATTCAAGTTATCATACGGTTCCGACATCCCAGCAATCCGCACTGCAACGGTTGATCACTGTCTGAAACACCGTCCATCTCGCCCCTTAATGCCCATCTCCCTCATCACCAAATCACATGTCGTCTTGTAAGCCGCATCAAGATGGCGCACATGTCGTCCCGTTTGCACCAATCAGCAAAAAGAACGCTTCCCACACATCTGGTTCGTTCAGCTGTCTCCAACAATTTTGAGCCTCCTCTTCACCTCCATCCGTTGGACGAGATCTCTCGACTTCACGTACTCGGTGAGATGAGATGCAAGTTTACGGGCCTCTCTCATACCGGGACTTCACATGTCTCAACCAAGAAAACCTCCCATCTTAAAAGGCTATTACCAACTCCTTCTCGCATCGTTACGCAAGCTCAAATCCTCTTTCCCAAGCTCGAAAATCATCAACCAATCACAAGCGAAAATCTCACCCTCCAAATCACATCAAGCGTACACATGACATTTGAGACCACACCACCACCATCGATCCACGAAATATGTATGTCATTATAGCTTCCGCTACGCAGCATGCATGCACCAATAGTTGGGTTTCCCTGCTTTCCGGATTCACGTTTTTTTTGTTGCGATCTTGCGCCTGCGGGCGACACAGCGCCATCGAAGTGATGGCGAGCTGGACTCCGGACGTACCGATTCGTCGCTTTTCAGGAAGCTAGATGAAAGTCTAAGGAAATGTTTTCTTGTTTTGTATCTTGAGTTTTTGAAGAACGGCAGTTCATATCGTTTACCCGGATCATAGTAAGACTTAGTCTTGGAGCCAGAAGCAAGCTAGAGCTTGGACCTCGACTAAGCCAGGGCTACGGACACCAACCACCTCTTCCCTCAAGACTTGAAAATTTTACGTTGCCAGCAATTATGTACTCGTCGTTTACGATGCGAATAGTATCTTGCCACGAGAAAGTCAAATGGTCGAAGTCTTGCCTTGAAGTCGAGGCATGATGACTTCGTTCGCTGACAGTATTTCAGCTGCCACGACTAAACGGCACCAAATATAAGCACCGAGAAAAGTCAATACGTGGTGCCCAAGAGCTGGCCTGAGACATACATGTCCTAGAATCCTTGGAAGTGAATGTATCTCGTTTGTGCATTACTGTACTGGTGGTCTTTCTCTGTACCAAATATGTGGGCAGCATCACCGTCTTCACGTGCACCTCAGCACTCGTTACCATTTCATACTAGCTTCCAGGCCCTCGTTTGTACCTATTCCTCAAGCCCAAATAGCCTTGCGAACATGTTCTCCATCGCGTTTGTACTCGGGAAAGTGCTAGTGTTCATGTTCGCGTTCGTGTTCGTGTACCTCGGGAACCTGCATCCGTCAGTGTCCAAATTGCACAGCCGGAGGAGTACATCGCATGTTCACATGTTCATGCAACCCGCCTATTTTCGTTTGTCGAGTACTGTACAGCTTCCCTCGTGTGAGGGTTGACAGGAATGTGTTAAGGTGGTGATACTGGACTCGCTTTATCTTGCTTCTGTTTCCCGCTTTGCATTTTGTGCTTGCAGCAGGCTTATGTTATAGCTGAGTGGTGGGAGTACTGATGTGATCAAACTGCATGTTGTCGACGTCATTTGATCTCGCTCGAGTATTGATTTGCCAGACAGCCTCAGATGATTGCATGAGTTGTTGAGTTGAGGTCGAGCTGCGATAACCATAACCAAGCAGATGCCTCTAGCCCCCTTGTGTCAGATGATTTGAATGACCTTCATCTCTCGTTCGAGATTAAGGGAAATGGAAGCTCTTAGACTCTCAAGTGCCTAAGAGAGTTCAAGTCATCTGCTAAGATTTGCACTTTTGGATTTGCAAAGCCATTCTTTGTTGAGAATGGCTAGGTCAGCTGAGGTCACGGCGTCATGCATTCCCATGATGTTACTGTCAATAACATAAAGAAGATAACTATTTCATAAAATTATGATGCGGCCTTCAAAATCTTTTAAGATTGAAAATAGACTGAAACCAATATAAAGTTTTTGGTCGCGTTCCTGAACATCCCGGATTGGATAACTCTTTTCTTTCGTGATTTAAATTTTGAAACGTGCCCATCTTGACGCCGTCTTGCGTTCTTTACAGACCTTTCTATAATAATATTTCTTCTCCGTTCGCTTTCCTTTCAAGAAGCAACGAAAGAGCTTTCAGGCGCACTCTTGTTCCCAACTCCAATCACCGCCCTCAATCCACTTCCTTCCAGACGCAACGAGCTTGATCTACTCTTGAGCCGCAGCGCCTTTGTCATAAATAGTATTTCAAACGTACAACCTCCCTGAATTAGCTCCTCTCAGGCCCACATCGGCTTCGGCATTCATCAATATGTCTGAACTACCATTGAGGAACAAGTGCACATGTCATATCTGCCCACTCCACACCAAATCACAAAACATCTCCTCGAATACCAGCACGAACACCAGCAACACACCCCCAGCTACCCTCCAACCTCCCACACCCCCTCCAGCATCTCCTCCACCCGACGACCGCAAACTCCCCTCCCACGAGTTTCTCGAACGACGCCAACGCTCAATCGACAGCCTACGAGACGCAGCCGTCGATTATCCCGGCAACAACTACACCGAGCTCCTACTCAACATCGTCGCCGACACGGAGGAATCCATCGGTATCAAACCAGGCTACGATAATTCTGAGAAGTTCATAGAAGCTTTCCAGGACTTGGTATGTCCGGATGAGAAGAGCCCACGGGAGATGCTAATCGTGTTGGGGTACTTGGAGGAGTTTTGGGGGGTGTTGGGTGGGAAGGTGAAGGAGATGGTAAATAAGGGGACGAAGTGGGTTTCAGACATTGAGGAATGATCAATGGGAGCAGGGCAGCTTCCTTCGATTTTGATTGGTCTAGGAACCTTGTACTGTGGAGGTCGGAGACGAGGCTTATCATCTATTGGCTGTGAAAGATCTCCCACAAGTAACCTTGGAAGCACTCGCTGTACTCGGACAGCGTGAAGAACATTCAACATCACTATGGGCGTGCGTCATCATGGCAAGTGCTACTCCAAATACTATCATCCTCAAACATTCTTAGCCGCATTATCAAGCGAGGAGCAGCAAGTCCGGCGAGACGAATGGGCTGCCTTGGTGGAGCTTCAAGAAAGACTCCTATCAAGTCCGAGGACATCTCAAGATTCGAAAAACGGCTTCAATCGACAAGATCGAGAGAGCACGGCATTGTATCTTTCGTGCCAAGGATTTACCGTTTGGCTCAATTTGCCAGATGTATATGCCTACCTCAGAGAACCCATGGTTGGTAAAGTCCCATTCGCCAAACCGTATTCCCATCACAGTATAATCAGCAACCTTCACGATGCCGCTAAAAATGACTGTCAACTATGTCAACTCATTGTCAGCCAGCTTACCTACGACCCCTTTTGGAGGCGTGCTGCAGTTGAGGCAAGGCCGGAGTCCGAGACGCTCCACTTCCGTCTCGACAACAGGCAACACGACGTTGTCTTTTAGTATATCATGTTTGATAGAACTAGAATGGAGCTAGAAGCATACATCCACACTGGCCCCTTTGCGGACAGGATACCATATCCGGTTTCAGATGACCTAGGATCCTACCCTCTGTCAGCCAAATCACGCAGAATCGTGTCTCGCTGGATAAGTGAATGTGAACAAGGCCACGAGGAATGCTCCATCAACGTCATCTCTGAGGGCTTCCTCCCAACTAGACTTCTTGATATAGGACCGATGAATGGATCCCGAGACCCCTTTCTGCTTGATTCAACAGATCATTTGCGTAGGTCGATTGGTCTTCCTCCTGTCCGATATGCGACTCTCAGTCATTTTTGGGGGAAAACCTTGGCCTCTCAAGTCGTTACCGCAACTCGGAATTTACCTCAACGAAAAAAGAGGATTAGGATGAGGACTTTGAGCAAGACGTTTGCCGATGCAGTCCGGATCACCCGAAGTTTGAACCAACGATACCTGTGGATTGATTCTCTCTGCATCATCCTGGATTCTCCAGAAGATTGGGCTCTCGAGTCCGGCCAAATGAGCGACGTCTACAGCAATTCCTCAATCAACATTGCTACAGTAGCGGCGGAGAATTCTGAGCAAGGATGTCTCCTCCAACATCAGTTAGCTCGTCTAGATCTTGATCTTGAAAGGGATCCCCAGAAAGATGAAATGATACACTACTCTCTATGGCTGAGGCCCCTGGCGCCGCTTATATCGACCTCGCCATTCGACGCACACTTCACCTTCTGGGGCAGCGCTCTGTACAAAAGAGCGTGGTGCTATCAGGAATTTGTCCTTGCGCCCAGATCCCTACTTCATTACAAACATCAGATCCGATTCAGCTGCCAGGCGTTTGAGCGAGCAGAAAAATGGCCACTAAAGAGGCCTAGATTCGGTTCGCATCCAACGGTCTATGCCGGAAACTTGAACGGTCTCTTCAACGGAAGCATGCTCCAGCACCTATATCTCGAAGACGAGGAGGAAACATTGGCCATGTGGCATGAAACCTGCACTGAATACTCGACTAAAGAGCTCACGTTCAAGAAAGACAAACTTCCGGCTATATCTGGCCTGGCCAAGAGATTTGGAGAAGTCCTTGGAGGTGAATATCTTGCAGGGTTGTGGAAAGATGACCTACCACTTGCTTTGTGTTGGTCCACCAAGTCCTTCCAAGACCAGGGCGGTTGGCTTGAGAGGATAACTCCATATGCTACACCCACTTGGTCATGGGCTTCAGCCATGGGTGGGATAAGAATTTGGATTTATCCATTTCACGGATCTGACAAGATGAGCTGGGATGTCGAGGTCCTTGATTCTGAAGTGGAAACAGGGATGGATCCTTATGGTGAAGTCACGGGCGGGCACCTTGAGCTTGGGGCCCGAGTGTTAGAGCTATTCAGGAAGAGACACAGAGATGCCACGTACTCCGCTTCTGGAAGGTGCGAGAAAGTGGCATGCTGGGACCTCCAGTGCTCTGTCTTTACCTTGGAAGGCTTCGCTCATGATACGAGAGAGGGTTATGCAAGCGGAGAGAGACTCTGGGGACTCTTCATTGGCACTCTTAAAAACAACTTGATAGATGGTGGCATTCCTGTTGAGATTAAATCTTGTGCAATACTCGTTCTTCAGGAAACATCGCAGAAGGGCGTCTATGAGCGTGTAGGGCTCTTCGTTGGACACTCAAAGCCAGTTCAGACAGGTGGAAGAGCTGAGCCAGACTACGCGAGTGCTTTCGATAATCTGTTCTTAACAAGGCTTATCACTATAATTTGATATTCAAGGATTCGTTGTGCTTTTCAGAGCAAGTTTTGGGGAAGCGCTTTAATTTGGATCGACTTGGAACGGCAGATGAAGTGAACAGCGAAGATATCAATCGGCCCTCTTGACTTGTTTCAACAGGGTTTCGTACAGGAATGAGCGGACATGTGCAAACGACTCCAAAAACAGCTTCCTCTCGACAAAGTGAAAGTCCAAAGTCATCGTAGATACCAAATCTCAAATTAAAGACCCTCCTCCAACCGACAATATCGCCTGTCCCAGTTTTCCGAAAGGATTATTCAAGGAAATACATTTCCCCGCAAAATGATAATTAATCGCCATCGCCAACGCCACAACATCCCCATTAGCAGGGTATGAATCAATCAGCAAGATATTAGGATACTGTGTGCTAGACATCTTCTCCCACAAAACATCATACAGAGCTATATTTGGTTCTATAGCCATATCAAGGAGGCTTGCAAAGAGGGGATTGATGATCTCGACCCATGTCTGCGTCAGAGTCCAAGACAGCAAAAACATCTCGGATGTTGCATTCGGTCGCTTGGACAGCATCTTCCCAATTTGGTCGTTGTACATTTGAGTCGGATTGTCGGAGTTTGCATAATTGTTGTAGACGGGTAGTTGGTTTGGGCTGAAGAAGCCGGAGGAGACTTTGGAGGAAAATTCAACGCCACCGCCGCCTTCGATGCTGTCGTCGATGATGATGAGCACCGCTGGCCCGTCCTTGATGAAGTCCGAGACCAACATGGTCGACAGGTCTACTGAAGACGATAGCCCAGTGATCCGATGCTTGATACCAAGCAGAACGTTGATAAGATCATCCCAATTATCTTGCGTGAGATGATTGTTCTCATCGCCATTAAAGACATCGGTATTGTAACCATGGGTTAGATCGAGAATGATCAATTCCTGGTTGTTGCTTGTGAAGTCGTTGATTTGCGAAATGACACTGGCTATGTTTTGGCCATTACCTCCCCGCCATGCGTTAAGGGTAAAGCTGTAGTGCCCAGTAGCCCATTGACCACCTGCAATCACAGGGCGAAGATCAAACCATCTTGCACCGTACTTGAGCTGGTCGCCAATGTTGAGAGTCTGAGTCAGGGTATCTGCTGGAACAGCTGCTCCAGCACCCCCATTGAACTCCGACATTCCTGCGTCATGGGTTCCCGGCATCGCAATCTCCCGCAACGATAGACATGAGATTCGATCATAGATATCATGCATCCATGATTCAGGAGGATTTTGGCCAACGAATGTCGCGGTGGCCACATCTGTATCCGAGCTCGCGAGAATGAACGGGGCGTTCACATCCTGGCCCCATTGCAGTGGCAGCACAGTATCTGAAGGATTGTTGAGGGTATGGAAGCTGTTGTTGAAAGACACTTCTAGAGGTTGAAAGCTAGAGAGTGCACGATAAAGAATTTCGAATTCGAGATGTGAATTGTTGATTGTGTACAAGGCTTCTGCTGAGTCGTCTCCTTCGTTTCCAGTGGCTTGCTCTTCCATATATACTCTCATTGCAGTACCTATTGAGAGAAAGATCAGTCATTCGTTGTCTTGTTCGGTGCCGCAGTGGAGCGACTTACCACTATCCACAACGCTTGGGAAATCCCAGGTGTTCATCTGATACGAATGTTGCTTGAGGAGATGAAAAGGCCATGGTGTCGCATTTATAAACAAGAAGTACGATCCGATACCCATTTCGAAGTTCTCAAGGCTTGCAACTGTAGATGTGTAGGAAGACAAAGATTGACTTGAGATGAAGGTCACTTAGTCCTTCCACACGAGTATTGAGGTCGTACTGCGGTACGCAACAGTAGCACGCAGCTTGTGCAGTCTTCAAAGAGCAGAACAACAGAGCCTAGAACTATGAGCAATTGTCCGTTAAACCTTAGTGATGCTCATTGATCTTGACTCTTAGCCCAAAGCTGAGCTTGAAACAGCGGGGCTATGGTGATGCCAAGTCGCCCGCATATGCAATCGAATTCGTCAAAATAACTAATGTATTGATCACCGCGAATATTATTTGCTAGCCTCATGATAATGTCGGGCGTAGACGTGGGTTCCCGAAATAGGCCGCATATGCAGTCGAATTCGTCAAAATAACTAATGTATTAATCATCGCTAATATGATTTGCCAGCCTTATGATGTCGGGCGTAGACGTGGGTTCCCGAAATAGGCCGCATATTGGTCGAAGGAGTGAGACAACTTCGTCCAACTCGACAAACACAACCCAAATTCCTAATCTCAACACGACTTGTATATATAACTTTCAACAAAATATCAGCATGTTTCTCAATCTGTGTAGGTGGATTGAAAATGTACCAAGCTTCATTTAAGGCTTCAGAGGCGATTTTGAGAGTTGAAGTGTGTCGAGAGAAAAGAAAAGGCAAAAAAACAACCCGGCTCAGCCGCAACTGGAAAGAGCCTTAACCGCCTCTCCTTCCTTCACCTGACCAACTAATCTACACCCCAAGCGCCTTCCTTGGATTGAGATCACCCAATCACGCGCTTGATCTAGGTGCAATCGCGAAATATCTCCTTCCCCTTGAGACAGGGCCTCTTCAGCCTCGACATGGACTTTAATGGTTGACATGCCCAGCCACAAGTCGGGGCAGGATGGTTACCACACCAAAGAGCGACAATGTCGAACTGTGATCAAAACGAACGATTGAGATTTGACATGAAATTAGTCTGGAGGCACTTGCCAGTGGGTATTTGCCACCACAGGGGTTTGGAACAGCACCGAACAGGAGACATGGGAAGGACTCCAACATCTTCGATACGAAAAAGTCCGTTCTTGGTTGAAAGGCCAACTCCAAGTCCAATTTAATTTCTTGTAGAACCACCAGAACGGACATCAGGTAGCCTTCCAGGTAATTACCTGGGAATCAACACTGATTATATACCTACCTTAGCTCCTCTTCCTCCAATCCATACTGGCAGGTGTCTCTCTGCAACCTCTTTTGGCTATAAGCTTCCCAAAGGCTCATCTCTCCCTCAACTTCTCCATTTCCACTCCTTGGTCACCAACCAAAACACCCTCTTCTTGATCATTTACTCTCTGCTCTTCCTCACCCATCCATACTACACCCTGATCACCGATGATGAATTGTTCCACTTTCAAACCGTCCTCCTGTTCACTCTGTGCCAGAGACTCCCCGGTCTCAGGCTGCGTATCCCGACTTTGAGCGATTCTCTGTTCTCTGACTTCCTCCCAAGCCCTCAACTGCTCTCTTCTCTGCTTAGCTGCTCTCCTCGCAACATTTGCAAGGGTATTGACGCCCAGGCCTTCGAATGCACTCAGGTCAGCAAGAAACTTCCTCACACCCGTACCAGTGATCTCTTCGATCCACTTGTCGACATCTTCATCGCACGCAGCAGCTGTGGCTACATGCAGACCTCTGAAAACCTGCTTGTCTGTAATCTGGCTAGGCTTGGGAGGTAGTGTTTCTATAGAGGCCGAAGAAGATGCTACGTGGTCTAGTGGACATGCGGTTGCTATGAGAAGAGGTTTCTGGACAGCCATGGCTTGAAACTTGGTACGAGAAGCGGTAGATAAGTTTTGCGTGCGGGTCGGAGCCGGTTGCGGTTTTGGAGCTGGCTTGAGTTTCAATTTGGCCACCGAAGGACGTTTCATAGGATCCGCGATGGGCCTCTGCTTGGCAAATTCTTCGATAGTCTCTTGGACGATCTTTTTGCGCATCTCCTTTCCCTCGACCGAATCAAGACATTGCTTAGTTTGAGGTGGAGGTGGCTCTGCAGAGTCAGGAGATTCTTCTGGATACTTGACTGGTCCTGCGGGAATAATAGGTCGCGTAGATCTCCTTGGAGAGGGATGATAGGAGGCTTCTACAGGCGAGCTAGCTTGCAGAGGCGACAGTTCTTCTGATACTTGCCGAGATGGGAAACATTGCTGGCAGAGAATGGAAGATCTCGACGTACAGGTATGCGCTCGAGCAGGTTTCGATGTGGTCTCAGCCTCGAAGCCTGGTTCTTCTGAGGTTTGTCCCAGTTCCGGAGCCAGAGAAATGGTTTCCATAGGGCCAACACACTGGCTGCATACAAGCGGTGGGGAAGGAGGTTGGCGACTAGGAGGTACAGAGAGTTCATTCTCAGTGTGGTCATTGTTCTGGGCAGGTTGAGGTGTGCTGTAATCAACGCTTTTGTTCGGACTTCTCATCTGTGGTGCTCTCTGGACGGAATTTGGTTTCCGGGCCGTACGTGAAATTATAGGGAAAGTGTTGCTTCGATCTTCCACCGAGATTGAAGGTGGGAATGACAGCTTCTTTCTTGGAACAGCGGCGGTCTGCTTTGGTTGTTCATCAATGAGCGGAGTCGCTTCCTCAGTCTGAGTGCTGCCTTCGATCCCTTGCCAGGTTACTCTTGAAGGCCGAGAGGACTTCTTTGGAGGAGCTTCAGCGATAATTTCCTCAGTTACTTGAGTACAGTCCCCTTTGCATTTCTTTTCTGGAGCAGGAAAAGTCTTGTTGCGGGCCGTGATTAAGGGAGCTCTCTCGACAACAGGTTCCTCAGTCTCGGGATTTGAAACTTCAGGCTCATCGAGAACATTTGCTTGTATAGCAGTATCAACATAGTTGTTTCCGTGTTGGCAGTGCTGGCATGGCGCTGGATCTTCGGGAGTGGGTTGTGTAGGTTGAGTTGGAGCTGTGGCATCTTGTTTCATATTCTCCGCTGCAGTCCTGTGCGAGCTGATCTTGGTCTCTCTCCATTTGGTAGTAGACGAGTGACGAGAAGTAGTTTCAGGACCTTTTACACATCAGCCTTGTCCGTGATTGCATTACAGTATTGCTTACGGCTTTTGAGAGGTTCAACAACCCTTTCTTCCACTACTGGAACTGGCTTGTTAGCTGTCTCAAAGGTTGAGACCCACCCTTGAAGAGGAGTCGAAGTACGAGGTGCCTGCCCCCTTGCGGGTGCAATCGACATTTTCTTAGTGGGAGAGGCTTCGGGTGACTGTTCATTTCTGCGAAGCCATGGTAAAGATCGTTTGGTTGTTGGTTTCGGCTCAGATGAGGCAGGTTGAGGATTCGGGGAACCTATCATCTTCTCATGAGGAGGAGTGAAGCCAACCATTGTATGGTCCGACTCCAGAGAAGGTGGCTTCCGGTCAACCTTTGGTCGAGGGTAGGACTTCTCGTGAGGGGGAGTAAACCCTATGACAGTGGTTCCCGTTGAGCCAGATGCAAAAGATGGAGGCCCACGCTCAGGCGCCTTTCCTTTCTCCTGGTTCTTGCCCGCCTCTAGGTCGGTCTTCGATTTTCTCGAAAGTATCGCCATTTCCCACTTCTCGTCCTTGGGAGGTGTGGGAGGAGGTTGTGGAAACTCTTGGACTGCAACGACACCGCGTTGTTCTTCTGATGTCACAGCGAGGCCGGTAGATTGAAACTGGGACTGGTATGGTATGAGCTCTATAATGGTGTTGGCAGATATGGTTGTTGCAGAGAGTGATGGAACGAGGGATTGCTTGGGCAAAGACCGAGCAGCTTGCAGATAGAGTTCAATTTCTCGAGTGAAGTGGCGAACAGCTCTCCTCTGGCTGGTGGTACGAGATGTATCAGAGCACACCGATTGAATAATAGACCTAATGGAAGAAGTATCGGTCCCTTCTTTCTTCAATTGAAGTGTCACAGAGTTGACAGCTTGCCGGAATTCAGAAGATGTGATACCCTGCTGCTGCTTCTGCTTTTGCGAACTTTTGAATGACTCTCCTCCACGAATTGGTTGCCTGTTCTGGGGCACGACAGCCTTCGTTCGAACTCCAGCTCGAGTGCGCGGATCAATCCTGGTATCATAAGTTCGACGACTCTCACCAATCTAGAAAAGTCTATGAGCATGCATTTACTGACCAGATCAAGGGGTCCTACATGAGCGTACTCTCCTTCAACAAGTCGGTCGGACTCAAATGAGAACTTCTTTCGGCTTTGAGGTCGGCTGGGTGGTTCAGCAACATTCATCAACGAGTAACGGCTGTCGAGATTCTTTGGCTTGAAAGTTTGTCTGATTATAGAACTTCCTGCCCCATCAGTTGAAGGAATGGCCGATTCGGCATCGAGTTCGTGCAGCAATGGTCTCGCCGGTGGCAGTCGCTTTGGCGGTCTAGGTGTAGACTGTCTTGACCCAAAGTAGAGTTCTGTTGTAGCCTTGCTGGCAATCCCAGCGTTTGGAGAATCCCATCCAAAGACCTGTATGTTTTGCTTCGCTCGCTGAGAAGCACGTCGTTTCGCCTCAACTACCGAAGCTCTCGAACTTCGTCCTCGTCTGCGACGGACTCGAAAGAATCGCTGCTTTTTGCGTTCCCTAGCTTCCTCAAATAGTCTACCAAGGGGCGCGCGAGTGACCTGTCGAGCAGCAGCTGTGCTGCGGTTTCGAACCGAGACGGAAGGTGTAGATGCGACTCGGATCTTCGGCAGATGTTGAGGATACCTCTTCCAATGAATGTTGAGGTATGGCATCGTCGTATGGGTTATGCAATGGAATGGTAAGAATGCATCTTAGGAAATGAAGAGAGGTTGACGACTCCATTTCCGAGGATATGTGCATGCTTTGGGAGTGAGTCGTGCCTTCCTTACGGGAAGTCGTGGCTTCCATCCCAGCCCAGCCCTTTCGCTCTCGTATCATCTCATTTTATCGTATGTCCTTGATTCCAGGTGCAGAATACATTTCGAGCTGCCTTTGTCCTTTTCGTAGAAGATATTCTATCGTCCCAAAATCTTTCTTGTTGAGACCAATTGATTTCCGGAACTCGTTCCTACATTCACATCGTCAGCCGAGTCCACGATAGAACGGACATTGAAGGAAGGAGGGATGCATCCGACCTGGCAAAAGACTCGAAATGCGGTCTTGCATCCTATTGCGGTCAGCAATTGAAGCTATTCAAAGGGAGTATCCGGAACTCACGGCAGATTTCTTCCTACTTTCTCGCAGACATTTTCGATATAGAGATAACACATCTCTCTGTAATCCGGAATATCTCATATCGTCCAGCTCCTCCAATTCTGCCGTTTCAATCCCTCCTCAATGTCGTGTTGAATGTCGAAGATTGGTGGACTTTCAAGGACGGACGACATTCCGAAATTTCGACAGGGGTAAGCTCTCCAGGTCTTGGCATGAGTGGGGGTCCGATGACGCCGCACCAATGCGCCATTAAGACGTCCACTTCCTCATCCTCGAGAACTCATACCCAAGTCATATAAGTCAAGTCAAAGTCTCTCTTGTGAATACCTCTGCTCTCATATGATTTTACAATTCCAAAAGCTTCTATAAAATAGACCTTAGTCTCACCATGGCATCATTCTCTGTACGCTCAGAACCCCACGCCCACTTCCTACTCCCCCACTAACTTTCATCCAGAGACTAGTTAGATTCCTCGCCAAAGACGGCAGGACATATTATGGAGATGCTATTCTTCCCCATGGAGTCACAGACATCGCCAAAGCCAAACAAGCCAAGATCATTTCAGGTCAAATCTTTGGAAAACACGATGTCACAGACCAAGTCGCCGACATCAGACTTTTACTCGCGCCATTAGCTCTCGAGGATGTGAAGACAGTGAGATGTCTTGGTCTGAATTATGAGCAGCATGCCAAGGAGGTATGTGTGAAGTCGAATCTATGAATCCTAGCTCACAGTTGTCCAGTCAAATATGCCCATCCCAAAATACCCCGTCCTATTCGTTAGTCTTCCTCCCATCCTCTGCTCCCATCTTTCAAGCCCAAGAAGCTCACATCTCCAAGTACAAACCCATAACCTCAATCACCGGCCCCACAGACCCAATACCCATCCACCCCCTCGCCCAACAAGACACCGGTCTCGACTATGAATGCGAACTTGTTGCTATCATTGGCAAGCCATGTGCTGATGTTCCCGAGTCGAAAGCTTTGGACTACGTCCTCGGCTACAGCGTCGGAAACGACGTCTCGCACCGCGACTGGCAACTCAAGCACGGCGGCGGCCAATGGGCCCTCGGAAAAGGTTTCGACGGCTGGGCCCCCTTCGGTCCCGCCATCGTCTCATCAAAACTCATTTCCGATCCCCAAAATTTGCAGATCTGGACAAAGTTGAATGGGAAGGTTATGCAAGAAAGTAGTACCAAAGATATGATTTTCGGAGTGGCGAAGACGATTGCGTTTTTGAGCCAGGGGACCACGTTGTTGCCGGGAGATATGATCTTTACGGGGACGCCGCAGGGGGTGGGGATGGGGAGGAAACCGCAGGTTTGGCTGAGGGATGGGGATGTAGTTGAGGTTGGACTTGAGGGCGTGGGGACTTGTACGAACAAGGTGGAATTCACCAAGTCTAGCTCGAAGCTATAAATGCATGCCTTTCACACCAATGTACGAACTTTACCGCCTAGCCAGTCATCGTGTGGTAAGTGACCCGGTATAGTTTTGCTGTTTTTTATTATCGAATCTTGAGAGTTCGTTAGTTTCTTTTTGTTTTCTTAAGATTTGAAAGGGTTTGGATTTTGTTTTTGTGGGGTTCTGAAGAGTGATGCTGATGGAGGGACTCGACTCGCTTCCCCTTTCCATGGCGAGGCGAGGGACGAATGGCAGATTGAGCACGTGGATACCTTCCCTTTGAATGAATACAGAGTGCGTCCCTGATCATATGTCTAGCTTCTTCAATGTCCCAGGATTCAACAGCGAATAAGAGCTGTGAGAAAGTACGTATCGAAGGTCTACTTGATGAATTACTCTTCTATCTTCGCAACTGCCCCTTTCTCAAAGCAAAACGAAGAACAAAAAAGCAAACTAGAGAAAGTGTTTAGTGCTGTTTGGAAGGAGAGTTTTCTCACTTATCATAATAATCATGAGCCGTGTGCCCATTCTCACTCAGTATATTCTCTTTTGCCTGAGGAACTTACTGGCTATCATTTATGGATCGTTGCTCGTCAGGGATGCTAGAATTCTTAATCGTCCACGATCCGAAAAAGACCTTCACTGCCTTTGTCTTTTCGTTTTTTCTTCCGAAACTGACTGCAGGTGCCCTGCCTCAGCTACCATTCTTCCAAACCCTCACTGTAAACTTGTTAGTTGGCAAGTTCACTTTTGAAAAGTTGGAAAGTTGAGACGGAGAGGGCTTTCTCTGGTTTGTTGAATAGAAATTTATTATTGAAATATATAAGGTTATGTAGGAATGAACGGGGCGGAATGGGACTTCGTCGTTTTTCTCGTTTGGGGATGGCTTGTAATAAAGAGGACCGATCTAACATTTAGAAAGGTTCGTGAATGTCCTAGGATTCGAGGGACAATGAGAAGGATTGTAATGTACGTATTGAAGATGGAATGAGGTATGTTATGCAACGGGTATTCGATTGCTGTTTCTATCTACTTTACATACAGTACTATGCCAGTTCCTGCCTAAGTGTCGGTTCCATTGCTAAATCACCGAGCAGAATCTCGTGTCTGTTGTTTCCTGTCCCACAACGCCTGCTGTACCCTGTATTCCAAATATAATTGAATTCTGGTGACCATGAAAGCATGGCTGGCATTTGAATATCGTCCATCGCATCTCCCATCTTGTCGAAGAGGGTATCCATGTGAATTTGAAGAGTCCGCTCCTAATGATACCTGCCCCAAACCTCTACCCAGTCACCACTTTGCTAAACACCTTCGCAGCCAACTGACTCAACAACTTCGCCCTATCACCCTGATCCAACTCCTGGAACACTGATCACCAATTAGCCTCATCCCTTCTCTATGTCCCCCATCAACTCCAGGAGAACTCACCAGCATAAACACTCTTTCCCTTCGCATCCCTAATAGCCCCCAACCTATTCCCGGCAGCAGCACCAGCAATCATCCCTGGAAAATTCGCAACAATGAACCCCATAGCCCCACCACTCAAACCCCCAACCACACTCCAAAACATCCCCGTCGGCCTCCCACTCCCCTCCGCCATCCCCTCCTCCCTCAACATCTCCTCAAACACATCTCCAAACTGCTCAGACTCGAACTTCTGCTCTTCTTCCTTATTCTTCGCTTTTGAAGAAAATCCAAAGCTTGACCAAGGAAATCCGCCTGGTGTTGGTCCCGGGTCGGGGATATTGTCATCGGTGTCTGAGTCGTAGGCTGTGGAAGCGGTTGAAGCACCGGAGCCGAAACCGTGGTAGATGCGTGCAGAGTCGTAGTCTCGGCGGCGAGTGGCGTCGGAGAGAGTATAGTAGGCATCGTTTATTAGTTGGAATTTGCGGGTTCGTTCGTCGCGTTCTGGGGAGTTGTGGGGGACGCGGTCGGGGTGGGTTTTGAGTGCTGCTCTTTTCCTGCTGTTAGCTATTGTAATTGAGGAAGGGGGTAATATGGGAAGTACCTTTTGTAGGCATCTCGAATCTGCTGTGTTGTTGCTGTTGATGCTATGCCTAGGGCTGCGTCTGGGTGTTGTTAGAGGGAATATCAGGCTGACGAGGCTGTGGGACTTACAGTAATCGATAGGAGCTCCTGTCATGATTGCGGTTCTTTGCCTTTCGTCAGAAAGGCTGCTGACGGAAAAAGGTACTCGGTGAAGTGCTAGCAGAGGCAAATATGTAGAAAAGGAAGTAAAGAACAGCGTACGACTTGGATCCAAGTCTCGAATCAACTTGCCTTGTCACAAGCTGCGTCACCGTGGCGGTGCTTCAAGCCACATCTCCCTCGTTTCGTTGCACATTCACGTGCTTTCACTAACTTCACCCCCTGTCCTTACTCGGCAGACCAAGCTCACACTCTCACCGCCTTTTATTGGAGGGGCTGGGCTTCGACTTCAAGCCTCAACAACGCCCAAGCTCCACGTCCATCTGCAGGTGTGTTATGCTTCCTGCCACCGAGTTATACCCAACTGACTCATTTCCATGCACAAGCTTCAACCTTTCAATCGCCTTTGCTTTTACTTTTGGTCGCTACGCTTGAAATTTCCTGGTCCTTAAGTGAAGCTTGTAAACTTTGTGACTATCACATAGCTAGCAAACTTTACCCCCAAGCTTCAACCTAGCTCGAAGCTCCACCCTTTCCCTTCAACACTACGGCTCGAACCTTCTCTCTCTAACAAACGAGCAACTCAATTCAAAGAGAAGAAAAGAAAAGCAGCAAAGATGGGCTGGTTCGACGGCGTCTCCGAATCCGGCTCGTCCCACCGTCGCAAATCCAGCAGCGGTCGCCATCACTCATCCTCACACTCACACAAAGACCATTCGTCGCCCCGCGCATCCTCAATCTTTGGTTTGGGAGATCCGAAACATAGTTCGAGTCGTTCGATTTTTGGGAGTGGGGATCATAAACACAACTCGAGTCGCTCGAGTTTCTTTGGTTTGTCCCCCCTCTTCCTTTCATCTCATCTTCATTCTAGTCCAGTGTTCAACTCTCAACCAAAATCAAGAAAAAATACTGACTTATTGGCTATTCAGGATTCGGAGGTCACAGATCCAGCTCCTCAGCATATAAACGTTCCCCCCGCGGCGGCTACCTAAAACGCATCTACTCGCAACTCCGCCGCCTCCTTCGCGACCTAATGTACTACATGAAAAAACACCCCATGAAAGTTTTCATGCTTGTCATTATGCCTCTTATAACGGGCGGCGCCTTAACAGGTCTGCTCGCACGATTCGGTATACGACTTCCAGGGGGGTTGGAGAAGATGTTTGGTGGCAAACCGAATCATGGGGGAATTGGGGGAGGGAGTGGTTCTGGTGGTGGTGTTGGCAGGGATGGAAGGGGAGGTATGCAGTGGGAGCGGACGCATGTTGAGAGTTCCGGGGGCGCGATGGAGGGGTTGGGGAAGATGGTTGGTGGGATGGGTGGGATTGGTGGGGCAGTTAGCTTGGCTAAGATGTTTATGTGAGGAGGGGAGTGGGGAAGGGCGCAGCTGGGCTATGGTGATGACACCGGGGTCAACAGGGAAAAAGGAACAGCTCTCTCAAAATTGGATAGGAGCAAGAAAAGAGCAGCTGGCCAGTGATGCTGGGACAGGCAAAAAAGGGAACAGCTCTGTCAATGCTCTCAGACCAGGGAAAAGAGACCTTGTAGGTGTTTGGAGACTGGATGAACACGAAAACACTAAGACGACCAAAAGATGAGATGAGAACGAAAAGGCGTTCGGCGTGCATAGGATACCAGGTTTGGAATAAAATAGGGGAGGTTACTTTCTCAAATAGGACTCATTGGAAACTATTATTAGAAAATTGTAAGATTTCCTTGGGATACGATAGATATAAGAATCAAAATATTTGCATCACTTCGGAGCTTTGTGCCTGACACTACCTTGAGTAAGCTTTGCTGTGTCTTGAATTGAGTTCATCTTGCCTAGCTGAATATGCTCCACTTTGAAAAATGTCCCTTTAGGCTCAATGATAGATGCACGAAAATCTTTGGTAACAATTTGGAGATTTTTCCTGAAACTAATGTAACCTTGCCACGTCTGTTCCTGTCATACTTCACTCCCTCCAGCAGGTCAGCCCAAGCCTTGGTTTAGCCGACGACTAGGTAGTTGGAATGTAACTGGTCTGGACCTTCCGAAACTTGAAATCAATTTGCGCTGGTTGGGTGACTTCTTGCCAACCCTGCAGAGATGGGACCATCTCCGGGACACAGGTACAAAAACGTTTTGCCATACCTCGGAATCTGGTGCCTGAAGCTAGTGACCGTTGACGGCGCTTCACTGCACATATAGCTTCACTTCTCGCATGGCCTCACTTCTCACACCAAACCTTTACACAAATAACCTCAACAGCGAGACAGAATGTGGCAGCAAAGAAAGGAAGCTCCATTAAAAAAAGCAAAATAATATGTTGTCTATCCCATCCCACCCTAGTGCACGCAAAACCATGCAGCAAATGCTATTGAAGAAAAAACTCATCAAACACACTTTTTTCCCTCCCTATCATCTCTTCCCCTTCCGCCTAGCACTCCCCCTCCCATCACCTCCCACCGGCTTTCTGCTCACAGGTCTTTCAGCTTCCCTCTCTCTCTGACGATCACGTTCTCTCGCCCTCTCTTCCCTCTCATCAACAAAGACCTCAACCCCATTCCCCAGATCATCACTCTCATCCTCCTCATCCTCACTACTGCTCACAAGATTAATCTCTTCTCTTTCTCTGTCCCTCGCTCGTCCCTGGTCTCGGGATTCATATTCATATTCATAATCTGTCCTTCTTCTCGGAATTGAAGGGTCAGAAGTCGATGCTCGATTACCAGTTGAATATGAGCCTGAGCCTGAGGCCATGGATTGATGGGGAGGAGGTTGCATTGAACGACGAACAGAAGAGTAATTGACTTCCGCTGGTCCAGAGACGTTACGGCGTCCCTGAGGCTGTCCTTGAGGCTGTAGATAATGAGCTGGGATAGGAGGAGGAGCGTCAGATGAGATCTGGTAGTCAAATGGGTTGAGAATGTAGTTTTGAGAAGAAGCTGAGCTGCGACGAGACGATGACGGTTCCCAGTTTTCGTCGTCAGGTAAGGGGCGTCGGGAAGAAGTGCTGGATGAGGATGGAGGTCGAGTGCCTTCGGAGACGTGCCGGGGTTGGGTGTAAGTGAAGTATGCAGGGGGTGCGGAGCCTCGTAGTTGTTGGGTGGTTGCTGAGCGGGGACGAGTTGGGGAGTTGCGGCTGCCGGCTAGAGGGGGAGTGTAGGATCCTGAGGGCGCGTAGGCTAGGCCGTCTGGTCCTGCTACAAGCATGACTGGTGGTGTTGCCTCTCCAGTTCTTTTGGATGTGCTTTTCGCTCTCTTGCGACTGCTGGGACGACTATTTGGTTGAGAAAGAGGAGCAACAGAAGCAATAGGTATCGCAATGTTCCTATCGCTTCGTCGTCTCCGCTCGGTCTCGCTGCCGCCACTCGAGCCACTCTCCTTTCTCTGTTTGGTAGTTGCAGCAGCCTGCATCCTTTTCCGCCGCCTCTCCAATGCATCCACCTCCGCCTTATTCAGCTTCACTTCTTTCTTTCCCTTTTCCTGAGCTCGCCGGATCCGAGCAAGCGCAGACTGTACAAGCGCCTCCTCCTTATCCCGCAGCGCAACCTGCAAAGCGTCCGTCCCCTCAAATTCAGACTCCGCCGAATCCCCCAAAGACTCTTCTGAATCCTGAAGAGTGTAAGTTTTCCGTGCCCTAGTAGTCGAGGCACCCCCGCCTAAGTCTATGCCCGTAAATTGAAGAGTATCGCTAGAAAATCGTTTGTAATCAGAATGCAACCCAACGCCCTGTGTATCCGTATCATCGCTATCAAGTTCCTCCACTCGGTTCTCCCACATCGCCCTCTCCGCCTCCCACTGCCTTCTCCTTCGGCTGCCCCTCGCCCCTGGTGGTCTTCCCCATGGGGGCACAACTTCGGGAGATCGCGGCCGACCACCTAGACCGCCTCCCCGGAAAAAGCCTCGTCGATCGGTTTGTCCATGAACGAGGCGTGTCCCAAGATGCTCACTCCGCTTGCGCCGATGAGCCATAGTATTGTTGAAATTGGAGATGCAAAGATCCCTAGAGGGACTGCAACAACGAGCAGCCCGGTGTAGAGTTGTGACGAGGTAGCTCTGAATGTGCCGACATGGAGATCTTGTCCATCCAGCTTGCCAATTCCCCACATGCCACCGACAACGAGCACGATGACGAAGAGCAGGAGCATGTTAGTCAGCAAGCTGTAGATGCTGAGCATGAGGAAGACGACGGCATAGTTGCTGGAGAAGTGTCCGAGATTGTAGTTGACTCTTGACTGGATTTCGCTGAAGTTCGCAGGCTTCGACAGTCTCTTGAGGTCAAGAAATTCGGAGATGGGCTTCAGATTGGCGAATCGCGTGCTCAGCGATGTTGACCGCATGCCGGAGAACCTATCGCCCAAGTTCAATCGCGACGTGAGCATGTCAAGGGGAATCTGTATCCGCGACATTTTGTTGGTTGTAGAAGGAACGAATTCGAATGTAGAGGTTGAGGGTTATGTGCAGGGCGTTTGCCGAGAATCTGAAAGGTGAATTGCAGTATTTGTTCGAGTATTTTCTGGTAGGCAGACGCCAATGTTCGAGTAAGTCGGGACAATTCGAGATTCGACGTTTGGAGGTCTTTGTGGTTTTTGTTTCGAAATCTGTTCAAAATTTAGAAATTATGTCAGAAAGATACGAGGCCTCGCAATCCTTGCAAGGCAACCTTGGGGCTGTATGGGGGGCAAACTAACCAGCTCGTGATTGCAGACGAATATGCGTGGTAATTGAGGCGTAGTGGTAATTCGTTGCGTGTTGATGTTGCACAAGATGTTTTTGATGGAATGTTTCGCGATGTTCTCAACGTCGTGAATTCTTTCAGGGGCCCGCTGAGTTCAACGAGCGATCTGTCCCAGTCCCACTCGCTCGCTATCCCTGTCGGGTCCAGGGTGGCGGAGGCCTGAATCAGAACCTCGAATTTGTGGCCATCAGACACGAACCCTAAAGATGCTGAAACACATGCGGCTTTGGCACCGCTGGGGTTGAAGATTGAGATTGAGACCAGAATGGAACAAAGACAAAAGAGGGCAGAAACTGCCGGACGTTGCTCATATATGCAAGCTATCACCTTGGGCACACAGGTCTGAACTCGGCTGCATGAGTGCAAGTGCAGCCGTTCAGTGGGAACAGCAAGGCATTTCTCAGCCTAATAATTCGACGCTGTGATTGGCCAGATATCTCGTACAGCACGCTAAGCAGGTGCTATCCTTGTCCTCCACAGAACCTCGTTGCTGGCATCAGAAAAAGTTGCCATAGAAAGAAGACACATCAGCGGTGTGGCCCCTCTTCTTCTGTTCAACACCACCAACAAAAATGAGGCTGTCCTCACTTACCGTGGGCCTTCTTGCCTCACTAGTCATTACGGTTGCAGCATGGAGCAAAGAAGGTAAATTCCGAGAAGACAGCACATCCGCGGTTCCCTTACTCTGGTCAATTACTAACGGCATATTGCAGATCAAGAGATCTTCCGTCTGCGGGATGAAGTCGAACTTCATGAGGGTCCTGGAGTTACATTCTATGATTTCCTGGGCACCACTCCTTCTGCCAACCAGGACGAGATCAATAAAGCCTACAAGAAGAGGTCCAGAACGCTGCATCCCGACAAAGTCAAGCAACAATTCATTGCCGACAAGTCGACTGGAAAGGACAAGAAGAAGTCGAAGAAGCCGGGAGTTCATGTCTCGAAAGGTCCTACGCAAGCCGAGATCAAAGCTACGGCGAAGGCTGCCAGCGATCGATTCGCACGTCTGGGCATAGTTACCAACATTCTACGAGGTGAGGGACGAGCGCGCTACGACCATTTCTTGAGCAATGGATTTCCGAAGTGGAAGGGAACTGGTTATTACTACGCACGATTCAGACCTGGACTTGGCTCGGTTTTGGTCGGACTTTTCATCTTCGTTGGCGGCGGTGGACATTACATTGCACTTTACATGAGCTGGAAGAGACAGCAGGAATTCGTCGGAAGATACATCAAGTTTGCACGACATGCCGCCTGGGGCGAGAACTTGAACATCCCTGGACTTGATGGGGTTTCTGGAACTTCGACTCCTGTTTCTACTGCCGACGATGCGGACCCAATGGCACAGCCTATGAACCGAAGACAGAGACGTATGCAAGAGAAGGATTCCAAGAAGGAGAAGGGAGACAAGAAATCCAAGTTGTCCAAATCTGCCAAAGCTTCACCTGCGGCTACTCCTCCTGTTGGTGCAACTGGACCACGAAAGCGGGTTGTCGCTGAGAATGGCAAAGTCTTGATCGTTGATGCAGTTGGCAATGTCTACTTGGAGCAACAAGATGAAGAAGGCGAGACCCATGAGTTCTTGCTTGATGTGCGTTCAGCCCCCTTCTTGTTGCCGGATATAACTAACAACGCCTAGGTCAATGAAATCCAACAACCTACAATCAAGGATACCGCTCTCTATCGCGTCCCAATCTGGGCTTACAACTCCGTCGTTGGCCGCTTCTCGAAGAAATCCGAATCCGACGACGAAGATGAAGAATTCGAAGAAGAGCAAAACCCACCTAGCAGTAGCTCCGACGACTTTGAGGTCCTAGAGAAAGTTAAGACATCCTCTCAAAACGAGAACGGCAAGGCGATACGAAGAAAGAAGAGCAACCGTGGCCGATAGATGCGGGATCAATTGGGAGTGGCTGTATTATTGTGATACTATGTAGGCTATACAAAAGTTTTTGGGCGGGCATGGCTAGAGCCTCGAGGGCTTGAAAGTAGACTAAAGGATTTATCATAAGATTTTATTTCTCACAGCACAAAACAATTCCTCCTGTCAACGAGCTCTGCCATGAAGAATATTGAAATGGTTACCGTTCCCGGCAACGTCATGGCAAGTGCCACACCAAACATCCTTATCCTCAAATACGGGAATCCTAAGATACGATTATCCTCAAACATCCTCACCTTCAAATGCCTTTCTTCTCTGTACTTTTGACTCATGCCCGTTCTCGAATTTCTGCGGCCTTGGTTGGACATCAAGCCACCTTGTGGTTGTGCCTGAACAGTGAACCACTTTAGAGATAATCTCAGCTCTGAGACCTGGCAACACGACCACAAATCTGAGCCCCAATCTAAGCGCCTTATCTCGGTCGTCTTATATATGTGTCGCCGACGAAGACTGCATCATTTGAGCTTCTAACCTGAGTTCTGGCATAGATGAATCAAATGGTCGCGTTCTGGTGATCTCGTCGCTAGCCTTAGGTACCTTCTCTCCATCGCTATCGCTATGCTCGATCCTCTTACCGCTCTGGGCCTCGCAAGCAATATCATTCAACTCGTTGACTTCACGTCTAAGATCCTGAGTAAGACGAAAGATCTTCGCTTTCATGGAGAGACTGTCGACAATGCGAGGCTCGAGGCTCTCACGATCGGTCTCGTGTGCCTGAGCGAGAATCTGCAAGCCTCACCATCGTTCAATGAAGCTCCATCAGGCAAGCCGAGTCAAGATGTTAAGGTGTCGATGGTTCCCAGCCCCCGCCGCAACACTTTTACTGATGTACTGTACATGTAGGCTATAATCGAAATCGCGAATGGGTCTGTGACCACTGCACTCGAACTCATCGAATGCTTGCAAAGGATCAAGTTCAAACTCAATGAAGAAAAGACCGTCTGGGCTAGCATCCGAAAAGCCATTATTTCAGTTTCTAGCAAAGAAAGGGTGAAGGAGATTGCTACCTTATTGGATAGCTATCGAAATGAACTCGCGCTTCGGACTCTGGTGCTGTTAAGTTCCAATGTCGGCAAGCACGCAAGCAATCACGAGAAACGGCTAGAGCGATTGGAGCGGAAGGAGGACGATATCATCGAAGCGATCTCGATCAGTCAAAAACTCAACGCTCATCAAGCTGATGAACAGTCGCGCCTACATCAACGAACAGGGCAACAGCTTCGCGAGGTAACTGCAGCAATCTTGACACATCGAGATGGACGCACTACTACTCTGTCGCAGCCAGGTGCTCAACGAGCAGTGATAGAAGATTCATTGAGCGATGAGAAGTTTTCAGCGGAGGTCATGACACTCCGGGCTACAAGCTCCGAACACGAATCCAGAATCGATGGCACAGCTTTCCTTGGAGATTTCGACACCATACAGCGACGAGTCCTGGGAAGCTTGTCGTTCACGAAAATAAGAGACCGCATGGATGAAGTGCGGTCTCCCTTCTATTCCACATTCGAGTGGGTCTTCGAACCTCCCGGCAAATCAAAGTTGCCGTGGGATAGCCTCTTACAATGGCTCCATAAAGACGGAGGCTGCTACTGGATCAACGGGAAAGCTGGCTCTGGCAAATCGACTTTGATGAAGCACATATTCAACTGCCCAAAGACTCAGGATGCTCTTACCCAATGGGCTGGCGAAAGTCGCCTTCTCGTCGCTTCCTATTTCTCCTGGAACCTTGGTACAGCCCTTCAAAAGACTCACGTTGGACTTCTTCGCTCTCTTCTTCACGACATCTTTTCGCAAATTCCTGATTTGGTCCCAACCACACTGCCGAAACTTTTCAGAAAAGCATCTATTGGAGAGGAGATCGAGCCCAGACTCGCTGATCTCGTCGAGGGCATCACGAACCTTTCACGACAAAACCTTCCACTCAAAATTTGTCTCTTTATCGATGGAATCGACGAATTCGATGGCGATCACGCCGAGATCTCCAGTTTGTTTACATCTATATCGAACCCCAACTTCAAGTGCATCATTTCTAGTCGACCAATCCCTGCATGCGTGGACATTTTCGCAGAGTATCCTGGTCTTCGTCTTCAGGACTTGACGTACAACGATATTCTGAAGTATACACAGGAGAAGGTCCATACGCAAAGAACGTGGCGCGAGCTTTTAGAAGAGGAAGGCCCGCAGTCTGCGCAACTTATTACAGATATTGTTGAAAAGGCCCAGGGAGTTTTCTTGTGGGTTGTCCTTGTAGTTGCCTCGCTGCTCGAAGGTCTCCGGAATTACGATCGAATTACCGACTGGCGTCGGCGCCTGGATATGCTGCCTCCTGACCCGGAGAATCTGTACAAGCACATGCTAAACCGACTGGAACCTCTCTACTTCCGCCAAGCGTCTCAGCTGCTACAAATCGTCTTGAAGCATATCAAGGTGGAGCTAGACCGGCAACTTACAGCTCTGCACCTGTCCTTTGCTGATGAAGAAGATTCGGACTACGCATTCAGACGGGATTTGGTTCCCCTGGAAGCTCAGCAAAGGCTAGCAAGGTGTAGAGCAACCGAAGGTCGGATCAGGAGCCGCTGTTGTGGCTTAGTTGAAGTCTGGCAGGACTGGAGGCTCGAACAGCAAGAAAGACTTCTTGATTGTCGAATCATGTTTCTCCACCGAACGGTAGTTGAGTTTCTACGAAGCGACTCTGCGGCAAGCATCTTTCAGCACGGCGCTTCTGATGCAGTGTTTGATCCCAGCATTTCGCTGGCGAAGTGTTTCCTCATCGATATCAAGACGCAGTCCTACTCGTCATCTCTCAATATTATTCAGAGTCCAGTTTGGGAAAGCATGCGTCGCTGTCCGAATCACTGCCACTTCATAGATGGCGATTTTGGTCAGCAGGTTTCACGAATTATGGACGAACTCGACAACACGATGGACCTTCGCTGGAGATCAATCGACCGGTGGATCAGCGGATTCAAGGGTCGAGATGACGTCTTGAAAGTAGTACAGAAGTTCAACTGGACGCTTTCTGAATTGCGACAATCATCGCGACTGGGTAATTCTGCAGTATTCTCGGATCTACAGGCCTCACTACTAGTCCTCGCAGCAACGATGGGACACACACGCTATGTGCAGTACAAGTGCCGCGTTGAGAAATCTGACATGGAGCCTGCACAGCTGCAGCAGGCCATGATAGCTGCAGTTTACAGTGCTTCAAGTGCAGTGAAAAATGGTCTCAGCGTTCACTACCAGACATTATTTGATGTACCAAGTGAGGACAAACGAGCGACCCTACCTGACTACCACTCCATCCTACTGTATCTCATTGACGCTGGAGGAGACCCAAATGAAAAGGTCGGAACGAGCCGGTCCAATCCTTGGAGCTTCGCACTTGGAGAAACCCAAATGATGGAGGAGAACGACGACATGTCCTCTTGGTGTAGTATACTCGAACTCCTCCTACAATCAGGCGCCGACGCGAATGATATTGCAATAGAGAAGGCTAGAAATCTGGACCGATATAGCACCGCTTTGTCTGTGATCACTACGAAGATCTCTCAGCTGGCTCGACATTCCAAATGGCCCGAGGCTCGCAGTTTCGAGAATCTCAGATCGCAGTTGCTGGCAAGGGGCGCCAAGGACAGGACGTGGACTGAGGTCAACAAGGACTCACGGCCGGAGCGCGCATCTACACCAGCACCCTGGAGACGAGATAGTACTAACCCCATCGAGAAACTTTTCAGGCAAGCCGACATTGGTCCACATCCTCGGGAACCGCTCACCTTGGCCGAGGCTAGGCAGAGTCGTGCGTCGGCAGTTGCGTCGGGTCTGAATGCCATTGGAAACACAGTCAAGAAGAGCTGGTTGATCGGAAATAGGCAGGCGGTGCTCGCCCCACCAAAGAGAGAAAAGAAATATCCACCCGTATCCATGGCTTTTCAAAGTGTTGCCCCAGCTCCCCAACCTACCCGAGGCCGCGCTCGTGATGACTTCGGTGGTGTTGGGAAGCCCACACAAATAAATACCAACCTTTCACCTATTCGACGTGCACCTGCTCGGCAGTCTTCTTCCGAGTCCAACGAGAGTGGCAGTGAACCGAGAAGAGGACGACGCCGCTCTCACGCCGATTCTGATTCCGATGAGAGTTCCAGCGACTCAGAAGTTCCCGATGTCGCAATGTTCCAAAGCGATCCAACGGAGGACCATGAAGTGGAAAATAACGTCGCCAGCGAAGAGCCGGTGGCTGAGGTTCCTCAACCTTCGAAGCTAGACTTCGTGAAACCAACTATGGAGAACAAGGCACCTAGAAGGTGGAAATTTGGAGTTGCCAAAGGAGTTCGAATTTCTGCACTGTTCAAGAGATAATCGAAGGGACGGACCGCTATCCGTTGCTGTCATATTTAGACCCTAGTTACCCTTTCCAAAGATGCAGTGCCGAAGTTTCAAGCTTATCAAAATTTGGTACTCAAACGAGCCCTAAAGGGCGGGGCATGCAAATTTGGACTAATTGAACGTCGTAAAGTCGGACGCGCATTTCTACGTTCTCAAGTTGAAAATTCCGAGCTTCGAATCTCCACAACTCGGCGCAACTCTCTGCTCCTGGCACGAGCTCCATCACAGTGCGGTACCTTGTCGTGGGCTATCCCCTCGAGAAACTCGTTGATGTACTTCTTCAAACAACAAGACAAGGGGCTGACAGGAACACTTGGATCTACTAGGCAATCGCTGTCTGGGTATGTTACGCTGCCCTCCATCTCCACGAACTCGAAGAGCTTGTCTTCGTCATGGGCCCTAGTGCAGACTCCAGCAGAGACGCGGTGAATCAGCACTTTTATAGTGATGGAAAGATTTTGTGGCCTGAGGCTGCACGGAAATATGGCGAGAAGGTGCTCGATAGGGTGCATTTCAAGCTTGTTCGCGAAACAGACTTGGGAGGACGTGAAACTTGGCCAACGGCTTATGGCGAGTATCCTATTTGTACGTACGAAACAGGGGGCTGGAATATTCTAGCCAAGCCGCTGAAATGATCGAAATAACACACAACACTGCGATCAGACCTTTCATAAGGACAGAATCACCCCTCCATCAAGGGTTCAAAAAAATTGGCAACGCACCAACTTTCGTGAATCGTTTGCATTCATGATAAGCAGCGTAGCTGGACGGATCGCTTTGTACTTGAAGTGATTTGCCTTGCGGAGTGGGGATGCATCTCAGAGTTTGTCAATCACAAACTTATTGCCCTCTTTTCAACTATAGAAGATTAGCATCTTTTGAGCTGCGAGTCCTTCCTCCTTACCTACCTACCACCTCCACCAACTGACATCTAAAATAGAACACCACGGCGCTTGAACAGTCAACGATAGACAGACAATGTCCTTCACATGCTTCCCCGAGCTGCCAACAGAACTTCGACTGAACATCTGGGAGCACACTCTCCCTGGTCCTCGAGTTATCACAATGTCCACTCCATTTCCGGATCATGATTCCGATTCCGGTTCCGAAATACATAATCCTCAGCCTCTTACAATAAATGCACCCAACAGCAGCATCCTCGATGCTCTATACTATGCATGCAAAGACTCGCAAGCAACTATTATGAAGTACTACACTCGCCATTACTTCCGAGATTGAGCTATTCGTCACGTTGTTTGGTTTGACGTTGAAATTGACACTCTTTTGATTCTCTACCAGCATCGACGAGTGGGAAACGGTGGCAGGCTCTG
This sequence comes from Phialocephala subalpina, assembly GCA_900073065.1. Taxonomy (NCBI): domain Eukaryota; kingdom Fungi; phylum Ascomycota; class Leotiomycetes; order Helotiales; family Mollisiaceae; genus Phialocephala; species Phialocephala subalpina. Next base: position 3,495,064 of record FJOG01000001.1, read on the forward strand.
CAAGAGAATCGTCAGAATTAGAATTGGGATCTTTAGAACAACATTCGGTTGAAGCAGAAGACTCGGAAAAAGGATTCGGAAGAGTCGGAAGAGTCGGAAGAAGAGTCGGAAGAAGACTCAGAAGAAGATCTAGCAGATCCGACACGAAATGACGAATTCATCGTCTCTTTAATGTTGGCTGAGTTTATCTACTTTGGTATCATCAAATTCGAGAATCTCAGAGAGCTTACCTTCATCTTGCAAAATGAAGAGGGATTTAGTGAGTATTGGCTGAATGAGATGTTGAGCGGACGTAAGTTGATGGGGGAATATGGCCCACTAGTTTTCCTTCGCAACGAGTCCGGTTATTACTGAACTCTTAGAAAACTCAATACGTACATAGCAACGCCACAATACATGCTGACCTTCAAACCTGTCCATCATTTTCTCCAATCGTTCTGATGCTATCATTAGAATTGGCCATTCGCCCAATCACGCAATTTCGGCGCCAATTTTAACAGGTCGAGAATCAGCTCCGGCACCAACTCTCTAGACCTCCCTAACGCCACCCCCAACCCCTCAATCCTTTCATTCTTTCCTTCCACCTCCTTTACAGTATTGTCTCTATTCAGCCTCAATTTTTCCCGATCTTGCTGCATCGTGAGCATAGCTTTATCCCTGACCTGCCGTAGCTCTCCTTGCTGGGCTTCTGGCGTCATTTGAATCAACTCGTTGTACCTGTTCTCCAAAGCTTTGAATTGGGCTTCCTTCTGATCGAGCTTCTCTTCATAGCCTTGCAGAGCCTCGATGTCTCGGGGAATAGATCGCTTGAAATCCTGGATATCTTGAATATAAGCGGGAAGATTTTCTAGCAACTCTTTGACGGAGGTATGAGCGATGTTGAGTTGATCCGGTAGCGAAGTAATCGTCCGTAGCGCAGTATCTTGCTTTTCAAGAGCTGTCTTTGCCATTAATTTGTTGTCAAGCATCATGATCTGCATCTGGTAGTCCTGCAATGCGTGGTTTCCACCCCCTCCAACAGACTCGTGGGCAACGGTACCAGATAGCTCTTCTTCTTGGTGAGGCTGGCCAGCCATCACTGACCTTTTCCTATTTCGTGGCTTCGGATCGTCAGCTGGAATAGGCTCTAAGATACATTCAAGACTGGCCTTCGATTGTTGAGTATTGCCGGGCTCAGAATTCTCGATCTGATTATCAAGCTGGTCTTCGAAGCCTCGCTTTCTGGGTCGTGAGGGTGAATCCATCTATTTCCGATTGCGGGCGCAAGGCTCCTTGATGGCTAAAGGAGGTCTTGGGAACAAAGCTTCGATTCTGGGCGGAGCGAAATGTCTGATTCTGACGTAGCTCGCACTCGGCACTAGGGAAGAGTTGAGATAATCTATTGAGGATATTGTTTGCCAAGATTATTTTTGACGTTGTCTGGCACGCTTCCTGCTGTGTAACCCCAAAATCATGACCCCACACACCAGCACAGGAGGGCGCCCATCTTATCACTTAATAGTTCGGGTAGCAGCACTCACCCAATACGCAACGCCTATTGGGTGAGGGTGGGCAGTACGCAAAGTTTTATCAAAATCGAATGCGGATTCTCTTACTGTAATTGATACGGTATATAAATTTAAAGCCTTTCAGTAACTCGCGCCGGGTTCCAAGCATGGCCGGGTGCCCCAGTGCGGGGGTTGTGGTGCACCACGACGAGTCCTAACAATGGCAGTCTCGCTTCTAAATTCAGCTTGGGCAACATCCTGGACCGAAGTGACTAGTCTCATCTGGGCGACTGGTCCTCAGTGGGCAAATGGTCTCTTAGAGAGACTATTCACATGGAGTGGTCGCATCGAGAGACTATTCTCCTGGAGAGACCAATCACCTCGAGAGACCATTCCCTAGGAGTGACTATTCACTTGGAGCGACCATTCGCCTCGAGAGGCCAGTCACCCATGAGAGACCAGTCACACAAGCAAGATCACCAAGAAAACGCCATCCAAGCCTAGGTGAAGACCAGTTACACACAGGGGACCAATCATCTAGGCGAAGAGCTCGGGGTCTCTCCAGGTGAATGGTCACTTCTGCGGAATATTCCATGTGCGACCGGTATCCCTATACGCGGCATCTTTGTTGCACATCGTAAAAAGGGCATTTTGGCGCTTACATGGGAAATGTGCGGCTCGTTAGAGAAATGCCGTTCGCATACCTTGGACTGATGGCTGACTTTGCGGCCTTCTTGGCAATACTGTGTTTTTCCTTGGTCGCAACAGTCTGTTTCAATTGCATCATTGACCATGAACCCCTTGACCATAAATGCTTAATCTTCTCCTGTACAACTTGATGGAATAGCTTCCCTTTGTTCTTCTGCGATCTCAAGGTGTATTTTGCTTTTCCATCGTCTAAGATAAGTGACAGCCTTGGGAAGGTGGGAAGGAGGCTGCGCTTGCCAGGTTACCCCGCGTTTTTAACCCCACTATCGCAATGCGTGACTTTGCTTCTGATTTAATGTCCATCTGCCTACCCGCACTCTCTTCAACACAAATGTCAAACAATAACATCCAAGATGTTAGTCCCGCTCGAGACGTTCGTTCCTACCTCCAAATACAATAAGATCTTACTTACACGTGCCAGGATACTACTTTCTCGCCCTTTCAAATTCGTCATCGGCACAGACGAGATTCCAATCACGGTATACGAGGCCGCAATTGCTGCACAATCCCCAGCACTAGCTTCCCTTGTGCAAGGAGGGATGACAGAAAGCTTGTCTGCCGAGGTCAAATGGGAAGATGTTGACAAAGGGACTTTTCTGCGATTTGTCGAGTTTATATATTCGGGAGACTATTCGACGCCACAGAGTCTACCCGTACAATCGAACCAGCGACTCTCACAATCGCTACGAACGGGTATAATTACGGAGGAAATTATGCCAGCAGAGCCATTTCTACAAAAGGCGGTGGATGTCTCAACAGACTGGGACACTTGGGCAGAATCACGTCCGAAGAAGGGTAAGAAAGGAGATAGAACGCGATCTTTTCCTGCTATACCCGCGCTCGAATCCTTCAATTCTCTCAGCTACCCCGTTCCTAAAACGCAATCTATCTTCGCAAACACCTGCGAGCATGCTATAGGGGACGGCAAGGGCGAGAACAGTGTCTTCCTCATTCATGCTTCACTCTACGTCTTAGCCGACAAATGGGGAGTCGATAGTCTAAAGCAATTGACGCTGTCCAAGCTCCACCGAGCACTAGCTGCTTTTCATCTCGATATATCGAATGTCCAAAATCTTGTTGAACTAGTGCGCTACGCGTACTTAGACGAACAGACTCTCGAGCTGGAACACGGAACTGATCAACTAAGAGGATTGATCTGTCATTACATTGCTGCTAATGCTAGAGTGACTGCCGAGTGCGCTGCGTTCACAGACTTGCTTAAGGAAGAAGGAGCTCTTGCATCAGATGTGTGGAAAATTGCTGCGCCAAGAATTAGAGTCGCAGAGTGAACGATGGAAGCACGACTGAGCTTGGCTAACGGTGCTCTCAAATTCTCCACATTATATTATTGTTTTGAACTTTACCTTCTATGGCTGTTGTTTGCGCGGAAGAAGGAAGGTGGAGGAGTAAATAACACTCTGCTTTCTCAATACAAACCTCATCATCCTCCAAGTCTTCATCTGCTAGATTCCTTGCATACTAAAACAGCTATTTCAAGGCTTTGGCTAACCCAAACCATCTCTTTAGACTGCTTCCGAATAAAAGTGCCGTAGTCCCCAAACCCACCAAGAAAAGTAGAAATTCACAAAGCAACCACAGACGACTAATACCAGGCTCAGGTGTTCCGTCAGGTAGTAGTCTAGGACTGTTCGCTTCGACATCTCTTCTACAAGTCTGATTCCATTGTCTCTGTTGGCTTGCATGCACTTCTCCATACCGAGACAAAGAGCTGCTGGTGGGAAGGAGTGGCGTTTATGCGTCATATCGCGGTGTGAATATGAGAAGCTCTGGTGTGCCTCCTGACTTAATAGGATCTCCCATTGCTTTCGCACGTTGCTGCCATGCAATCAATCGGGCTCCGTGATTGTTTTTCCTACCAGGTACGGCTGTATCTTGGAGCCGTGAGGTGTAGAGCATTCCTCGCTTCACTGGAGCAGTATGCAAAGACTTGACTGAACATGTTCCAATTTTCTTAAGCAACTCAGTTAGAACCCAAGCTTCGTTTGCTTTAAGATCGAAATTCCGCACAAGGTACTCGTAGCTTTGGCGTGTGAGGCGTGTATCGAAGGGTTTGCTCTGAAGGCGGAAGCTAAGTATCCGGAGTTACGCAATAGACACATTGAATATATATTCGGTTCTTACATAAGACTAGCTGTTTATGTCGCTTTTTTCGAGATATAACGCTGATGTTGTGGACCCTTTTATATTGGCATGTAATATTGCTGGTTTGTTATTCCGTCTTGTTTTGCATTTCGGTCTTGAAGTAACCTGTATTTTATTAACTTAAGTAGCTTCTGGAATTCATCTAAGGTACCCACTTGCGCGAATAAACATATCGAGTCTTACTTAAGCTCTAGAATTAGTACTAGGTGGTCGTAGCCTCCTTCGTCGAGCTCTCGATTCGAACAACAAGTCTCTTTAACGTATTTAATCTTGCAAGCACTGACCTCGTTTTTCGGGAGCCAAACGATGTAACCATGGCTAAGTTGCTTGAAGCTCTATAACCCCTCTGATAAATCTATTTGAAGATCGAATGATACATATATTGATCCCATGAGATTATCGCCTAAAAACAAGAACCCTAACTATCTCTTAGTAGGACAATTTGAAAGAGCTTTGTCTTGGAGGGTTAGCTAAAAACCCTCGTTTGCTTGTTTAAGTCTTTTGGAATTGTGGCTTGGCTTAAGAATATGATTCTAGAGACTCTTAACTATCTTCTTACGTTTCTTAGAAAGATTACTTGGTTGAAAAACGCCGTCCTTAAGGAAGGTCTGATAGCGACTTGTGAACCGAGTTCGCGAATTTTGCAGCCAAGCTATCAGCTTCCACAACAAGAAAACCACTTGGAAAGGTCTCCGAGCTGGTAAAAGGGCAGCCGAGGGGAAAACCTCACACCCTGATCCATATGTCCTACCCCAGTCAAATATCAACGCAGTTACACTAAACTCCCTGTGTCGAACTTGCAAAGACCCCGGAAACACTGTAAAGGAAGCAGGCTACCGCCTGGCTTCCGTGGCCGACTCGGAGGACGTGACATCCTATCCAGCCCCACTATCGACGGCCTATGCTTCCTCGACTCCAAGGCAATCAACATATTCGATCGAAGGTCTAGTCTAGTTCTCTCGGATTCTTGGTGGACAACGAGCTCAAGAAAGTCAAGCATGTCGCTTTACCATGCCCTCCCAAAGTCCTCACGCCCTTTCCTTTCCTCTACCCCCTCGAGTTTTCTGAGATGTACTATGCATTCAAGATCTTCTCCAGAATAACACTTTTCATGATTGTTTCGGAGGAAATCTTTACCCAGGAGGAGAAAAGGACTTTTCTTAGCAACTTTCGCGACCATTACCCTATTTTCGGTACTCGACTCCTGGGGTCAGTATACGATCCTCATTTGTTGGAACGCAGAGTTGAGATCAGAATAATGAACATGAAAGGGGAAACGGCAGAATTAGCCTGAGTGCGACTCTCGAAAACGGACTTTAGATATCAAGGTATAGAGATCTAAAGAGCAGTATGAAGCATGCATTAGAAGAAGACACATGCCTTGTATGAGACTGTTGTAGTATCAAACGTGAATACTCCCATTTCTTATCATGCTGAACTTGCAAGGAAAATGATTGCCTCAACAAGAACATGGCTTCTGCTTCATTGCGTCGTATCACTCAGAGACTCAGAGTCCTCTGATTGACAATACTTCTCTTTGCATGTGCGGTTCACGAATCCCCATGACTCTATATATGTATCCAATCTCCCAGCTCTTCGACACAGAAACTGACTTCCAAATTTAAGCCTTTGAAACTCAGATCAAGACCAATAAGGATGTCATTTACGCGTTTCCCAGAACTCCCAGCCGAACTGCGCTTGCATATTTGGGAAGCCGCTCTCCCAAGTCGCATAACTACCATAGTCGGAACCTCGTACGAGCAACTTGCTGACGGATCAATCAACTACGATAATATTGGAATACAAAGTAACCTCAACAATGTCACACTGAATGCAATGTACCGTGCTTGCAAAGATGCCCACGACACTGTGAAAAGGGCAGGCTATAAACTTTGCTTCCGGGAACGACTCGGAGGCAGAGCCATCCCCTTTAACAAAGATACCGATGTACTGGATTTCAGCCAGCCCGAAGCCTTACAACTCTTCCGCAACCGCGGTTCCATGAATCCTTGGGAAGACTTCGAGCTCGAACAAGTCAAGCACCTCGCCTCGCCCTGTCCGTTCGTAAGGGTAAACAAATGGGATATCGAAATGGCACAGTCTGAATCAGATATGATAGATCTGATCTTCACCGACTTCACGAGGATGAAGTCTTTGATGCTTCTCTCGCACGAAAGTTTCAATAAGCGAGAGACGTGTCAGCTTCTTGCACACTGTCGTGGTAAGGTATATTTCGAGCAGGCATATTACAGACATAGAGTGCTGAATCCTAAAATCAAGATTGAGATTGTGGATGCGGCGAGATATCTGGAAGATGCGGCGTGAGTGTGGGGTGTGCTGAAAGGCAAAAGCGAAAACGCTGTGCGTGAGCGGTGAATGGGAAATCTGGCTTGCAACCACGGCATAATAAACATCAAGTAAGAATGAATCAGACCTCCCAAATTAGGAACTGTTGGCAGATCGTGCCAACGTCAATTCGATTCGCGAAAGGACAAATTATGTTACTCCTCCGTCATGGTGGAGCTAGACCAGATCCGAGGCTTGCGTTGAAAGCTTGCGAAATTGTACGTCAATCAAGGGAAATTATCACAGCCTAAGACATCAAGAAGAACTTGGACTTTGACAGATCAATTGTACAGCTAATTCGTATTATGAGCTATCGCATAGCTCTTGCACCTCAGTAACAAGCAAACCAGCAAATAATCATGCAATATTGGGTATCTTGGTAGAAGGAGAAACTGCAAGGTCGACCAAAACTCCCACCCTTATCATCTCTCACACATATCAGTATCTTGCGAGAACGTGCAAGTCAAAGCAAATACCCCAAACAGCGCATCGGGAACACTATGATCACGAAAATGACTGCCATGATGCTACCTGCCAAGTTTCTGCCGAGCTTCCGAGAGTTGTCTTCGCTCAAATGGCCACGCTTGCTTTTTTGTTGCCGGTATTTGTAGTCCTTTTGGCTTTCTTCGCTGGGGGCTCCTTCATCACCGAGAAATATGTTAGTATTCGTTACCCCAGGTCAAAATATGAATCTCGCGTAAAAGGTTCGATACATACATTTGGTTGTTTCGGTTGGGTGAGCATTTGGGTCAAGAAAGTTTCGAAGGCCTTTAGTTCCTGGTCGCTGAGATCCTCAGGGCGAATCTTCACCTCATCTGACGGATAATCATTCTTTACGGTGACTCGTTCGAGACCTCTCAGACTGACCAGCTCATCGAACCCGTTGGTGAGCTTGAATTTCGCAACCGCAGGCTCATCTTGGTATAGAAATTGTCTCTTGGAGCTGGTGTAGCCGTGGCTTGCCGAAAACACTGCGTACTTCGTCAAGCGTAAATTGAAGATCTTAAGATTCTTGCACTGCATAAACGTCTTAAGGGTATTAGGATCCTTGATCTTGTTGGCCCACCAAGACCATGTAACTTTGCGCAGATTCTCGGTCAAGACAGGAGCCAGTAGCTTGGCTTGCTTGTCAAAGATGTCCCTGATTCGGAAATGATTGCGCCAGAACATACTCCGTGTTTCTTCGTAGATTTGTCGACACGTCGCAGTTAACTGAATGCCGGCGAGGATCTCATCTGGACAGTATTGATAACTCCCAACGCAGAGTGTCTTGTCAGAGCAGACCGTCAAGTCGTAAACCTTGAATCGCAACTCGATCGGAAGTTTCAGGAAGCGGAATATTCTCCGATCTGACATAATAGTTAGCATTACATCCGCAATTGGAAGAAATGTTCCGGGACATTCTGACTTACTGGCACTGCCCAAAGCTTGTCCGACTTTCAACTCTGCCCCCTTCAACACCTTCTCACTCTCTGAAATAGCATTCAGCCTCCCGCCAGACGCATCTGCGCGAATCAACCGTCCAATCTCCGGACTGCCAAGAACAGTTGCCTCGACAGTCGAGAGGTTCACCAATTCATATTTGCCGACGTTCACTTCGCGAACGATCCAGAGACCTGGGGTGAGGGCGGTTGCAGTTTCGAATGTTTCGAAAACTGAATGTGGCGCAACATTGTCTTCCTGCGTCACGGTCGTTGGGGTGTCCGTAGCATCGGATAATGTTTCAGTCTTCTCCTGAAGCTTTGGCTTGGCCTGCTTCGCCGCACGCCTCGTGACTGGCATTGTGCAGGTGATCTCGAGACGCTCAATCTCTGGAAGCGCGTCAGCAATTCATATTTCCCGCAGGTATAGAGATTGAAACGCACAATTTAGGTCGATGCCGCAAGAGACGACGCGTTGAGAGTTGTGTTGAAGTGGATGAAAGTGAAGAAGGTTGTATGTCGTCAAGGAAGTAACGATGCGGGGCTAGCAAGCGAGGAAGGCTCGTGTGGTTGCACGTGATTCCTGAGCGCCACAAAAATCCGGGGAAATTGCTCCGGATGCCACGTCTCTCAAACTCCTCACATACCGGATCAATTTCCAGAATGCCACAGTGAGGGTAAGAAACAACTCGCTTACAAAAAGCGGGGAGAAAAGAAGGCGTGAATGAAGGGGGGGGGGATTTGGAGTATTTGAAATTTTAATGCAAGTAACGTCCGAGAATAAAATAAAGTATAAAGTTGATAGTACATCGCGGGGCGTGTCGTTCCAGAAAGATGAGAGTAAGCCGTGGGATACATTGGTCGGTTATTGGAGGGTGAATGAGGGGTTGATCGCTGTTAGGATGAAGTTTGAGGTCACGGAGACGACTGATGAACACCTGTATATTAAGGGGTTCTAGGTACTTGGAAATAGTAAGCTTGTCGCTATTAAGTAAGTTTTTATTTCAATGAAGATGATTTTGGTGCGGCTGCTAGCTCATGAGTTGCCAGCCTTTCAGTGTATCTGGCTTACGGGGCGCAGAGTTCTGTTTGAACAACCTCAAAAGGTTTGCTCGAGGAACTAAATTTCTCTCAGATAGCATTACACGAAACGTATAAAAACGATCTCAAGCCTAAGATCAATGAGTCTGATAAATCTCTAGAGTCATGCGAAGGTTCTCGTTTAAAGGCGTTCTCCTTGAATATTTTTCCAGACCAAGCCTCGCTTCACCTCTTCTCATGTGCAGCCACAGAACACTGGCCGACTGAACCAAGCCACCCGTCTCAGCCACTTCCAGCAAGACATAGTTTAGGGCTAGTGCTTTATCTCCAACCGCGAAACTTTTTTCTCTTCTCGTCTAAACTTCATACCCTTCCATTACGATCACCGACTCAGTTCTAGAAGAAAGCAGCCTTTTTAGCTCACATTGCATTGCGAATTAATGATATACTACACTGAGCCATTAGCTTCCGAGCTCTGAAGTGTAGTTCTCCTACTCATGGTCGATGCAATAGGGCCCGAGTCTCACTCCTCAATCATGGTAGACTCAAACTCCTCCAGTAACTCGGGACGGGAGCTTCAGGCTCGTCCTCCCAGATACGAATATGTAGAACTGGACGGAAACAATATTAGGTTGATGACCCTGCTACCTGGCCAAGCAACTGATCCCATTCGCATTACCATTTCCCACGCATCTTTAATTCCACCCGATCATACGTCGTTGCCTGCAATACTGTGGACAAAGGAAAAATTGCAACAGACATTACCGGAAGGCTGGACAGTGCATAGGACTTTGGACGAAACTTTCCTGTTCGAAAATGAGAAAGGCACTTCTTGGACTCATCCCGATCCAGCACAAGACCGAGCGCATTACCAGCTCCCTGGAGATTATCCATATCCTAACTTCGAGCCCAAATATGAGGCACTGTCATATTTCTGGGGCGATCCCACAAAAAGAGACACTATCTTCGTAGAAACACCGACCGAAACTCGATCCCTCGGTATCGGCCTCAACCTTGCCATCGCTCTCCAACATCTGAGATACGAAGACACCCCGCGGTCTTTGTGGATCGACGCAATATGCATAAATCAAGAAGACTTGGCAGAAAGATCTAGCCAAGTGAGGAGAATGGCAGCTCTTTACAAGATGGCATACAGAGTTATTGTGTGGCTAGGTCCAGAATCTGCTGATAGCAAGCTTGCATTGTCCACGATCGCGAATCTTGGTTCCCAGGTAGAGTGCAGCGAGGATATTTCCGCATATTTCCCAATTCCCGGCCGCGAAGAACCTACCTTGGTGTGGAAAGATTTTATTGCGTCCCTAGATGAGCATTGGGCAGCATTAGACCACCTCCTACAGAGGCAGTGGTTCTCGAGACTATGGGTAATGCAAGAAATCAGATTAGCGAACCGTCGAGCGATCGTTCAATGTGGTGGAGAGCAAATCAAGTGGAGTTATTTTTCACGGGCTTTCCTATCCATTTGGGACCAGCATTTACCCCAGGCTTTGCGCCACCGAATTCACGGGACAAGGAAGTTGATGGGCAAAATGGCACCACTGCGGGTCGCGTTGCTCTTATCCTGGAGTGCATATAGCCATTGTTCGGATCCGAAAGATAAAGTGTATGCTATCCTAGGCATCGTGGACCCAGAATTCAGTCGTTCAATCCAGCCCCGGTATTCTTCACCCAAGTCCCAAGTATATAAGGACGCCACTGTGGTCTATGTAGAGCTTTATCAGAAGCTTAATCTCCTACAGCAATGTTCCATAAGCAGCTGGGAAGTTGATCTACCGACATGGGTCCCAAATTGGTCCGAAATCCCATCTTCAACTCTGTTTGAAGAGCGTCTCAACAATGCCAGTGGACTGTCGTCCGCATCTGCCATATTTCTACGCCAAATATACTCGAGGTAATAGGCATTATGTGTGCCAGAGTGACGGAGGTACACACTTTCGGCTTTGACAAGGAACACCGTCTACAACTACTTGCAGAGAAGTATCGTAGAAGAGGATCTCGATATCTCACTGGAGAAAATATGGTACGCGCTGTTGTAGCAAGTTTGGTAGGAAATAGGTGTTTTGAACGGCAGCCAGATCAGCATAGTTTGCCCCATTTGGACGCATTAGTGCGTCTGTTCTTAGAAGAGGATTCCGCGTCTGGGAAAGGAGGGAGCTTGGCTCTTTTCCCTGAAAATATCGCACACCACGTGGACAGATACAAGCCCGGTCGTGTCTTTTTCGAAACTATGGAAGGATATGTAGGAATAGCCCCACAAGGCATCCAGCCAGGTCGGGATAATCTATTTCACTTGGTGCAAATGTTGTACTAACGTAACAAAACAGACTTGGACCTTATCTGTGTTCTTCTTGGATGCAACCTGCCCCTGGTCTTAAGACCCACAGCCTCTGGGCAGTTTCAAGTTGTTGGAGAGTGTCATGTTCATGGACTCTGCGATACAGAAGCTTTGCTTGGGCCCCTCTCGAAAGAATGGACAATTGAGATTCAAGATGCCTCCTTGGAAGGGACTGGCTGGCCGACTTTTGTCAATATCCGGACCAATATGAGAACGTGGCAAGATCCAAGACTACCCCCACTTCCTCCAGAGTGGGAGGGGATCCCGCACCCCGAGCTGTCAAGCAGTAGCACAGGTTCACTCTTCTACCGCTTCAAGTCTAATGTCACGGCTAAGACTACTAAATTTGATCCCCGACTTTCTCTAAAAACACTAGAGGAGCGAGGTGCCAAGCTACGGAAGTTCCAGCTTATTTAGCAGATACCTTGAAGACTTCGAATCTGTTGGTCTTTACTATGAGCAAGCCTCATTGTTTGAAGAAGCTCATTAATGTTTCACGTTTGTCTTCATCGTTATTCTCGAATGAGTTCACGGGGTCTCATGAGAGAAATGGAAGACTTAACACCTAAGGGGAGCTATTATAGTTACATATTAAAGCATTACCTCGTTAAAGTGTAGTAACTGCGGTATATACTCTCATGTGTTGTAGCATAAGCTGAGATAATGCGCTGAAGTATAGAGCACTGAAGGCATGCGGAGCATTAGAGGCATGCGCAGCACTGGAGGCACGCGGAGCGCTGTGATGCGCTAGGTTATAGGCATAGTGCGCTATAATTTTAGGGTGCATGCGCTGTAATATTCCTTAAGCAGTGGAGTGTGAGTATCAAAAGTTGAGAAAAATCGGCACTGATACTTTTGGCCGCTATGGTGCGCCCTTGGTTGGGCTCTTTCAGCCACAAGATGTGCCCGCCCAATCCGACGGCCATAACCTTACGAGCCTAATCAGATAAGTCTGAGTTTTCAGGCCATAAGGCATCCAAGAACATCAATTGAATGCAACCATGATAATTTAATTAGGAGTTGACCACCCATGGCGATTCATTAATATATAAACCCAGTGCTTCTGCTTTAAAATCAACTCATTGATCCAATCCTGTGGTATTCTGTCCCATTCCTCCAAGACCATAGCTTCCATTTCTGCCACGATTATAGATTATTTACGCCGGTGGTATAAAGCCTACTTAATTCTCTTCTAGTACTTTTCAATAAAGTTCATATCAAAGCTTATAAAAGGACAAGGCATAAAGATAATACCGTGCTTCGTATGGTACTAAGTATAATAGTTTCGAGTAAACTTATAACCATGAATTAAATTACTATTTTTTATAAATAAAAACTTTATTACTAATTATTCTGTCCCATTCCTCCAAGACCATAGCTTCCATTTCTGCCACGATTATAGATTATTTACGCCGGTGGTATAAAGCCTACTTAATTCTCTTCTAGTACTTTTCAATAAAGTTCATATCAAAGCTTATAAAAGGACAAGGCATAAAGATAATACCGTGCTTCGTATGGTACTAAGTATAATAGTTTCGAGTAAACTTATAACCATGAATTAAATTACTATTTTTTATAAATAAAAACTTTATTACTAATTACCTTCGATTATAATTTCTAATATAATATAAATATTATTATTTTATTTTAATTATTTTATTTTTCCTTTATTATAATCCTTTTTTAATTTTCCAATTCGTTATTTGGTTTAATTTATATGTTTATAACCCTTATAATTAATTTATTTCCTTTATAATAATTATATTATTTATTTTATTATTTAGAATTCTTAGATTTAAAAAGTATATTATTATATATATTTAATTATTTTCTTTCGAATTAAATTATCAATTCGAATATAATTACTTTTTATATATTTTATTAACCTTTAATTCTAATTGGTTTTACTTTAATTAAATAATTATAATACGCGATTTATTAATTAGAATCCCCGATTTATTATTATAATTTCGATATTATAACTTATATTAAATTAATAAAAATACGAGTATAATAAAACTCGCGTATTTTTTATATATTATTATAATATTATAATCCTTATTATTATATTTTCTAAAGATTAAAATATTATTTTCTTATTTTTATTTATTATAATATATAATTAGTTACAAAAATCCCTTATAATAATATAAATTAATTTCTTCTTAATTATACCCCGGTAAATTTTCTTTCTTAGTAATATATTAATCAAAGTTTTATACCTTGATTTTAAAATAATTTAAAATAATATAATTAGTATTTATTTTTTATTATATAATATTAATATATCGAATTATTTATTTAATATCTAATAAACCAAATACGAAATTCCTAATTATTAAATCCTATTATAAGATTATATTTACTTATAATATCCTACGATTTATTTTAATTCGAAAGATTAAAAGAATATTTTCCTAGTTATAAAGAAAACTTTAATTAAATAATAAGATTTATAAATTATAATTTGCGGGGGAATATAAGGATAATTATAAGAAAATAAAAATTATTTAATTTTAAATAAATTATATTTATTATAATTTCTAGGAATTTACTTTATTTTATTATATTATAATAATAATATAATCCGGAAAATATTAATAAATTTTTCTTATAAAATTAAATATTAATATAAGTTTTAATATTATTATTAATTTTATGTAATATATTAAACTAAAATTTATTTTGCGTATTAATTCGAGATTAATAAAGGAATTAAATTAATATTTTATAAAGGAATATTATATAATTATTTTAATCCAAAGGTTATATTATTTGAATTATTTTAAATTAAGAATTAAATAATAATACCCTTTAAGAAAAAGGATTATATTATTCGGGATTATATTCTAATTACGCTTTGAGTTTAATTATATAAAAGGATTTACCAATTATAATTTTATTTTTTAATATTTAATATAATTAAAGGAAATTAAATAAAAAGTATTAAAAATTACCAAAAAAATAAATCGTATAATCTCGAATATAATATTATTTGGTTTTTTAAAATTTAGGCAAATATATTAGAATATTAATATGGTTTTTATATATCGTAAAAATAAAAAAATATTTTATAATTATATTCGAATTATTTATAAGGCGAAATATTACGGAAGAATTCTCGCGAAAAAAAATAATCCGGGGGAAATTATATAAAGGAAATTAAATACGAAGTATTTTTGGGTTTAATATTATAAAGTTATATTAATATTCAAATAATACTTTTAGAAAT